>OX439475.1:56299412-56743603 GCA_949320105.2 Crepidodera aurea
TAAAACCACTTATTTGTTAAAAAAGTTTTAATTGACGTTTCGGCTTTCTATATCGAAAGCCGTTATCAAAATATAATATATAAAATAAAATATATTTATTCAATTTGTCATATATTATTTATTTCAGCTTTTGAAACAACGTTGTTGACAACTTTATCAAAATTATTAGCAGTGGTAGAGCAGAACTCGTTGATGTTAAGTCAGATAAAGCTCCAACTAAACTTGGGAAATGCTGAAAAACTGATTCTCCCTGAAAATGTTACAGGCCGTTTTCCATTTTCAACACTAGAAGAAATCCAAGATTTTGAAAAAATCTCTCTGATAGTGCTCTTTGGAGTTATATGGTAATATTTCATTGCTTTTTTACTGACAGATTTAAATAATATTTTAACATGACAACCATGTACAAGGTGTTTATAGATATTCAGTGTCATACCTACAGGGTCTCCTAGGAAATATAGTTTTTAATTTAAATTATGTAAAGAATTAAACTTTTTTTTTTAAATAAATTTGTATAAGTATTGGAAACCCTGTAGGTATAGAATTAATTCATTTACCAATAGGTATAAAAAAATATTATTTGTTTGTTTGATATACATATTATATGATAATACGGTTTTGTTTAATATTTTTTTATAAAGGTTTTAAATAATAATAATAATAAATAAAAATATATATTTACAAATTGTTTTTAATTCCATTCATAAATTAAATACCTAATAACAAAACAATACTGAAAAAATCAGAAAAGTTACTAAAAACTGCATATAGGATTGTGTAATTTTCATTAAAATTGGATTATAAATATGATACCTGAAGTATTTTTTAAAGTTACTCATATAATAAAGTAAAAATCCATATTGATAAACCTACTTTTCCGAGATTTCTGAACTAATGTAATATTCCAGTTTATTTACTGTAAAAATCCAGAATTTTAATGTAAGTTTACGACTATATATGTAATTCTTCGGCAAGTTTATGTAGAAATGCAATTGATGTAGAAAAATTACTTTAAATTACGGTTTAAATATGTAATTTAATATAAAATTACTAATTATTTTTTACAGTGTACGTTTCGCTGACTAAGCCAACGTTTTTAGAAGACAATTATTCAGAGGAATGATGTATGAAACACCGGAATGACAGAACCACGAAAATCTAAACGTGCGTCTCGCCTCATCCTGTCAAAACCTATAAAGATATTAAAAAAGATCTTTAAACAGAAGATTTCTACATACTTTCTTAAAATCTCTTCCAAAAACTAAAGATCTGCAGCTATATTAGTTTTTAAGTAATGACGTAATAAAGATGAAAACGTCAGAAGCAGAAAAATCTAAACTTCAACTTAGTCGTTTCCTCCTGTCAAAACCAATGAAGATAGTAAAAAACTATCGACAACAGAATAATTTTACATATTTTCTTTACATCTCTTTTAAAAACTAAGGATCTACAACTGTCAGTTTTAGAGTAATGATGTGTCAAAAAACTAAGGATCTACAACTGTCAGTTTTAGAGTAATGATGTGTCAAAAACTGGAATAACATTTTACCTGTGAAACGAAAACGAAAACTATAATAAATAATTTATAAAACTAAATTTTGCAAATAAATAGTAAATTCTTCTTTTTGTGAAAATATACAAAGCAAATGACTATAGCAGCTCCCGGTTTACGAATAAAAATATGACTTAATTTTAATATTTTTCTGGGTTCACATGATTTTGTTTTTTGTTTATCCATAATCAACAGAATTAAATACAGAAACTTGAAGCCTCATATACAGAACAATAATACGTTATGCAGACAAAAATTTGACAGAACACGACATATTTGCGCTGAAGGTGCTAATAATAATAGAAATCGCCAAAACAAATCATAATTTGTTGTTTTTTGTTAATTTTAACGTCGCTTTTCTGACCTAATGGCCCAAACTGGACGGGACCTACAGCTTATCGTAGGCTCCGAACTACAGTCCTCAATCACCTTAAACGCAAGACTATGCCATTATCATGCAGATGATGTACCGATTAACAAGTGCGTAATTGTGTCACCAACCCTTATCAGTTCCACGAGATATCCGATCTCATGCGGCCTGTTTACCGGCGTGAATGAAACTGCGTATGACACAAACACCTTTTTGCACTTATCTGACTTTAATTCCACTTGAATATGGCAGGATTCGAACCTACTCCCCAAACACTGACCAAGCTGAATCGGCAGACGCCTTACCAACTAGGCCACCGTGTCCGGTAAAAAACAAATCTTACTGCTTATTTCCATTAAGTAATATGAATATTTTTACTACCAAAGAAAATTATTTTTCTTTTTTTACAAAAATACATCCAAATAATATACTATTCATCATTCCTTAAGTGTATTTTCAACATCAAACGCAATTAAAGTTTTTATGTGCTGTCTGAGTTATAAAGTGGGTAAAAATGTCTCATTCTCGTGTTTATGGTTTTACGTCATAAGTCATTATGTGACGACTTCCACGTAATTGCCAAGAAAAAAACTTGTAAAAGTTCGGTTTTGTGTTTTATATGAAGTTTAATATCATTTAAACCAGCAGCGTAGACATAGAGACATGCTTGTTCAACATCTAAAACTTTTACTGCTGATATTAGAACCTTAAGTTTTTGGGTCTAGACTCAGATGTTTAAGAAAAAGTTTTGCAAGAATAATTAAAAAAGAATAAGAAACAAAGTTAAAATTATAAAGGAAGAAATTGAATGGAGGAAGTACACAAGACTAATTATTTACAATTGGCCAAACCACTGAGAAACTTTTAAGGATAAAGTTATAAATATAGATTATATATATAATAGACATAGAAAAGACGTTTGATAAGAAGGTAGGAAATATAAAGAATATTTGGAAAAAATAAAGCATACAAAAATCGAATAGACATACAAAGACAACCCATGAAGACTCAAGGGAGTTTGTTATATCTGTTAGATTCCAGTCGTTTGTTAACTTCTAAACGTGAAGGGAAAACGAGAATTTAATTTTCCAATGAATCCATCTATATTGAAATTCGCGAAAATATCATCCACATTTCTTGAGTTTCAAATTTAAAAGGTTTACAATAAACGACTATTAGCAATTACCCGAAGATGTTGTAATTTTTGTTTTGATTTTGAAAATAATTTTGATCGTTACATAGTTTAGCGGAAAGTAATTTTGCTACTCAAATCATTCGATTTAAGTAAGATAATCCAAAGTTACGTGAAATCGGGATTTATATCGAACAAGACGTCCTTAACTAACTATTTTGTTTTCCTCTCTAATTAATTTTAAAAGCAAGGCATCTGTCACGGTTAACAACTCTATTTTAGGTAAACGTTTGTTGTTCTTTTTTTAACTTCGTCTAGATCTACTTTTCGTTTTGTTATTAAAATTGAATTGAATTGAATATCTACAGTTTGTTAGTAGTTATTTCCAATTTAACTTAAAATAGAAACATTCCATCATCCACGTTAATTTTGTTGGATACGCCACTGCTTCTGTCGGTTCAACTAGAGTAATGGTGCAAACACAATGAAACAAAACTTTAAACCTGCTAAGAGTCATCAAAAAGTTTGATAGTAAACATATTATCGCATGTCGAGACGAGAGCCCGTTATATATATCGAAGTTATCCAACTTTATAGATTAAATTACAACTAGTGAAGAATTTTTGCGTTACAGTGACTTTATATTTCACCAACTTATACAAAAATTGAAAATTTTCTAATGTTATAAACAAGGTATATTAAGACGTTGTATACAGGGTGTGTCACGTAGATGGCCCCTTAGCCATACATAGAGAAGTATAGATATTTGACATTTGATTCTATTTAATGAAAATGTTTTCACCTTCGGGTTTTCAGTTTTCATGCAATGCCAGATTATATTACCCACCAATGTATGTAAAATATCTCTAAATTATAATAAATCTAGCAATAACTCAGAAATACGTAACTTTAGGTATAGGGAATGCTAATACAGATCGAAAGAGAATAAAAAACTGATTCAGACATCATAATAAAATACAGGGAGTTTCATTTGAAAGTATCGACTTCTTCAGAATTGAAAATATGGATATTTAATGCTCCATTCTAGATACCCTGTATATAAATATCGCAATTGACATTTCATTGTATGCTAGAAGGATATTCTCACAATCTCTTTATAAAATTTGAAATTAATAGCTCAACAACTAAGCCAGATAGGGAAATTAACGTAAATGCATGTTTTTCAAAATTTTTTATAAAAATCTCAAATATCCCGGAAACTGTTAAACTTAGACCAGTAGTATGTTCATAAATTTTTTGTTCAGAATTTGATGCTGAATCCAAAAATAAAAAAAAATGGTACATGTCATTTGAAATAACAAAGTTGATGTCTACTTCCGGTATAACCGGAAGTAACCGGAAGTTGAAAATATTTTAATTGAATATGGTGTACTCACAAAGCCCCGTAACCCAATTTTGAAATTTCAAATATCTATACTTCTCTATATATGACTACGTGACACACCCTGTACAAGGTTTGTTAAGATGCTCTATTTAGTGAAGATATGGCCAACCTCCGATTATACGGGATGTGGTAATCAACCTATTTTTTATATCTACATTTTCTGAAAATAAATCTTTTATGCTTAAAAGCTTACAGCTCACAATTTCCTTTGCTGGCTACTCCTGCTTTTCAATAGCTTTTCCAGATATGGCTTACGTTCCATCGTCACGACATACTCTGTATGTATGCTTTACCAAAATATCTGAAAATATGACGCCATCAGCACCAAAAACAACATTTAACAAAAACAAATTTATCAAATAGAGGTACGCGAAAATGACGAAAATGAAAGGTCACTGGAGTCTCCCATTGTTCAATTGTTTCGTAATCAGAATTCGTTTTCCAGCAACTCCGTTTCGAGGTCAGTGGCGTCATTCAAAAAAATTAATATTGTACGTCTAATTTTTTATTTAAAAACTAATTTATTATTGTAATCTAATTAAATATTTACTTTTACAGCGGTTCTATTCCAAAATAATTGTTACATGAGAATTATAGATGATTATTTTTTTCATCTGTCAAAACAGTCAGATTCTGTGGTTTCAGCCAATAAGAGCTCACGAACCTAATCAATCATTGAGTTTTATACTGACAACGCTTCTTCGTATTTGTTTTTTGATAAAACTTTATTTACCTTTTTTGAAATGTCAAATATAAACATTTAACATCTTTTATTTAGTATTATCAATTATTATTATTATACTAAAATGTATTGCAAATCTATGTTAATACCCAAATTTCAAAATGTATTTGTAAACTAACCTGTTTTATTCGTTTATTTCAAATCGCTTTACCACACATACGTAACTCACTTCAACACTAAACTAAAAATCAGTTTTTGAATACACTTCAAATTAGCTAAATGAAGAAAGACTTTCCATATCAGTCTATAAATGTATATTGTTATGATTTATTAAGGTTTGTGGAATTGAATTTATTTGTTTTTATTTGTAATTATAATTTTAGAAATTTAAATTATTTTATTTTTATTAATTTACCTATTGTTGCAAGAAGATTTTTCAAAAATAAAGAATGCAGATCCTTTTAAAAATTACACCACAAATTTCCTTTATTTAAAACGTATTACATGTATGAAAGGAAATAAAAACAAACAATGAACTAATATTAATTAAAAACTAAATGTAGAAAAAGGTAAGAAAACTTTCTTAGATCCATTATTTTTATTCTCAAAAGAAAAAGAAGAATTCTAACCTTAAATTGTTAGCCTTAAATCTGTTTCAAATTGTATTCTTTTTTTATTATTAGGCCTTTAGTCTTTTTAAAATATCTAGATATTTAATATTTGGTACCTTTAATTTTACTTCTGGGATCCCTAGGGATGGATAGTAGTAAATGCAGGAGGCTTATTAATTCAGGGAACAGGAATCATATCACGCAGAAAATCAGGAATCAATTTTCTCCAGGTCCATAGGTTTTTTAACATCGGAATGAAAATTTTTGGTTTGTCAGGAATCACAAAATCATGCAAGAACTAAGTTATATCATGCAGTTCTTGCTAATGCACACTTCCTTTCAGGTAAAGTTTTTAATTTTTTTTAATTGTCACTTTTTTTTTCAATTGTTTTTGAACATAGGAGCGATGTGCACTGTTTGATGGTCTAAATTGGAAGAGCCTCGCGATTTCTGGTGAAATCAGTTTTATTAAAACCGATTCCATAGCACTCTTGTTTTAAAAATTATCAAATTTCTTGAAATTTCACTTCAAATAATAAAAATTAAACATTTTTAAACCTAAATCTACATTTGGTAGTACAATTAAAAAGATAATTTTTGCTGTAATTTTCAAACCATTCTGATCATTCTTTACTTTATGCTAATGATTTGAAATTTTCTACTCTATGCTTTTTAAATATTCAAATTATTTAGTTATTGTCCATGTTCTTCTATGTTTGTAATTAATTTTTGATAAATTTAGTGCCCTTATTTCAATTTCTAATAGTTCTTTTATTCTAAATTGATTTTCTTAAAAGTTTTGGAAAATATTAAATTTGAGGTTATATTGATTTTTAATTTTATTTATAACTTTCCAAAAATTATATTTTCAGTTGGTTTTACTTTTCCAGTTTCATGTCTGAATAGTCAATTTTAGTTTTATTTTATTACTTTCACTCTAAAATTTGGATAAATTGCTTAAATTAATATGCAAAGTGGTCTTATGAGACTTCCATGTTAAATTTTAAATTTGGAAATTTCAAGTTTTCTTAAATTAAATAAGATTCTACTTCTTGTAAGCTATTACTCTCACACAAAATTTAATTTGTTAAAATGTTTTAAACTGAGGTGACTCGAATTTTGATGAAATTTTGAAATGTTTTGTTCTTGCTTCGAATAATTCAAAAACTATCTTTGCAGAATTTGATACCATCACAATATATTATATTACAAATATACTTATTATAGACATTAAAACTAATACTAAACACGGAACTCTCCATGGCATAAATCAGTTCTTCTTCTTCTTCGTTTATGGCTTGCATACAAGTGCATTCAGCCATAAATCCGTTTAAAATTGGCAAATGATCAATTGGGCCCTGTACTTATATATTTGCCGGTTAAATTTAAAAAATGGAGGCGAATACATCTGTGTGAAATTGATTCAAAAAATAATCTTTCAAAATACCCCGCACTCTCAAATTTTATGATTAAATTTTAGGTTTTCACACTCAAACGCCTTTATTTCAGGCAAAACCACTCAAACAAACTGATTTGAGATAAAATCAGTATGTTTTCGTGGTTTTTTCCAAATAAAGCCGTTTTCGTGAAAACCAAAAATTTAATTTGGAGGATTTGTGATATTACCTTTGATTCAAATTAATTAGCAGAGCTGTTAAAAACTCCTTTAATAACTATTATTTAAATAATATAAACAGTGCATGTTATGATTGTATTTTCGAGTAAAAAATTGAGGTGCAGCCCCTGGCCGCTGTATCGAGCGTCGTAGTGACGCCGGGCGTCGGTATCGGAGTGTACCAGTGCGTTATCTCGGAATGGATGGACAATGTTTTATTAATTGTCGGGGCTCGGGATAATGCTGATTTGCAATAAAGCTCAAATAGATGCGACCTAGTACAACATGCATTTTTAATTAATGCGTAACGTTCATAGGAAATCTAGAATCTATTATACAGTTTTTTAATTGAGTGTGGTTTTTTTTATATTGTCGGATATACCTACGGAAAAACATGAATTTATTTGCCTTTTTTTTTGTTAGGAAAAAGTATTTTTTATTCAATTTAAAAATCAGGCAGCGCACGGTGCGAAATATCAGCAATGTAGTGGAATTTAATTATTTCAAAGGATATGGACAATTTTTAGGGGGATATTTTGGGGGATTGATAGAATATGATTATCCTACGCTTATAAGTATAATAAATTAATTTGAAATGAGTGTTTACACTTTTGGGTGTGAGTTTTGAACTGTGGAGGGGTAGGTGAGGGTCGGAAGTAATCTTCAACACCACCACCGTGCTCAGCATCCTCTAAAACGGGGGGAAAGAGGTTATTTTAAAGGGAATGATGTCCTGCTCGTTTAACGCCAAATTCTGATACCGCCATCGTGTTCAGCATCCTCGAAAACGGGGGTACAGGCGTTTTGTCGCTGTTAAAAAGAAGAAAAAAAATCTGCCGGGGTTGAATTTTGGCCGCTGGAAGGGCTGGTGAGGTTCGGACGTAATCTTTAACACCTCCACCATGCTCGACATCCTCCGAAATACGTTTTTTTACAGGGTAATGATTTGCTGCCCGTTTAACCCCTGTAGGGGTAGTTTTTGGCCGCTTTAGGGTGTTCAGCAGTAGAAAATAAAAATTCTGATACCGCCATCGTGTTCAGCATCCTCGAAAACGGGGGGGAGGTACTCCCGGTCCGGGTAAATTTTGGTTTATGTCCTTCCCACTCACAGACGCCACAAAGATTAAAGGCACCGTTTTAATTTATGAAAGAAGAATTTATAATACCAGTTATTTTTAATTAAGTCTCTCAAACTTTGAATAATCTTATTACTAGTTAATAATTTGACACATAACCTTAGAAAATATCGTGGCATTGAAGTTAGATACCACAAAATCTGACTGTTTTGACTGATGAAAAAAAAGAATCAGTATAAAACTCAATGATTGGTTATGATCGTGAGCTCTTATTGGCTGACAAAATGTGACTGTTTTGACGGATGAAAAAAATAATCAATTAAATTAAAATTGATTTTTAAAGACTGAAAATCAAACCAGCTTAACTAGTTTAGGAGATGTTTCGCCGTTGAGGTCGGCACGAAATCTGACTTGTAAAGGATCTAGCGTATTGAAAACTTTTTTTCGAACTAATGGTGGGAACACGTTACCGTAATTTAGTGACTTCATTAAGAACTGGGGTAGGAGAGGGAACGATAATACAATAATGTCATCACTAAAAACATATCCTTTTTTGCGATTATAAGTTAACAAAAAAGTTTTAAAGCTCATTCAGTGTCGATTACAAACTTTTTGTTTGCTACTATTTCAGGTTTAGTCTAATCTATGTTAATTTATTTTGATCTGAAAATAGCAAACAACTTTTTTCGTTCCTGAACCCACTGAGCGACGTGACCTTTCAAAAATTGAGTTATTTTGTAAATTCGTTCAGTAAATGTACGTTGCTCATCTATTTAATGATTTTCAAATTCGCAGCTAGATGCATTTTATATATTTTTTTCTCTCTGTTAATTTACATTCCAATTTATTTACTGCAAATAATTAATTTCAGTGTAAAATTTTAATGAAGAAAAACGCCAAAACAAAAACTCAACTGCACAAAAGAAACAACTATTGATATAAATTAGTCGGTGTGTTTATCTTTTATTGCGGCGTTTGCAGAATTTTAATCGTCTCTGAATGTCTTTTTTAAAAATGATTCAATTATACAAAGCAACCGGAAGAAAACGGGGGCGAAAGGCTGTTTCCCTTAACTCCTCCGTCTCGGTTATTTACAAACAGCGATAAGAGAGAGAAAAAATACGGTTTTTTTTATTATTTCTGATTTAAAATTGAAAGAAAACGAGTTGATTGAATTTACTGTTTAAATTTCTTTTAATTTGTGATGTTATGATTAATAGTACAAGGAAAAATTGTGAAAAATGAGATTTGAATTTAAACCATAGCTTCTTTTTTATGATTTATGTATGTTGTACAATTTATTATTTATACGAACACTAAATAAATAAGAAGTACCCAGTAGTAACCATCACACTTAATACACTTGAAGTTTTTCAAATAATAACAACAGTGATACCCAAAGACTCAAAAGAGAAATACAACAAATTAAAGAAGAATCGATTAGTAATTTACCTAAGAGAATTGACAGACGACAGTAGTACTGATTATTCACTCTGGAAAGCTACTAAGATATTGAAAAGACCCATAATGCGAATACCACCTGTCACATTGGAAGATGGTAAAAGGGCTAGAAATAATGAGCAAAAAGCAACAAGATTTGCAAATGATCTAGAAAAAATCTTTCAACCTCATGAAGATCAAGATGAAGAACCCACTCTGAAAGAACATCCACAGATTGATCAAGAAATAGAATTTACCTCTCCCAAAGAACTAATTACCGAAATGAAAGAAAATATCAATCCGAAAAAAGCTCCAGGTTTTGACTTAATTACTGGAGAAATTTTAAAACACTTACCCAAAAAAGCAATAATTAAACTAATAAATGCTGCCTTCAGACTGAAATATGTACCCAAGCCAGGGAAACCACCACATGAGGCATCGTCATACAGACCGATCTCATTACTGCCTGTTAGGTTGAAACTATTTGAGAAACTCCTACTCAAAAGACTAAAACCAATTATCCAAGAAAAAGAAATTATCCCTGATCATCAATTTCGATTTAGAAATAAGCACTCGACGATCGACCAAGTTCATGGAATAACCAACATTATAGACAAATCATTAGAAGAGAAAAATATTTGTGCTTATGTAGCACAAGTTCAAGCTTTTCCTTCCAAAACAATATACAAATATCCTCCATTCATATATATTAGAAAGATACTTTAGAATTAGGCAAGAAGAAGCCTATTCCGATCTTAAAGAAATTAAGGCTGGAGTACCACAAGGAAGTGTCGTAGGACCTGTCGTATACTTACTGTACACATGTGATATTCGAGAGTTAGAAAACAATAACATAGCCATCTTCGCCGACACTGTCATGCTAGCAGTAGGAACATTGTTCTTTCCTACTGCGACCCACAAGCTGCAAACAGCTGTCCACCTTATCTATTACTGGACGAAGAGATGGAAAATTAAACTTAATTAAACTAAAGCACTCCACACTAACTTTACAAACAAAAGGATAGATCATATTCCAGTCAGAATAAACAATAACTTGATTCCATATTCAAACACAGCAAAACTTGGACTGAAATAAAGAAAAATGTACTGGTTAATTGGAAGAAACTCCACTCTGTCTCTACATAATAAGCGTATGCTTTATAAGCAGATACTTAAGCATGTATACCTATGGTATCCAATATGGGGATGCACCAAAGCGAGCAACTTAGCAATCATCCAAAGATTTCAAAACAAAGCACTGAGGAACATAGTAGATGCCCCTTGGTACATTCGCAATAGTGACCTCCATAGGGATCTGGAAATGGACCAAACCATCAAGAAATTAGCCAAGAGTCATGAGGAAAGACTTCATCATCATATCAATGTCGAGGCTATCCAGCTTCTTGACAATACTGGGTTAGAAAGAAGACTTAAGAGGGTCAAGCCCTTTGAGTTAGTTTAGTGTTTTTAGTGCATAGCAGAGCTTGTGTGTGCACGTTAAACTTTAGTGCAATCCATTCTACAGAATCTAAGGAACGCAGATGAATATACCTTAATTTTAAATTTCAAACTCATTGGTCACTGTTGACCAGATCGTAATATACTAAATGCATTTATGGGCGTTTAATAATAATAACAAAAAATAATAATAATAACAAGATTCTTGTAAATGGATTCTATTTAAATCTATCGAAAAAGATCGTTTGTTTGTTACTAAATGTTCTACTTACGTATTTCTGGGTTCAGATTTATTTATTTATTTATTTATTTACGGCAAAGCCGGTTTACAAAAAATATTTAACAAGTGTGAAGTACAAAGTATTATTGGATGCTTATGTCTAGTGCCTACAATATAATTTACAAATTTACAAAACTTATTTAACAAAGTGTGTAGTACAAAGTATTATTAAATCCTTATGTCTAGTGTTACTAAAAGGTTTAACAAATCTAGTACCAAAAGAAAATGGTAAGGTAAAGAAAAGCTTCGGAAACGGTATAGCTTTTTCAATTGATTTTTGAAGACATGAAGCGACACATTAAATAAATTTAAGTTATTATAATATTGGTTTCCTAGCTTCAGAAGACGAGGAATCAAACGGATCAAAGCATAATTCAATTGAAAAATCAGTAGAAATTCTTAACACAAAACCTAGCATTTTTGCCACAATTTCTGATACTTGAAGATTAAAACTCATTTCGCTATCATCATCCGAAGAATTTCAAAACTACTCCTATGTAACGGCTGTGGAACACATTCCAGACTAGTTGAAATATTTCACAAATCTGGAAATGACACAATGTACATATATTATTGATCCCAAACTCTCAAATTCTGAAATCAAACTTATCTCGATAGAAGTAATCTTTAATAATGCTACTTTAGTTTTCCACTCTGTACACTAGAAAATATGTTAGGTAATACGTTTTATTTGAATTTCAGAGGGATGTAACTTTATAGTAGCAGTAAAAGGTACAAAATTGTGAAAATTTTATACCTATTTAAGTGGCTCGGAAGATTTTACAACCCACTTTTCCGCTTTTAGAATAGTACGCCCATATTACCATAGGCATTTGCCCGTAAACATCAATCTTCTAGAAGGTAGAATAATCTAGAATGGGCATACCGAAGTTTAATTTTGTAGTTAAAATGTAATATAATATTTGTCTAATTTAGGTTTAATGAATATATTTTTTAGTATGGGTACAGTTTCAGTTGAGAGTTCTATTGTATCAAAATGGTTTTAATCAATCAAATCGCTAAAGATGGCTAATATAAATAAATATTGTGGTACATGACTGCGTATTTTATTTCTTAAAACTTTGGACCACATTTAAGACATGGATACCCAGCTAGCAATTTAACTTTTATAATGGTTGTGAGAACTGCTGTACAACTGATATTATAGAAACATAAAAATCGTATAACGCAGTTTAAAACTATTATACAATGTCTAGTCAACCAAAAAGGGCCCACTTTTATAGAACAAATTGCTATTATAGATGTTCGATTAGCTGGTTATACAACCCTTATAATATTACTATAACTATATTAAGTGATACTTATAAAACTTTCGTATACAATGATTATACAACAAATTTACATGTGCACTTCGGAATTGCTATACAATCATTGTATAGTGATTGTATACGGCAGCCTCACACAATAAGAGAACTTTTTTTTTATAAGTGTATTATTATGCAGCCTGTATTGCAATGCGACAAAAATATAAACATTATGTTATACAGTGATGAAATGTAGAACAAAATAATGGCGTTCAAGATTCATTAAAGATTGCAGCGTACAAAGAAACAATAAAAAATCTCCGATACTCGCAGGTAACCCAAAAATTTCATTGCGCAGTGAAGTTTTCTGATGAAATATATATGTATTTCTACCTAAAAAATTGATGGGCCTCAGTTTAAATTACACGGATGGTTTATTAAAAATTAAAAAAAAAATCGTTTTTATTGACATAGTTAGATAATTAAATTAAACAAAAAATTATTGTTTTATATATAAAATTGTATCAAAGAGTTGTCTCTACATTTCTGAAAAACTTACTTTTTAAGTGATATTTTCAAGTTTAAGGGAATTTTGCATAATGGCGTTTGTTAAACGGCTATACCTGTAAATAAAGATGGCGCAATATAATACAATAATTTTGTTCCATTCTCCACGTTATATAATTTTTTTGTTTTATTTGCAACTCTATATGATATTAAAGTCCGGTAATGTTGTTTAAATACGCGCTATACAACTTTATTTTAAATGATTCAACAAGGGTACCTTCACAAATTTTGGATGGTTGCCAGATTTAAACTTTTTTACGACTGCATTTAATTTCTGAAAAACTTGGATTTAACACGATATGGTACTACATAAAGTTCACAGAAAAATATCTATATGAAAATCGTATCATATGATATGCTTCTGAGAATTCGAAGATATAGGGTATAAGTACTATGTAATTTTACAAATCTCGTCTAATCCGACTGTCGGCCAGAAACGCCGCTTATTGTGTGTTAGGGTTATTTAGGTATATGTAAACCGAAGGAAGGTATTGACCAAAAAATAATCAATTCTTCCTCTAATCGGCACAACATGACAACCCTGTATTTTAAACGTTTGATAATGTCCTGTAGAGCGGAGAAACATTCCGTATTAGAACAAAATTGTCGTTTAAACATAATATAAGTATTGTATAAGGATATACAATGATATAAGTATAACAACACTATAAAATCATTTTGTTCTGTTGTGTTGAAATTCGCCACGCTATAAAATACGTTAGAAATATAACATAGAAATTTCAATGATATTACGATATTACAGTTACTAGTTGAATGGTTATTATGAAATATGTTTAAAATTATAGAAACAATAGAAAATGGCAAGGGGGGGGGGTTGACAATCCTGCCCAGACTGCGAAAAGAAACACTTTAGATTAATATTTACAGAGTTACAGGGTGTTTTATCAATTTTGTTCATTTCTTTTATCTACAGTATTTTTGAAACCACCCTTACTTGATATTTGGCAAGCTTGTTCTATTCCATTACAGATTTTGGTCACTATATGTCTCTTGATTGTTTTAATGGAGTAGAACAAGCTTGCCAAATGTCAAATAAATATACAGGGTGGTTCAAGAAATACAGGGGATAAAAGAAACGAGCAAAATTGATAAAACACCCTGTAACTCAGTAATGAAGAGAGTTAGAGATATCAAATATGGATTTTTTTATTTGTGTAAGTGTCCTTTATCCACAGTTAGCGTACGTTCATTTACCTATCAAGATTTTGAGCAAATTCGCACCAAATGAAAAGATATTTAAACGCAGTCTTTCTGAATGCGACAGCCAAAGAATTTATGCATTATCGTCAATCTGATTTGCATAAACAATCCTTGTTAAAAGAGTGTATCGTTGCCAGTTTTAATAGTACCGTTCCGTTCATAAATCCACAATTTCTAGATATAAAAATTAGCATATAGATCTAGTTTCATAGAATGCAAATGCCGGAATTGTGAATCTCTGTTTATTTCCGTAATTGAGGGTTGTGGGGCAAAAATTCAACATTCATTTAATATATTCAACATGAAATATTTACACTCTGTGCCAATTTTATCTTCCGACAGATAATTTATAATGGGAAATGTTGAAATGGAACTCTCCCGCTTACGTTTATTTGTTGAATGATATGATATACAGAGTTAAATTACTGAAAAATGCATATACGACGTAACTTGAAAAATCTGCGCATTAAATGTACATTCTCTGTACACGTTTTAATATGTGATCTAAAAATAGAATGAATTGTGATTGTGTTACATACGCAGATTCCACACCTGATCATATTTCAATAATTTTGTTTTTTCATAAAGTGGTGATTAATTTATTTATCTAAAAAGTCTGTTAAGAATAGTTTAGAGTTCATTCCTGTCTATTTGTAAATTATTTTATGTTTAATCATGAAGCGGTAAGTGCGTTCACCAGAAATTCAAAGCATCTCTTGTCATTTTATAATTTATATTACCACGAAAGATATTAAAATTAACTTTTATGAATGCGCAATTCCAATACAAAACCAAATTAAAGCTCTTGTCAGTCAAATTTCGTCATTGCGTCTATGCAAGCGCAGATATTCATCATTAAGATGTAGCTGTATTACTACTAATTTCATATTAATGAAAAATAATATCTTGAAAGTTAGATGTACAGAAAAAAGAAATCTCTATTGAAACAGGAATAAGAGAAGGTGATACCTTATCAACAACTTCGTATAATATATCAGCAAGACGAACAATAAACGCCAAACAATCGCGCACAATATGGATTTTAAGAGTTAGGTACTAATGAAGTAAAAACCAGAAATAATCGACTGCAAATACTAAGGGACAGAAAAATCAGCAAAAGAAATGATAGGGCCGACAAAAATAGAAGAATAAGAGCCAATAAAACTAAATAAATAAAAAAATAACAGATGATAACTGATATCATAAAAAAGTAAATAAAAGAGGCCTAAGAATATGAAAACCAAGAGAAAGCCCGTGCCCTTAAACTGGTGGTCATCTTAAATTTCCAACAGGCAAAAAAATGTATTATATCAAAATCACCAGCCCTGTAAATGTAATATACCTGTCTCAAATGAACTCAATGGCACCAAATCCTATCAGTAAAAATGAACTAATAGACTAATAGACTAATAGACATAAGCTCACTGAAAAACAACAGTGTGCCAGGGATCGATGAAATAACATCTAAATTGTTGAAAAGTTGTCATCTATACATTATTGAGTCTCTAATGCACATCATAAACCTAATCTTTACAACAGTTAAGATACCAAATGAATTTGAAACATCAATAGTAAATCCAGTTTTTAAAAAATCAGACCTATCAGTTTGATTACCAATTTTGCAAAAACCTTTGAAAAATGTCTAAAAAATAGATTATACGACTATCTAATTTATAAAAGGATCCTAAATGTCAAACAGTTTGGTTTCCAAAAAGGTATTAGCACTCATGGTGCTATAATATCTAATATTAAAAACAGCCTGGATAGCGAAAATAAAAATATAAGTGTTTTCAGCCAATTAGCGAAGGCTTTTGATTTTGTCCTCCACAAGCAACTACTAAATGTTCTTGAGCATTATGACGTGCGAGGGATAGTCTTAAAAGTTTTTAAAAATTACCTTTACGAGAGGACACAAATAGTTCAAATAAGAAATTAATTTGGTAATCCAGTTAAAATTCAAATAGGTGTGCCACAAGGAACGGTTCTTCGCCCTATTCTTTTCATCGTGTATATAAACTCTATGTTAAACTTAGATATAAGTGGTGTTTCAATTTCTTATGCAGATGATACCGTCTTAATGTTTGCAGTTAAAATCTGGGAGGCGGTAAAATTAAAAGTGGTAAATGGGGTAAAAATCGTAAACGATTGGCTGGATTGTAATAAGTTGTCGTTGAATATATCAAAAACAGTTTCCTTAACTGATGTTAACAGGCCAAATTTCAAACAGATTTGTATTGACGAATCAAAATTTATTATAAAAGAAGTAGAAAATACGAAGTATTTGGTTATTCTAGTAGGTAGATAAAAATTTAAAATGGTCTCATCACGTTCAGTACTTGACTAATAAAATTAGAAAACTTATATAAAAATTTTTCGAAATATTCTTAACAAATAAATATTATATTTGATATACAGTGCTCTGATTGAATCCTTAATTAGATATGGCATAATTGTGTGGCGGGGATGGTATGACAATGCACTTCATTTTCTAAATATAATACAGAACAATATTCTAAAAATAATTAATAAAAAAATCGTTTGTTTTCAACAACCCTATTATATAACGAGACCACTTTAAATGTAAGATCAATATACTTTCACTCAAGCTGTATGTTCTACTTCAAATTAAAAAATAAAAATTTTATAAATCACTCTAATAGAACCAGGCGTCAAAAAAAAAATGTTAAAAATACCACTTTACAAATATGATAAAAGATTAATTTCTGTAATAGGCCCTATCATATATAACTCTTTGACTGAAAATATCAAGCAAATTAAGAACATAAAAACTTTTTCTAAAGCGATCAAAAAAATTATAAGCTGTAACTTCCTAGAGCTTGCTAAATTGTTATAAACGGTAAATAACCTTATCTATATTCGCTCATCACATTGTTTATATTTGTATTTTTACTCTGCACTCTGTCCTTTATTATTAATTCAGATGTATATTGCACACACAGGTGTTATACACCTAGGTGAATAGTACTTTATAATTATAATTTATTACTCTATTATCTCATATTGTAAGTATGTAATGTTTAATGTATATAACAGAATTTTTTAGCCTTTTTTAAATTTCATCACAAATTTTTTTTATGAAAGTCAGTATTCTGAATAATTTTACAACAACAGAATCCAATTATTTTCACACGCAAATATGAAAATACATTTAGTGAACATGAGTTTTTGCAACAAACAAAGCAAAAACAGAAAATATTGAAAACTCAAATATTGCATGGTTAATGACGTAGACAAAATGTTTCCATAGCTCAGTGGACATATTAACAACACGATACATTAGTATTTTTAAAATTTTTTTAATGAATTCAAAACATATTTTCGTGCAAATATTCCAGTTACTAAATCGTTTTTGCCATTGGTCGTATTTATTTGGATTGCTTAATTCTCATTTACCCATTTTAATTCGTAGATTTTTACAACAGTTTTAAATGTGTACGGATTTCACAAAATAATTTATGGACTTTTACTGCTAAAATTATACAGTACAATATACATTATACAGGGTAGTCCTTAAGTAATTGTACTTAGAAGTATGGTAGATTCCTCAATATAAAATATTACGATTTTAACCAACTTGCTCTCATAAAATGTTGCTAATAAGGAATATACAGTGTGATAAAAGTTAAATTTTAAGATTTATTTCTTGCAATAACTTTTTGGGCACGAGAAATCATAATCTGGTACCTACTTCCATGTAATTTGTAGAGGGTGATATTTAGGCCACATTTGTGACATAAATGTGCGATAAACTTTTTGCTCTTTAAGTTAGCGCTATTCTTGTAAAAGAATATTAAAGCCACGTTATTTTAGTAGAAAAAAAGTATACTTGTTATTAACCTTAAAACTTAACGGTTTACGAGATAATTGTATTTAGGGATCAGCTGCATGATTGGTCGGCAATTTTTTTTCTTCTTGCTTTGACACCATTCTTGCTGATTTTTATGTAAAATGACCTCCTGAATCTGAATATGACCTCAGTGTCCCCCCATCACCCACCGTTTTCGGTATATATAAGAGAAAGTTACCTAAAAATAGTAAGTAATTTGAAGAAGTACATAATTTCAAATATTTATAAAAAAGTCGATTATAACACAATAAATTCAGGCGAGAACAATAGCGAGAAGAAACAAACATTCCAAACAACGTTAAAACCGATATTAATTTGTGAGAGGGAAACCTGCATATTTAGTAAGAGAGCAAACAAGGTTAAAGGTTTGGAGGAGACAAGTATTCAGTTAACAATTCAGTTGAAGGAAAACGTGTATTAGAAAAACGATCCAACGATTTAAGGAGCATTATAGAGGTCATAGTGACACAAAAGTTGCTATATACAGGGCATATAGAGAAGATGGGTTAAACAACTATCCAAAGTTAACGCTCTTGTGTTTGCGCTACAGTGAATATTCGCCTCTGCGCCCAAGCGAGTGTTAGACCACTGTTAAATCATTCACGCCCTCCTATTACACTTTCTACTGCTCAACAAAAAGGCTAATTATTCAATAAGATAAAATAGTAAAGGTAAAATATATTTTTAACTTCACTACATATAATATGAAAAGGTTTCCATCCCTATGGACCAAATTACCAATTTTCATTTCTTAATTGACTTCAAGACCGATGTAATAGTAAGTTTTTTTGCTACTAATTACTCTATTAATTTATATTTAAACAGCCACTAAAGTGCATATATTCTAATCCTAATATTAATTAATTATCTTCCAT
The DNA here is from genome assembly GCA_949320105.2 of Crepidodera aurea. NCBI lineage: Eukaryota > Metazoa > Arthropoda > Insecta > Coleoptera > Chrysomelidae > Crepidodera > Crepidodera aurea. Next base: position 56,318,830 of record OX439475.1, read on the forward strand.
CCATCATGGATCGATTAACGTACAAAGCAGATAGTTACATAACACACGATCGCAGCTGAATTGCACTATACATAATAGCTCGTCTCCTGTCGAACGGGATGCAAAGCAATGCGTTTATCAATGAAGATGCCTATTAAGGAACCCTTGATAATGCCTAAGTTAACTTTATTGTTTCGTGCAACCGATAATTTCTAGCAAACTAAGCCTTCCTACGTTACCGCTCCGCCTGTGTTAACGTTTGTTTTACTCCGCGCTGTTTGTTTTGGATCCTTGTTTGCATTCTACGAAATCATCTAATAAGGATTTCGCGGTATTACATCAATGGCGAAAAAGAGATGTTTAAGGTTAAAGGTTATTCATTTTAATACTCAAAATTGCGTTTATGTTCTTGGTCACTTCTAAGAGAGCCAGGTGGTCCGCAAATGCCACTGATGACTTCTTGGGCTAGGTGTAGGTGGAGTATCTCGTCATAGAGCACATTCCAGCGAGTAGGTTCGAAACCCAAACTCTGAGGTATCCTGAGATTCCTCTTATTTTTGTGAAGTCTGTTGTGATACGCCAATGGCAAAACTATTCAACGCTCTTAAACTCTAATCGATGGAATGAGTTCCAGATTCGTGAATTAGTTTGTTCAGAATCCACACTTAATAAAAGTTGTTTATGCAGGAAATGTTTGGTGTTTGATTAGGCGCTATCGATATATTGTTGTGTGTTTAAATATTCCATAAATTTGGAATAGCAGCAACAAATTGATGCTTGTATAGTTTGAGAGAAAGTCAAAACTTGGAGGATATAAAATGATTTAATAATATTCTGGCTGTTTGATTACTGGTGAAAGTAAATTTAAATGAATCAGGAAATACAAGGAATCCAAGAAAAACTTCACAAGAGTTTTTGGATCCTTAAAAAATTCATTTTGTATGTTCTTACAATTAATTTAAAGTCTTGTGATTTTTGATCTCAGCCTTAACATAACTCATCAGTAAGTTTTCAAATTTGAAACGTTCCGATTTGAAGTGGAAAACGTCCCGGCAAGTGGAGTGTCATGTTTATCTTTAAACTTTCAACCCTCCGGCTATTTCCAACAGTTTCGCGCGTCGCTAAACTTTAACATCGCGCCTTTTATCATCCCCGTGGAAAATAAAAATACGACTTCCACGGGAATGACTTATGACGTTTTGATGGGCGATAATATGTTTACGGGATGGCAAGTTTTGATGGCACTGGGACACGTTTGCTTGCTCCTTTTCGAGAAAAGTTTTAGGGGTGTAATAACGAGTGTTGTGTCAGGAAGGAAGAAAGATATTAAGTTTTGTTGTTAAAACGCTTTTAAGTTACTCCTCTCAAGGTATTTTTATCTATGAATAATATTCCGGGAAAATTAAAATCAATTACTAAGTAATGGAGAATTCATATAACATTTTTAACGTAAAAGTTTAGGTATATTACAAATAGAGGAAAAGTTAGGGTCGCGAGAAATTTTTGATAGATAAAAATAGTGGCTAATTGTCCGCCGCCGAGGAATCAGACAAAATATTTGTTGATCCAAAGGCAGTAATGCTGTCTTAAGCAGTTAGACTACAACCCATCTGCTCTAGTCTAATTTGTATTAGGTTGTGCATGATAAATATCATCTATCTGCACGCTCGTTGCCAGTATGTTAATCTTCCTTCCAGGGGTAACTGAGCAAACAGCGACTACCTGTAGTTCGGATTATCTTGACAAATTTTAAAGATCTTTATAATGATTTCTTAAAATTAGATTGGAGTTTCTTAGATGCGCATGATGATGTAAATAACGCTCTAGAAGAATTTTATCATAAAATTTACAATCTATTTGATAGGCATGTCCCACTTAACAAAAACTATAAACATAAATATCCTAGGTAGTTTCATGCAGACATTATTAGAAATATTAAACTGAAAGTCAAAAATAGAAAAAAATACAAGGTGACCGGACATCAATAGGCTAAGAAAAGTAATTAAAGAACAAATTAAAGCATCTTACAATTACTATTTAGAAGACATTCAACTTAATATTTCTAGTAACTCTGAGAGATTTTGGTCTTTTGTTCAGTCAAAAAAGAGATCATCAAGGATACCCGGTGAAATGAAATTTGGGGAAAAAACATTGTCTGAGCCGCAGGATATTGTTGATGCATTTAAATCATTCTTTGAAGAAGTATATCTTCCTGTTGACCAAGAAGCTTCGGAGAACACATATTATGATGGTCTTACAAGTAATTTTCCTGTAATCACTTTCGATTTAGTCAACGAAGCAGAGATGAAAAATAAAATGACTTCTGGACCACAAAATACTCCATCATTTTTCATTAAGGACTGTTCAGAAGTATAATTATTTTTGTTGACGTTTGCTCATTATAAACGTCAAACTTATTGTTACTATGACAAACTTTTCAAGATGGAAGGATGCGAAAATCAAAAACGGTTATACAACGTCGTCAAGGGTATATTCGCTTATCAATACATGGTAACTAAGTAAAAATTGCATCTGCCATTGGCTAAATTTATGATGAGTTGTATAATCGTGTATATTCCTCAGGTAGACATAGTATTTCGGTACATCAACATCGTTTTATGGAAAAACGTTCCACAGTAACAAATTTATTAATTCTAACTCAATACATTTCAGAGGTTTCAGATAAACAGGGTCAGGTTGATGTAATATATACAGACTTCTTGAAAGCCTTTGACGAGGTAGATCAACGTAAATTGGTTGATAAACTGTCAACTTTAGGTTTTGAAGACAATGTTGTAAAGCTCTTTTCATCATATTTAGCAGATAGGAAACAGTTTGTTGCATATAACGGATACTCATCTAAAACTATTTCTGTTACTTCTGGAGTTCCCCAGGGTTCCAACCTTGGGCCTTTATTATTTTTAGTTTACGTGAGTGATTTGCTAGAAATATTAGACTGTGAAAGATTAGGTTTTACTGATGACTTTAAAATTTTTGCAAAAATTACTAACATTAATGATTGTAAACATCTGCAGAAAAACTTAGACCTAATTACTAATTGGTGCGACAGTAATAGATTGAATTTAAATGCTAAAAAGTGTAAAGTATTAACTTTTTCTAGAAGAATGAAAATATCGATTTCACTTACTCTATCCAAATGTCCGAGCTTGAAAAATGTAGTACGATTAAGGACCTGGGAATTGTTTTTGATACAAAATTAACGTTTTCAAACCATATTGAACTTAAAATATCTGAGACCATGAAAACGTACGGCTTTCTTATTCGAAATTGTAGAAGTTTTACAAATACAACTCCCATCAAACTATTATTTAACTCGTTAGTACGACCTAAGCTGGAATACGGAAGTATTATTTGGCACCCCATATACAATTGCTATATATCAGGTGTTAAAAAGGTTCAGAGGAAACTTTTGAAATATTTGGCTTTTAAAATAGATGGAGTATATCCAGAGCGTGGTTTTGACTATAACGCATTATCTGCTAGATTTGATTATGATAGTTTATATTTAAGGCGAGACCTCTCCTCATTGAAATTTCCATATAAAGTACTTAATAATTCAATTGATTCCGCTGATATTATTTCAAAAATTAATACGGAAGTGCCAAGTTTTAATTCAAGAAATAAGGTGACATTTAGGTGTTCTAGAGCAAGAACAAATATTCTTTTAAAATCCCAATTAATGTTATGTGCACTAACTATAATACAATATGCGTATATTGCGATATTTTTTCTTGTTCCATAAATAGCCTCATTAATACTGCTTCTGTCTTTTTAGACTTATATTTTCTTCATGTATTTAGTGAGATATAAGTTTTTTTATAGTGAAATTTTGTAAATTGTCCTATAAATGGATTTCTGTTGGGCAATAAAGCTATTATTATTATTATTATCATCAGTGTAGGTGTTCCTCAAGGGTCAGTAGTGGGCCCAATATTGTTTCTAATGACATCGTTGTAGCTAGCCCATCTATACATTTCACGTTGTATGCGGACGATACGTCCATACTTATTTCGAAACAATCTAATTATTCCTTAGAAAAAAGATGTAATGAAGTTCTTTCTACTCTGTATGACATGAATTCACGTCATCTAAATGCAGAAAAAACTCAGTCAATACATTTTCATAACAGGCAAAAACAAGTGCCTACTGTTAAAGTAAATATTAATAACACTGTTTTGGAAAATTTATCATGTGTAAAGTTCCTAGGTCTATACATTGACGAGTGTCTGGGGGTCATCCACTGGTTTTAATGATGTGTTTATCTACAAGAAAAAATTGATTCATTGTATCGCTGGTGTCTCTCGTACCACTAGTTGTCGGGATTTTTTTAAGCTTATGAAATTTTAACATTTCCGTGTCTGTATATATTCGAAGTTGTGTTTTTATGTTTTGTAACTCCTTTAAGACTAATAACCAAATTCACCAGGCAGCAAAATGACTTGCATGTGCCATTTTCAAAAAGTAATCTCTTGTATAGATCACCCACTGTGACAGGACAAAGGTTGTTCAATAAACTTCCGGCTAATATTAAATCATGTGTTACTTTGAAAGCATTCAAGCAATGTCTTAAGAAATACCTACTAAAGGGTGGATTTTACTCTTTGCAAGAGTTCTAAATGTAGAAATGGTTGCCAAATTTTTGTTTCTTAGTCTTAGTTATAATTTTATTTTATTTTATTTAATTTTATGTACTTTTATCTATTTATTGACAAATTCTATAAATGTTTCTGCATGTCACAAAAAAAATAAAGTATTATTATTATTATTATCTAAGTTTAGCCACCTGTCCCCAAACACAGGAAGGCTAAGATCAACTGATCGCTTACAGTAAAGGTAGAATTAGAAAAAAAATTAAGGAATGAAATGTATAGTGGATAAAGGGGAAGGTATCTAAGTATAAATGGTAAAAGTATAGAGAATGATTTACTCCTTGAAAACTTGTTTGGCAGTCAGTTCCTAAAAGATATATATATTGTTATGATATGAAATTCTTATGGTATAAAAAAAATGGGACAAAATTATGAAAAATGTGGATGTTAAACGAATTAAAAAAAATATGTGAAACGGACTTAAGAAAAAAAAATTGGTGATGGTAGTTAGGAAAGTTTTTGTGAGTTGTTGAATATAGAATTTTGAAGGATATAAAAAAAATGTCAGAGAAAAAGTTAAAAATAAAAGGAATTTAAAAAGTAAAAATCGTATAATTACAATATTATAAATAAATAATATTATCTCAATCTTCTCAATCGGCGCTGGGGGCTCGAAATTGAGTGAACCCAAAAACATGAAGGAAGAACCAGAGTATAGAAGAAAGGAAGAAACAAGTAGAGATCAGTTTAAGAAGATAATGGAGATGATGGTTCAGATGAATAGGGCATCGGAAGAATGTAAACAAGAAATTAAAAATATAGATAAGAAATTTGATGAAAATCGAAAAGAAAATCAAGCAAGATATGAAGAGTCGAAACAAGAAAAGAAAGATTTGGATAGGAGATTAGTAGGAATGGATAAAAAAAATCAAACAATATTAGTAGAAATGAAACAGGAAAATCAAATAATATTGGAAGAATTCAAACAAGAAATAAACAAGAAATTTGTGGAACAAGATAAAGAAATTGATAATATCAAAAGTGAGACGAAACAAATTAGAAGAGATATAATAGAACAGAAGATAACAGTACAAGAAACAAAGACAGAACAAACAGAAAAAGAAATGAAAAGAATTGAAAGAAATGTAATGAATAATAGTAAAGAGATTAATGTAATAGAGAAACGTATGGAAGAAATTACCCAAGACAATTGGAAAATTGCAGAAGAAGAGAATTTAAAAACAAGAAAAGATACAGAACAGAATTTGAAAATAATGAGACAAGATATTAAAAAGAATGGGGAAGAAATTAATAATTTAGAAGAGCATATTAAAGAAGGTTTTAAATTACACAAAGAAATTTTAAGGAATAAAAACAGGTTAGGTCAAAATTATCACAAATGGAAAAGAAAATTAAAGAAAATAACATGTAAGATATTTTTGGAAAAATTTTGAAAATAACTAAAAAAGATAAATTAGCATTCATTTGTTATTTTTTTTTAAAAATACCAAATGAATGCAAATTTGGGGGAATTTGTTATGATATGAAATTCTTATGGTATAAAAAAAATGGGACAAAATTATGAAAAATGTGGATGTTAAACGAATTAAAAAAAATATGTGAAACGGACTTAAGAAAAAAAAATTGGTGATGGTAGTTAGGAAAGTTTTTGTTAGTTGTTGAATATAGAATTTTGAAGGATATAAAAAAAATGTCAGAGAGAAAGTTAAAAATAAAAGGAATTTAAAAAGTAAAAATCGTATAATTACAATATTATAAATAATTAATATTATCTCAATCTTCTCAATTGTTATGATATGAAATGACATGAAACATGGCATGGTTTGTGTGTCAAAATTTTAAAATGTCATCTTTAAAGGGGGAATATTAAGAGGCAATATTGCCAACTGAAATAGCAACATTTTTGATTGATAAATTTTTCTAATTTGATTTTTTAAATTGGACGGGATAAAAAAAAAGTGAGGGCTGTTGATAAAAATAGACGAGAAGGTAATTAAACAATTTTGAAAAGAAAAAAATTATTTTTTGATGATGAAGAAATTTTTGAGTTTTCCCAGAAGCTTTATAATTACGAGATTGATATGGAATCTAAATTAGACTCAGTATTATTCAAAGACAATTTTTGAGTTAAAAGAAAAAAGAAAAGGACTTTATTAAGAGAAGAGGAGATACGGAAGTAGATTGAAAGGATTGAACGAAGTTATAAAGAAATCAAAAGAAGAGTTTCTTTTGATTGTGAAATCTGTCAAAAATAGTTTTGTGTTTGGAATAATTTTGTTGAATTGGGGTTTTGAAGTTTTAAGTTAAAGTTTTTTTTTTGACAGTTTGTATGACATCTAATTTAGTATAAGGAATGAATGAGTGTTTTTGAATGTATGTTGTAATTTTAATTAGATAGTATTTTTCAGTAACAGTGTGTTAAAAATTTTCATCAATTATAAAAAAAATAATAATAGTATAAATTCTGGGAAAACAGGTTTTTCAAGGAAATATTAAAATTGGAATTACGAGGGTAATTAAAATTTTAATTTTTTTTATAAACAATTTACAAGGGTAAATTTATTTACTTTCAAACCTGTACTTTGACTGAACTCACTTATTTTTTTTTACCCAATTGGCGCCCAACGTGGTGAATTAAGATAATATTGTAATTACTTAATAATGAAAATTCTTATAATTTTTACTTTTTAAATTCCTTTTATTTTTAACTTTCTCTCTGACATTTTTTTTATATCCTTCAAAATTCTATATTCAACAACTAACAAAAACTTTCCTAACTACAATCACTAATTTTTTTTTCTTAAGTCCGTTTCACATATTTTTTTTTAATTCGTTTAACATCCACATTTTTCATAATTTTGTCCCATTGTTTTTTATACCATAAGAATTTCATATCATAACAATATTTTAATTCCGAAAGAGAGATGTTCAAAAACTCACAAATATATCAAAGAGTTTTTTGAACATAAAAAATAGTGCTCAGGATAACAAGGCACTTTGCTACATGTGATACTCTTGTGGCAAGTGCTACTTTCGAAAATATACCATTTTACCACGTTTAAAATTGCCCCCAAAACATTTTTCTAGACATAACAGGAAACATTCTTCAATATTCAGTTTCAAAACGTAAATTTTTGTTTTCTACTATTAGGTTATCATTGAGTTATATGTTTTCTTCTTTAGTATAGTGTTTTTTACGGTTAGGTAACCGCACAAAAGGAAAACGATACCTTGGTTAACAAGCCATACGAAAAATAACGATCCATCGAATGACATCGGCGGAGAGTCCCGGATAATTACGCTCACGAATCTAGTGGGCTCTGTACCAGTAGCGTAGGCAAAATAATTGAATAGAAAATAATTATTTCGATTCCAATAAAGCGAATGTATGGAAAAAGAGGCAAAATATATGTATCTTAAATACATATATTTTAAGATATTCTATTTTATCAATCAACTAAAGTGGAGTGTTCCTAAAAAATTGTATTCAACTCGGTAAAGTCTCTTCTGATACGTCCATGTTATTTCTCCTGTTTTATCGTTCCATTCCTGCGAGACCAGGACAAATATATATAAAGTTAAAACGAGAAATGGCCACGGCAATCAACGACACATAAATTATTTTTATGGCGGGGCATTAAGTGGGCCGGAATAGGATTTTGGTATTTTTTTTTTCTACGTTAGTCCCGTATTTTTTAGTGAGTATGTCAACACAAGTGGGGACGCAGAAAATAAATAGCGCAGTTTTTAGTGGACACTTTTATATCTTTCCCCTTTTTGGACGTTAAGATATTCAATGATTTTTATAGAATTTATATTGGGTGTGATATTATTGTCTGTATAATATCACAATTTCTAAACTGACTGCTGTAGATCTGTTGTAATATTATTAGAAAATATGTAAATTTCTGTTAACATGTAGATATTTAATGTTTTAGATTTATATTCCTATCATTATCATTTCAAAATCATGTTTGTGGTTACCTGTAAACCCCAAAACAACATCGTAAATCAGTTCTCCACTTATAGGCCACGCCCTTTTTTGACACCTGTGAACAGGGTTGCCAACCCACCTGTCACCTGTCAACAGGGTCGCCAACTTCGATTGGGGGTTACTAACATCTGTCAACAGGTTCGGCTTGACGACACTAACACAAAAAGATACGTTAATTTAATTATTTTAAATTGTAGTGAAAAAAAAGCTAACAGAAATTTTATAAAGTAGGAGATTGATCGATAAGTGCCTATTTTTCTTAGAAAATATAAAAATTTCCAATAGTTAATATTTATTTCGTCTTGTAAGTCCTCTTAGCAGAGCACGGAGAATTGTTAGTCTTGTACTAATAGATCATAAAAAACTTGAGCAATAAAAATTTTACTTCTGTGAAGTTAAAGTGTCCTTTAACCGTGAAAACTGCATTAAATGTACATGACGTTCTTCTACATGAACAAACTTTTGATGGACATTAATACAGACGAAGTTTGCCAAACTTGAAACGGGTCAAATTATAGAAGATTTTACATGAATTAGAATTCGTTTGGGAGAAACAAAATCGAAAATCAGAGTTCATAGAGAAAGAATAAATTATTTTTTGGAGAAGAAATTCAAAAATTCATAAATCAAAAATATTTGGAAACTAAATCAGGCACATTTAACAGAATCATCACTTTTCGTTAGAACCCACTGTATTACCACAATACACCAAATAAAGACACTTCCCAACTAAAATTATTGGAGTTTGGCCACAAAAAAACATTAACGAGCACAATAATTCGAGAAACTCCCGAAAGCACAAACTCCACAATAATCGGTCTCTACAATATTAAACTTCAATTGAAGACACGCTGTATATCAAAGTCGCATAGCGGAAACGGAACAACTTGCCAACTTCCAACTTGACTAACAATCCGAATCTAAAGGGTCCAATTTGGCTAATCAAATACGTTACTTAGAGATCACTATAGAGACAAGAAGTATTCATATATATCCGGCTCTGACAATAGGATGAGGTTGGAATTCCCTTGGTGTACTAATAAATGGATTTTATCATGTACCGTGTAAGTAATATTTTGTGATTTATCAGGTGGGCTACAATTTCTAATTTAATTTTAAATTTTAACTCATGAATGTCTGTTTATTAAATCAATCATAAATTTTTTTAATGTTAAAAACTTTCTAAATTAACTTTATATTGGTTTATTATCAAAGGTAATAGTAGATGTAAATAAATTAGATGTGTGTCTTATTTCTGAAAGGCATTTTACTAATCAGTCACATATTAAATTTAAAATTTACAAAATTTATCATACTACCCATCCTGACAATGCAGAAATAGAATATAAGACCAGAGAAATCCAGGCTACTGCAATAAGTGTGAGCATTAGACACTCTCAGATTACTCTAGTTGCTACCTATTGCCCACCAAGATATTCTTTGAAGAAAAATCAATATAAAGATTTCCTATCTAATCAGGGAAACAAATTTATTATTGACGGTGACTTTAATGCCAAAAATACCCACTGGGGATCTACATTAACGACAGCTAAAGGTAAAGAACTTTTAGAAGCAATTAAAGAATGCTTTATCCACTGGAAAGCCTACCTATTGGCCAACCGAACCCAACAAGATTCCAGACCTTATTGATTTCTTTATAATCAAAAACATTAGAAACGGAAGAAGGATGGGACATGAATTCTGATCATTCCCCTATCATCTTATCACTTAGTGAAAACATTATTAAAAGAGAAAATATCCCTACATTGACTAACAAATTAACAGATTGGAAAAGCTTCAAAATCATCCTTGAAGAAAAAATTAATCTATCTGTTCCTTTAAGAAATAAACAACAACTAGACGACGAAGTGAAATTGCTTAATGATAATATCCAACAAGTAGCTTGGGAAACTACACCTGCTATCAATAGAAGGACGGTAGGAAACAACTATCCTAGAGAAATCTGGGAACTAATCTCTGAAAAAAGAAAGCTTAGAAGAAAATGGCAGCAAACTAGAGCCCCACAAGATAAAACTATACTTAACAATGCTACCCAAAGACTCAAAAGAGAAATACAACAAGTTAAAGAAGAATCGATTAGTATTTACCTACGAAAATTGACAGTCGACAGTAGTACTGATTATTCACTCTGGAAAGCTACTAAGAGATTGAAAAGACCCATAATGCGAATACCACCTGTCAGATTGGAAGATGGTAAATGGGCTAGAAATAATGAGCAAAAAGCAACAAGATTTGCAAATCATCTAGAAAAAATCTTTCAACCTCATGAAGATCAAGATGAAGAACCCACTCTGGAAGAACATCCACAGATTGATCAAGAAATAGAATTTACCTCTCCCAAAGAAGTAATTACCGAAATAAAAGAAAATATCAATCCGTAAAAAGCTCCAGGCATCGTCATACAGACCGATCTCATTACTGCCTGTTATGTCGAAACTATTTGAGAAACTCGTACTCAAAAGACTAAAACCACTTATCGAAGAAAGAGAAATTATCAAAGTTCACCAAGTTCACAGAATAACCAACATTATAGAGAAATCATTAGAATATAAAAACATTTGTGCTATTATCTTTCTTGATGTAGCAAAAGCGTTTGATAAGGTTTGGCATGAAGGCTTAATACATAAGCTCAAGCTTTTCCTTCCAAAACAATATGCAGATATCCTCCATTGATATATATCGGAAAGATACTTTAGAATTAGGCAAGAAGATGCCTATTCCGATCTTAAAGAAATTAAGACTGGAGTACCACAAGGAAGTGTCCTAGGACCTTTCCTATACTTACTGTACACATGTGTTATTCCAGAGTTAGCAAACCCACAAGCTGCAAATAGCTGTCCACCTTATCTATAACTGGACGAAGAGATGGAAAATTAAACTTAATGAAATTAAATCACTAATACACATTAACTTTACAAACAAAAGGATACTGGCTAATTGGAAGAAACTCCACTCTGTCTCTACATAGTACGCTTATACTTCATAAGCACATACTTAAGCCTGTATGGTATCCAACTGTGGGGATGCACCAAAGCAAGCAACTTAGCACTCATCCAAAGATTTCAAACCAAAGCACTGAGGAACATAGTAGATGTCCCTTGGTACATTCGCAATAGTGATCTCCATAGGGATCTGGAAATGGACATTGTTGACCAGACCATCAAGAAGTTAGCCAAGAGTAATGAAGAAAGACTTCATCAGCATGTCAATGTCGAGGCTATCCAGCTCCTTGACAATACTGGGTTGGAAAGAAGACTTAAGAGAATCAAGCCCTTTGAGTTAGTTTAGTGTTTTTAGTGCAAAAGCAGAGCTTGTGTGTGCACGTTAAAGTTTAGTGCAAGCCATTCTACATAACCTAAGGAACGCTGATGAGTATACCTTAGTTTTAAGTTTCAAACTCTATTAGATTAAGTTAGAATTAAATTGCTCAATGGCCACTGTTGACCAGATATACTAAATGCCTTTATGGGTGTTTAATAATAATAAAAAAAAGGAATAACAGTACCTTCTTAATCCGGAACGAATAACTGCCCATTAGAGATAAGAAATTAAACAATTGCAATTATTATTTATTTATACAGTAAATCAACCAAAATATATCACAAAAACAACCAAAAAGTAACTTAGCCAGTTCTTGTACCAAGTGAAAGGTTTAAATTCACTTATTTCTGAAGTATCCAGTGAAAATTTTACGTGGAAAATTGAAAATTTGTTTAAATACATTTTTTATCTACAACATTTCAAACTTCAACCTTCAAAAGCTAAGCCATTGTTTATTTGATCGGTGTTTACGGCCACCGCTCCGTAGATTTAACCTAATCCCCCGACGGGAATGCAGAAGGGCTCAAAAGACAAACGCAAAGGGTTGCGTAAAGAAGGTGAAGGGCCAATTGGACCCCCCGGGAGGGCCTGCCTAAGTCGACTTTCTCCATCGCCCCTGCTGTAAAGATGGTTTTGATAATTTGATTTCGTGCGGATAAGGAAATTCGCAAAGGATTTAGAAGGCGTAAGGCCGTAATATTTCTTAATTGATATTAGCGAGATTTTCACTTTTACAGGGTGAGCTTTTAAAGTTATATTTTATCTCTATTAAACAAACAAAAATATAGTAATCACCGTCAATATAATAATGTATATGTAATCGTTTTATGTTTATTGATATGCAGAGTATAGTCATAATAATACGCTTTGAAAACGCTCGCATAGCTTATTTATACATCCATTTAAATTAATTTCCCATCCAAATTGTAATTTTCACCAAATTTTCGTTTGAAATAACTGTTTATCTAGGTCTTCACAATTCCTTCGGTTTTAAGCAAACATCGTTCCGAGATAATATCTACATTGACCACACACTGGCTCTTACAGACTTAAGGTCGTAGATCAAAAGCAGGTAAACCGTAAGGATCATTACTTGACTGCGCCAATTGAGCGTCTTTATCCTTTATCGAAATTGTTGGTCTGACCTGTGGTGACCATCGACTCGAAACGGGTAACAGTTCCCGAGTTTACGTAACTCACCCGTTTGAACTAGTGTGTTTTCGGATAGGATTTGGTTCTGGGGCTGGTTAAGAATTTAGTGTATTCGGAAATTTATAAAAAACACGATTGTGTTTGTTAAAATGATAAAAAGGTGTGTGACACAGAGAATAAAATTATTCATTGTATAAAGAAAGAAAATGGAAATATAAAAAAGATATTTTATTTCAATTTATAATAAGATTTCAAAATTGTTTTGGGGCTTTGCGAATATGGTAGCACTGGTGTAGCCCTACAAGTACAACATACATAATCCCCAAGATTTTGCTGAATTGTGGTTAGTGCCAAAACCAATTAAAATCGTCTAAACGTCCCGTTACAACACGAGTCGATAGAACAGCCGCCGATCTATAGCCAAGTCAGACATTGAGATAACGGCCATATGGGACGTTTCGAGGGAGTTCGTGGGGTTGTTTGAAGCCGGGCCGGCACGTTCGGCCATATACTAGATTTGTATACAGTTGGAGATGAGGTGTATTAGGATTTAGGGATATTGTTTCGGTTAGTGACGGATTTTGGTCACATTGTGTCACGTATATCTGACACATGCAGCACAGGGAATTGGATTTTCGACAGTTTCTTGGTTGTTTGGTGAGTTTAGTTGTTGATATTTTAAATGTATTGGAAAATCTACAATGCATTGTGGTTGTATAAGCAGTTATTAAAAAAAACAATGTGGCAACTAGTGGAAAAGTAGAACTAGTAAAAAAATAACCATGATTGTACTTAATATGCCTGAAAAATACTTAAATGTAGGAAATGTTAGACCATATAGTTAGGGAAAGCGATAAAATAGATTTAAAAAGAAACAAATGAAAGATAAAAATAATTATAATGGAAAAAAGAACAACATAGACCAACATAGAAAATTATACATTTTAAAACCAGTCAAACAAAAAACTGAAATAATGAGAAGGTCTAAAAATCAAGAGGAAGAAATGAAAATATCGGAAAAGAAAATAATAATAATAAATTAATAAACGAATTGGTAAGTACAAATGTGGTCAATAAATAATATACAAAATCCGAGAATCAAATGCTTAGAAAATGGATGACCAGAAGAAAAAAGAAGACGAGTAGATCCAAAACTATATGAATGCAAGTAAAAGCCAACCTTAACAAAACTGGAACTCACAAATGGCAAAGAAGAATAGAAACATGTGGAAAAATATATAGGAGAAAAATTTTATCAGGGTTCATTGTTTAGTTAGCTCACTAGCCCAGCCAATGAAGCATGATAGTCAAACAGCTCCAATCGCTTTCCAGTTTTTATATTTTATAATAACAATAAATTAGTGATTTCAGGCTCTTGCATGATTTTCAGCATTTTCCGTTAGTCAAACTACTATTATCCACAAGAAATAGCGACCCTTCTCTATTAGCGACCCTCCTCTATCTTCGCGTCTACGCCATCTAGTTAACGATAGCGTAAGTAGATAGGTCTACATACCCTACTTGTTCTGGGTAACCAAAATAAGGTAACACTTAGATGGGTCCCACGGCATAAGGTGATAAAAAGCAACGAGGAAGCAGACGCGCTGGCAAGGAAAGCCTCAGCGACCGTATTCGCTGGTCCTGAACCGGCGTTTGGCTTTCCCAAATATATGTGCTGGGCCAACAAAACAGTAAAAGAATGGTCAAAGGGCCATCAAAAGTACTGACAGATGATATTCTGAATCTAAGCAGAAATTAAATAAGGCATGTCATGGGACTAATAACCGGACATTATCACCTAAGGGAACACCTACATCATTCAAGATGAACCCATATGTAGATTATGCAATGAGGATGAAACAGCCTCTTATATCATACTAGAATGCCAAGCACTCAAACACTGGAGGTATAACCTACTGAGCAAGTAAACCCACAGGAGGACTTTCTAAAAGAAAATCTGGTGAAAAGGCTTACTCAGCCTTAACGCTGCAGTATTGAGGCATTTATAAACCTCAGTTAGATACATCGTCAGAATCAATCAAGTAGATGGGTTTACGGTTTGCTCTATATCTAGTTCTCTTCAATCGAAAATATAATTTTGATAGATCTTAAATAGGTCTCTGGGTACTCGTACTAGAAAAACCGACATTTTTATTGAAAATGTTTAGTCAATCATATTTTCTGTCTCGTTGTTTAAGTTTGAGAAAGTATTTTGCCATTACTCAGAAAGGGAGTGTTATGATTTGTTAGTTTGTATTTAGTATTAGATAAGTTGGCTATCCTGCGTTGACAGATGTCATGTCATTCAGCCTTAGCGGCAAAAAAGCAACGTCTGTTTGCTGTTACTTAATGGTATTCAAGTTTTGTCAAGTATTCTAATAAATAGTCAACCCAAATGAACAACTATTCATCTGTAATTGTGTCGAGGAAGGAAAGAAAGTGGCATTACTGTTAACTCTAATGGGTAGTGAAGCTTACACAATCTTAAAAGATTTACTAGTCTGCCCAGTTCTAAAACGTATGTTGAGTTAAAAAGGGAGGTCACAAAATATTATATTCCACAGAGATTAGTTATAGCGGAGTGCTACAAATTCTATTGTGCAATTTAAGAGTCCGATGAAGACATAAAGATGTTTGTCATAAAGTTGAAAAATCTTTCACAATACTGCAACTTTGGTGGTTTTTTGTCAGAAAGTCTGCGATATAGATTTGTTTGCGGGGTAAGAGCTTTATCTATTAAACGTTTGAAAACGCATACAAAACAGCCCTACCTAAAAGTTAAGTTGGCCATCCTGCGTTGACAGATGTCATGTCATTCAGCCTCAGCGGCAAAAAAGCAGCGTCTGTTTGCTGCTACTTAATGGTAGTCAAGTTTTGTCAAGTATTCTAATAAATAGTTATTGTCTATAAACGGTGTCCTTTATTGAATACACAACAGGGAGAAGAAACATTTTTTAAATTCACAAAAACGATTTAAAACGTATCTATGATGATCTGTTAGGTTACTACAAATTTATGAACAGTTCCAGCTGATTTTTTTTTAATGCTAATAGAGAAAACGTTCCTACTTCTGTTTTTCTTTTTTTTTGTTATTTCCGCAATCCTAGAACCGGAATCCTAAACGATTTCACTTTTTAATTGGATTTTCTACGAAACGTCGATCCGGAAACGGATGCACAGTTCGAAAAAGAAACTGTCGAGAATTAATAGGAAATCAGATCCATGGACCGGAAGTCGAGGGACCGACATTGTCGATGGAAAATGCGATATATGACACTGCGAAGGCTGCAAAGGGCGAAGGGATGTCGCCTACGGCTATTTCGACCAACTTATTAAAACGACATCATTGATATTTAAGGTTAGAAGTAGAAGAAGAAAATGAAGGTGAGATACTTTTTTTATATTATTATTAAACACCCATGAAGGCATTTAATATATTACAAACTGATCAACAGTGACCAATGATCAATTTAATTCTAACTTATTCTAATAGAGTTTGAAACTTAAAACTAAGGTATACTTATCAGCGTTCCTTAGGTTATATAGAATGGATTGCACTAAAATTTAACGCGCTCTCACGCTCTGCTTTTGCACTAAAAAGTAGTACAAAAATATTGTCAAGGAGCTGGATAGCCTCGTCATTGACATGATGATGAAGTCTTTCTTCATGACTCTTGGCTAATTTCTTGATGGTCTGGTCAACAGTGTCCATTTCCAGATCCCTATGGAGATCACTATTGCGAATGTACAAAGGGACATCTACTATGCTCCTCAGTGCTTTGTTTTGAAATCTTTGGATGATTTCTAAGTTGCTTCCTTTGGTGCATCCCCATAGTTGGATACCATAGGTCCATACAGGCTTAAGTACCTGCTTATAAAGCATAAACTTATTATGTAGAGACAGAGTGGAGTTTCTTCCAATTATCCAGTACATTTTTATATAATTCAGTCCAAGTTCTTCTCTTTTCTTTTTAACATGCACTTTCCATCGGAGTTTGGCATCTAAAGTAATGCTTTTGCTGTGTTTGAATATTGTTTATTCTGACTGAAATATGATCTATCCTTTTGTTTGTAAAGTGAACGTGGAGTGATTTAGTTTCATTAAGTTTAATTTTCCATCTCTTTGTCCAGCCATAGATAAGGTGGACAGCTGTTTGCAGCTTGTGGGAGGTTGCTTCTTCATTGCTCTTTCGTAATGCTAGAATGGCAGTGTCGTCGGCGAAGGTGGCTATGATATTGTTTTGTAACTCTTGAATATCACATGTGTACATTAAGTATAGGACAGGTCCTAGGTGAGAAACTTGAACAAAAATTTAATTACTATAGTTTGTCCAACTTAGAGACAAGCGACAAGAGACGAGATCGTGGCAGTTCTAGTACATACGGTTTGTCCAACTTAGAGACAAGCTACAAGAGACGAGATCGTGACAGTTATAGTACATACGGTCGCATTAAGGGTTTTAATTACCTAACTAACCAGTTCATATAAACGAAAATGATATTTAAAAGTTAATCACTAATACACATCTGTTACAAATTCAGCTTCCGACCGTAAACACGCACTGTGCAGATGTTGGATATAGTTTAGATGGTAATATAAGGCATCTAAACCATTTAGATCATGCTGCAAGAAGCAGACATGGACGAGTATGGAGATGTAGGATAGTTTCAATGTTTTTCTCGCATGAATTCGAAAAAAATTGGTCTTAAACATTTTAAATTATTGACGATTGCAGGTAAATATATTTTTTTAACATAAAAAGGTAAGTGGTAACAAAAATTTTAATTCATAAAGTTTGGTAATAAAACAGCATTAGAAATATAACAAACACTACAGACATCTGCTTAGATGCGACGAAAAATATGCATTCAATTTACATTTACTTGAATAAACAGATTTTATCGTTCTTTCATTGATATTCGAAACGAATTGAAATTGTTGGAGTTTAGATAGAGCAGAACAGAGCTGTACTTAGGATATACTGTCATGTAAAAATTAAAATTTCTTAAAACCCCAATAGATTTTATTTACAAAGTTTCTTCTTTCGACTTTATTAGTTGGGCCTTCAAATCACAAAAATTTAATTTCAAAAGAGCGTTAAGGTTATTATAAAATACTCAAAGTTAATCTTTTCTATTATCGCTTCGAATACCAGCATTTTGTGATTCCTAATAGGTGACAGCACATTTGCGTATTTTGTCTTTAAGCTAATCTAGTTAATATTCTTCAGGCTTTTATGGAATTTTACTTTGTCTATAATAAAATTTAATGAGAAAAGGTAGAAATCCCAGCAATCTAAGCACTTTTCATTTCTGATCGCAATCGATGTGTAAAAGTTTTAAATTTCTCCATTTTTAGTTTAAGAGCAGTAAAACGGATTTCGTTTTCAGTCCAGACCTGGAATTACATGATGGAATATGAAAAATGTGAATATATAACGAAATCTAAAGTGCACTTTAAATATTTTCCGAAGATATTGTTTTTAAAATTGTATTTAAATCTGATAGAGCCGTTCGAAGATGATCCCAGTTTAAATGCAAATACTCAGAAAAGATTTGGAAATCATTCGTCTGAGATAATAGGGAATATGGGAATAGAATTCCTAAAACTTGAAGTATTTGGATAAATACTTGAAGTATTTTTAGTCTCCCGAATTTTTGACATTTTAAGGATTTTTTCAATTAAAAGTGTTTAGAAATGGGGCAAGCAAATTTTAGAGATCTCACCATTATCGTTGACAATAGATAGAGGCTCTATGCAGTTTTAGAAAAAGAGTATTATTTATAGAGCTGTCTAAGTTTTCTTGAATAATAATATCGATGTTTTTACTATTTTACCATTATTAAATTAGAAAATAATCGATATGTGTTTTGATCTCAAAATATTTTCCTTCGTTCTTTTCAGGTATTACTATTTTTCAGAAATTTTGATATTAAACCGTGATTCACCTTTTTGTACCAGTAAAGAAAGTTTCATCCCGAAAATTCCCAGATGGTTTACACCGGAACTAAAGACTCTCATATATTTAAAGAAACAGGATCACTTGAAATTCAAACTAACAGGATCTCCTGTTGATTATTTATAATTCTCCCAGCTGGGTTCTAGGGGTAAGCTCAAGTCTAAAACTGACTATAATGATTGTATTAGGGTTACTGAATCTTCTGTTGGTAATAATGTAAAATCATTTTGGAACTTTGTAAACTTTAATGCACTTCCTGATGTAATGTACTTTAACAATGTCAAATGTCCTGTGAGAGTCGACTTAGCTAACTTATTTCAGGATTATTTTAGCTCTGTTTTTTCTAATAATAACTGTCCTGGCTATAATTATACCTCTTCTACTCCTTTAAAGACTGCTGACTATTGTGTGCCAATCTCTGAAATATATGAACATCTTTGTGCTTTGAATGTAAATAAAGGTCCTGGGCGGGATGGCATCCATCCCTCTATTCTTAAATACTGTAGTTTTGTAGTGACTCGCCCTTTGCATAAAATTTTTAACTACTCTCTTAAACTTGATATCTTTCCAGATTTTTGGAAATCTAGTTTCGTCATTCAAATTTACAAATGTGGTGACAATTTTAATATATGCACTATAGGCCTATATGCATTCAGAATATAATCCCCAAATTATTAGATAATATTATCACTAAATTCTTAACGAAACTCTTGGATCCTTATATCATCGACCAGCAGTTTGGCGGCTTCCGTTCAGGAAAGTCAACTGAGCTTAATCTCTTAACATATGTAGAATACCTGTCAAGTGCATTGGACTCTGGTTATCAAGTTCACTCTTTGTACACAGACTTCTCTAAGGCATTTGATAAAGTTAACCATGGCCTTCTGATTCAAAAGATTAACAATATGGGCGTTAACGGTAATCTCCTAAACTGGGTTCAAAGTTACCTCACTGACGGTATCCAGATTGGTCCGCGTGTGTGGCTTCTCATCATATCATATCAGAAGGTTAACTTGGGACTTTCGTAACTTACAATGTCTGAAAGTCCTTTACTACTCCCTCGTAAGACCTCATATTGAATATGCATCTTCTGTTTGGAATCCCCTCTAAACAAGTACAAAGAAAATTTTTAAGACTCATTGCTTATAAATCTGGAACCCAACCTGCTAACGCTCACTATTTGAATTTCCGAGAATTGCATTCCCGATTTCCTTTGGAACCTCTTCGTTCCAGAAGGAATCGTAAAGATATAGTCAATTCTACTGTCGATCGTCCAACTCTTTTGTCTCATATTGGGACTTCCGCATCAAATAGACCTATTATAAACAGTGTTACTTTTTTCAACCATTCTACAACACCAATTATAGTATCAATTCCTTTATCCCCAGGTCTACAAGATTGGCCAATCGACTAGAGATTGACTTCTATACATCTTCTTTTAAGTTTCGCCGGCAGCTCCAACATTGTGATTTTTAAATTATATATATTTTTTTTTATTTTTAAATTTTTAACATGTATTATATGTATATCTTTGACAATTTTTATATATATTTTTTAACTATTTATTGTAACATTTGTTTTCAATTGCACTTTATTTTATTTTATTTTATTATACGATTGTAATTTTAAATAAATAAGAAAATAAATAAATAAATAAACTTCACTTTTCATGAAATTATACCGATCAGAAATCAGAAATGTTATTTTTGTAAATAGCTGTTATATTCCTTTTTTTCTCACAAGTATTTAATAATTTCTTTATTTATTTTCACCTATTCATTTATAAACTGTAGTCTCCGAGGCTCTCCAGTTAAATGTGAGAAATTTTCAACCTGGCAGACCAAAGTCGGATGCGGATTCCGGCTCAAATAAAACAAAAAAAGTAAAAATCATTCTACCCTGCACTTTGTAAGCGAAAAAAGATCTAATAATGTGCAATTATGCCTTTGGAGTGATGGCAGAGTGGAGAACCGTGTTTCTTTTCCGTCCGTTGTAGGTTAATTTGGATGGAATATCTTGAATAATGGAAAGAACGGCTCGCATTGCACAGTTAAATGACTGCAAACTATAAAATTATTTTAGACTATTTGTAAACATAAATGTATAAAAGTTGCACGTGAAAATTAAGGCGACCTATATGAGTACACGAAAGATTGAATGACGATTAGAGCAAAGTAGAAATATCACTTCAAACAACTCGATGATATTCTTTCCACGACCTTCTTTAATCCTCATAAACCGATTATCGAAAAATTTCCAGGAAATCGGTTGATTAGTATTTTAACTATCGTGGTTACCGAATTAAAAAAGCGCATTTAAAGTTATGTTTATGTTTAGGCAAAAAGGTTTCTCAAGAAACCATCGCCTACACTCACGGCAGACCTACTAAGCAAGAACAGAAGGTCCGTAAAACCAATAGTAGGCATGCTTACAGGACACTGTAAACTCAACAAGCATATGAAAAACATAGGTCTGGCAGAAGAAATCACATGCAGGTTTTGCCAGACAGAAGAAGAAACCTCAATCCATATTCTATGCGAATGCGATGCAATAGCAAGGACAAGGATTTCACAGAAGGGAGCGGAATACCCAGAGGCAGAGAGCTACGTTGAAGAGCAACTGTCAGGGATCCTAACACTATTTAAAAGGACGAAGCTCGCGCAAGTTATCTCTAATTATGAGGGGAACCACAATAGATCTGCAAAAGTCGCAGTGGAAATAGGCCGTAGGGCCACCCCTTTTTACATCTATATCTATGTTTATGTTATTATTTTTATTGATTCACAGTTAATTTACAATCTACTTAACAACATAGTGAGTATTTAGCAAATTTGATGAGTGGTGTATGGCTTGTGGTAAGTACCGTCCCCATTGACGGTTCTCCAGTCTTCACCTAATTACCGAGGTCTTCGGGCCAGGTGCTGTGGTCTGAGGGCGTCTAGTAACTAGTGGTGGTTGGTACAATTCTCTTATAATTTGACTGTCATTTGCGGAATTTCTTTCTTTGGCTTTATTAGCGTAAAGGTCAATGGTATTTCTTATAAATGGAATTACAAGGTCGTTATTGAGGGTTATGTTGGAGACTGGAAATTTTGTAGTATGTGGTGTTGGTAGGTTTACTACAACCCCAGAGTTCAATCCCGTATGTCCAAATAGGCTTTAGAATAATCTTGTAAATCAATATTTTATTCTCAAGTGAGAGTTGAGACCTTCTTCCAAGTAGCCAATTCATTTGCCTGACTTTTATATTTAACTGTGTTCTTTTGGCTTTTATGTGGTTTTTCCAAGTAAGCTTTTGGTTCATATGAAGTCTCCTAGGTACTTTTCTTCAGATTTCTGTGGAACTTGATTAGTATTTATGTGGACTGGAGGGCATGCATGTCTCCTTGTTATAAATGTAACCTGTGTGGATTTGTCGGCATTAACTGTAATTTTCCAACGTTCGATACAGGTTTGCAGCAGTTATAAATAATTCTGGAGTTTGATGGCAGCTCTATTGGGATCTGTATCTGATGTTAGAATTGCTGTATCATCAACAAAGGTAGCCATTAGGATATCATTATTACTAGGCATAACATTAGTGAAAAAGAGAGATAAAAAAGGAGCAAGGAGACTAACTTGAGGATCTCCAGATTGGATAAGATTATAATTTGAAGTTGAGGAATTAACTTTGACTTGGAAAAATCAATCGTTGTTGTAGGATTTGAGGATAAGGTATATTTGGCTAGGCGTTTATGTTAATGCAAGAGAAATTATAACTTTATCAGCTTGTATATTGAATGCCTCAAGTAATTCTCCCAATGATTATTTTATTCTATTTTTGTAACCCTCCTATATTAAGTTTCTTACGTCGTCTGCTTTATTCTTACGTTGCTCACCTTCATTTTATTATGGTCTTTGTATTTTTCATATAAATATTTCTGCAAGTTCACTTTTCAAAAAATCTTTATCTTTTTCACGCAACCAATCTTGAATTTGAGGTTTGGTCCATTTTTTACTTGGAGTATTGTAAAAATCTACACATTATTTTTCTCTTTCTAAGGAGTTTAGGCAACAAAACAGTTTTAAACCAAAACGAATCATGGTCCGTTGCCGCTTGAAGACTTTTAATCTAATGAAAGTAATTTGACAAAAAAAAAGCGTGATTTTATTAGGGTATCTAACCAAATTGTTTTATTAGGAGTATCAATATTGAACCACGATTTGTCCATATAAATTATATTTATTTATGCCACGTGGATCTGTTGGAATTTGGGAGATGTTCCGCTTGGTTTATACTGTTGAGCACATTAGTCTTTCTAAGGCTTCGTTCAGTTTTTTATGTGAAAGATCTTAAGACTCGATTCTTCTTTCGTCTTCATAGCGACTTTCATAGTTTGGATTGTCGACCGCCCTTTCCTGAATCCCTAATCATTTCTTCTCCTCCATTGGCTCTCTAACTAATGCTTCTTAGAGTTTATTAAGTGCGCTTAGTGGTAAATTGATCTAAACGCTGATGGACTCTCAGGTGCAATTAGACCCATTAATATCAGTATTCACTTGATCATTTTGAGTTAGTTTAAAACTCCTGTCTCTTTAATAGTCGATGTGGCAGACTTATCATACAGTCTGGAAGTGCTTTTGCTGTTGATATCGTCAGCTACCGATGCCTTTCCAGTTTTCATCCTTTCATATATGACAAGTCTGCGTGCCCACGTGACTTCTCAATCAGAGCTTCTATAGCTTTTATAATATATGTTTTAGATGATTGCTCTAGAGTTTGTTACTAATAAAATTCAATATTATCTGTCATTTAAAGCTTACAACTCAACTCGTTTGGCCTTGCGATTTATAAATAGAAAAAAAACGTGTAAAACGGTAGGAAATTTATAAAAAGTTTGAAGAAATGTGTAAAGGTAAGAAAATTGAAATATTTGCAAACAAATGTAGAAAAAATGAACCCTTAAATTTAATCCTTATTGCCATTAACACCCAGCAAGACGCTGTCTTTAACGAAACTTCTCCCAGATTTCGGTGAAAGTTCCCAAAGGAACAAAAGCCCGTTCCTGACAAAATTAAAGTTATCTCTTCAAAGAGAACTCAAAAACAACTTATGACAATTTGCGAAGTGCCTACTTATCGGAGTTATCTGCCTTTCCGGCACTGCGAGAAATTATTCCGAAATTCCAGTAGACCATCTTCCCTCTTTTCCTAATAAAGTACATTATTTCCCGACCACTTCAGTTACTAATTTCGTTTAACTTTTGGAGAACAGCAATTCACACTGAAAGGCTAAACAATTAAACCTTCTGGAATTGAAATTGCCGATCATAAAAGAGATTATGGAGGCAATTAAAAAACAAAATGAAAATTGAAGTGTAAATACCTACGAGCAGTTCGTTACGTTTTAACGGTACGGTCTGTATGGCGGATAATTGTGGGAAATTCCTGCGATGCCGCCGACAACGAGTGGATACGGCCCGAGTAAAACTTTTGCTTTAAAGATAATTATGCATTGGAAAATAGTATTTGTAGAATGTAATTATCGTCAAATTTGTGCGTTTAATCACGCCGCAAAATTTAATTACCCTACTTTTGAATTCGGGATATAAACATTTTATAATTTCTAACTACCTGTAAATGAAGAAGGTTGTACTGCACCAAATTACAAAAATATTAAACCATTCATCAGCAAAATGGTGGTTGAGCTACCTATCGGGTACATCCCCAGGTGGTGGATAGGGGAACGGCCAATGACGTCACCATATGTGAAAGAATTGGTTAGTTGGTGAATGGGATGGGATGAGGAGAATAAAACCTCCAACAAGGCTTACCAATAGCCAATCGCAGACCAGCTTATAGATCATTAAACTGCTTGGTGGCGCAACGACTTCTTCACGAGGTGAAGAATATGCTCCACCTTGGAGCACGGGGGTCTCGGCTTAACCGCCCGAAATAGGTGGATGAGGACCACTATAAAAACTGGAGATGGATGACCATGGGTAAGTTGGCCGTTGGCCACAAGCGACCGACCTGAGAGAACCAGGCGACACCCTCGTTGAGCTATGTAGCAAGCCTTACTCCTACATGCGGGGCTCTGTAGGAGTGGACCACACAAATCCCATGGGACATAATATGGACGAAGAGAAGAAACAAAAACAAAAGCGGAGGAGGGGGTCACCAAAGCTCTAAACCGTAAAGGAATCGAAGAAACTTGTCTAACCTGAATAGACTCTATGCTAAGGAATCAGGTCCGGGTAATAAGAGGATGCCCGTAGGGAGGAGTACTGTCTCCCCTCCTATGGAACCTGGTAATTGACGGGCTGATAGGGCACACAACTATTGGATAGCTGGGCATCATTCTGCAGGGTGAATTTAACAACTTCAAGGTAAGGTCTGGTATACGGACGGATCCAGAACAAAAAAGGGAGTAGGAGCAGGGATATACTCCAAAAATCTAAAAGTTAGTCCCGGCTATGCATTAGATAGAAATGCAACGATATTCCGAGTGCGGACGAATAAATCAAACAGTATCAACGGTACAGTTATGGTTAGGTCAGGTCAGGTATGTCGGGAAAACATACGAAAAACTCATAAAAACGCGACTGGAGGAAGAATTGGAAGAAAGAGGCGGACTCTCACCTAGACCGTTCGGCTTTCGTAAAAACCGGTCCACACTGCACGCCATTACGTAGGTAATGGAAACGATAAGTAGCTCAGGTAGTAAATGGGTAGCAATGATAGCCCCAGACGTAAAAAGCGCATTTAATGCGGCACAATGAGACAGCATCGTGGATGCAATGGAGCATAAGGGTGTTTCAGGGTATATGAGAAACCTAATCGACAGCTACCTGAGCTATAGGAAAATACATATCGGGGACAAGGTAAGCAGGTGGACAACAACGGGAGTACCACAAGGCTCGGTTCTTGGGCCGTTATTATGGAATATTCTCTATGATAAACTTCTCCACTTGAAGCTTGAGACAGGAGTAAAGTCCATTGCATTTGCCGATGACTTGGCAATAATAGTGGAGGCCAACGACGAGAACGAATTGGTGGATAAGGCCAACGATGCAGTAGCCATGGTAACGAGATGGATTGACAGTAAGAAACTGAAAATAGCCCCTCAAAAGTCAGAAGCGCTAGTCCTGAAGGGCGCGAGGAACAGGAGAGAAATAAAGTTTAACATCCGGGGAACTGAAATAGGGCACACGAGGCAGCTCAAATATCTGGGAGCTGTACTAGATGAAAGAATGCGCTTTGACGCGCATATACAACATGCCGTGAACAAGGCCGAAAGACGGATGGCTGCACTCACCAGACTGATGCCGAATACAAGCAGACCAGGGGTGGTGCAGTCGACACTGCTCTATGGAGCTCCAACATGGGTTAAGGTTCTGAACTTTGGAAAATATAGGAACATGATAACGAAGTATCAGAGGAAAGCACTGCTCAGGATGGGCAGTGCATATAGAACAGTATCGGCTGCAGCAATACAGGTTGTAACAGGTGTAGTCCCCCAGAACCCTGCTAGCTCACGAAAGAGCGAGTCTGCACATTAGGGGAAGCGGCCACCTATCCGAAGTTAGAGACGGAGAAAGAAGGGAGACTATGCAAAAGTGGCAGGACGAATGGGAGGTCAACTCTACTGTTGGTCAGTGGACTAAGAGATGTCAAAATGTAAACGTTTGGACAGACATAGAAGAACGGATTATTTCCTTACCCAATTTTTGACAGGACATGGCACATTCGAGGACTACAAGTTGAGGATAGGAAGGTCGGAAGTTTCAAACTGTCCCTATTGCGCATACCGTATACTCTTGCGAGAGATGGCAGATGGAAAAAACAGCCCTGGAGCCTGATACCGGAATCCGGATAGACCCGGACAACACGACACAGGTAACGTTAAGTAGTAAACAACGATGGGACAAAATACACATATTTGTGAAAGCTGTCCTTTCCTCCAAAGAAAGAGAGGAAAGAATAAGACAGTCACAAGAAAACGCATAGATATAAATAGGAAAAAATGATGGATGGAAATGAGAACGGCTCCTGTCTCTGATGTAAACCACCTCCATGGTGATTCCGGAGACAGGAGAGAAGAAGGGGGGTTTTAGTCAGAGTAGCGCCTAGTGCCATGCGGTTTCCCCTCGGAACGCCGATTTCTGACGGATGCGTTAAGGTGGGATCCAACGGCGCGTGGAGTAGTAATTCTGGGTTGAGGGTTGAGTGTCAAGGTTGGCGCAACGGTCGGGCCGTTCCTACTTCGCATGAGGATCGCGCTCTTTGAACTCCTTTGAATCGTGTTGATTTACCGACAGAAGATCGCCAAGCCTGCCCTATCCGACGGCGCATGAAATGGCAAGTTTGGAGCGAGGAGTGCCGCACTATAACATACATGAAATGAGTATTCTTTGGTTACAGTTAATTTATTTGTCTATGGATTTATACAGAGTGTTTCATTGGGAAATGCGCATACGTTAAAGGTAGATAGTTGCCAGTGCTAAATTACTGTATCATCGGCAAAACATTTTATCTAAAAAATAATTAAATAAAACAACATTATGTTATGTTATGCAGGAATGTTAAATTTTCCATTTAAAATTAAATTTAAGACCGCGCCGTTCGTTGGTGCCTCGACCCAGTTTTCCTAAAATTTTCCGAACGAACAAGAGTCTAAACAGAGATTCTGCAAAACAAAAAACATTTATGTATTGACAAACTATTAATATTCAGTCGAGTATTTCGAAAACAAGGCACTCACTCTCCGTAATGACTCCTAAAATATTCCGGAGACACTTCTTAAATCTAGCGATTTTTCAGCAAACAGAACCTTGACCGCCAAATTCGCTTACGGACTTTTAAAATTTGTCTCTGACACGCTAGCAGAAATTTTCAGCGGAACGTGACAAGTTTCGCCGAACGAGAATTTTGCTGCAAAATATCTTCTCTAACCTTATTTACGGCCAATCGATAAATAAGCTTTGCAATATGTATGAACCATAAAAATATGAGATTGTAATCGCACAAATCTTGAATATGTTTCGAGAATTTTAACATGATTGAGGTAGATTTAGGTTCATGTTTTATTTAACTCGTAATCAACGAGAAAATTTTTCCAAAATACTCCAACAAAAATGTTACGATTTTTGTTTTTTTTGGAAAATGATAAAATCATTGTGTTTTTATGATGTAGATGGCAATGTCAGACTTCATTCGTTTTATTAAATCTATTCGCAACTGTTTGATACAATTTTGAAGCCTTCCTTCTATATCTATTCCCTGAAAAGGAGGAAAACTCCTATAGCAGGGAATTAGGAAAATGAAATGTCCTAGAAAATGTAATATATACCAAATGAAAATAAATAATAAACTAAAAAAAAAAAAAAAAAAAAAAAAAAAAAAACTATATCTATAGTTTGTTTTAACGATGCCAAACTAGCATCTAGTTTCTACTGACGAGACACAATGATGCCGAAACCTTTGGTCCTAGGAGTAGTTTAATTTTCAGACTCCGTGCATCCGTTTCGTTTGAGGTTTATGTAGTTCCGATTTTAATATTTTATTTACACTTTAAAATACAAAAATGGTAAGTATATAATTAATTCATTCTTCAAATATTAATTAAATATTCTTATCTTTAACCTTTATGCGTTTTGCCTTTAGCCAAACATATTTATTATATGTGGTTGAGATTTCAATTTCACTAATTACTATTCAACTAAAACGTGGAAAAGCAAGATAACTTTACGAAATCTAATTAATTAATAAAATTTCGAAAATACAATCAATCATACACGTGCATCCCGGTTGAAGTATTCGTAGTTATTTCGAGTCGTTACTTTTACGTTATTTGACTCCATTTACAAATATTTCGCCTTGGCGCACTTCAAAGTTGACGGTAGTGTAATTAAATTTTCGCATTTCGCGACAACTTTGCAAATAAATAGAGCAACAAGCAAACGATGCCTGGCATAGCGTCGCGGCATTTTCTAGATTTCTTTCCAGTGGTGGAACTAGAACTATAATTTTTCTAATCTCAGTTGAATATTTTATAATTACTAATCTTTCTAATCTTACTGTCTTCCAATTATTTATCATATAGGCCGCCTTGAAACCCATTTCAGTATATTATCTGTTAGACGATATAACTGTATTTATCGTAATGCTAGTTTAGTTCTATCTGATGAAGGTAAAGTTTTAGCGAAACTCATGTGTGTTTAGTGTTTTTGTTTACTGTAATATTTGTGTATTTAACCTGATGAACAATGGGAATTTAAAAACGAAGATCTTCATGATCAGACCCATAGACTTATTCTAAATATATACATGAACTATATTTGATCGATATTGTGATTAGCTCAAAAAAAAATTTTAAAGTAGGACTTTACACTTTCATTCATAATGTTATTTGGCAACATTTTTCTGCAGGAAGTAATTCGAATTCAAATCAACAAATTATTGAAAATTCAGTTCCATTATGCTCGTTTCCATTTTCTCGGCCCAATCAACTGACTTCAAAATATAAATATTTTGTTATATACCATGTATATCCATCACCCAGTATATTGTATAAGAGTATTATTGTTTAAGTAAGGTTACCGTCGGTCGTGTTATTGTTATCATCCGACGTGTAGCAACAAGGTCGTTTACTGAACCATTACGTGAGTGAACTCTCAGAAGGTATTCCAGGATAAGGCCAATGCCTACTATATATACTGTATTATTAGATAGATTAAGTTAGACCTGAATTACACCTCAGACAAATATATCTCTAACATCCTAGATCTAAGACTATATGTTATATCCTGTAATTGTAGTATTTATTGTTACAGGTTAATCCCGAATATAATTATTGTTATTGTTAAGGTAGAGTTTGATTCCTCACCCTTATTGTTATTTGGAAACATTTACATGTCACAATTTAAACAAAAATTCGAAAAGTTATCTAGTGCAACTGTAAAAATTAAAACAACTTTCGGTGTACTACCAGTAAATAACATTCTTTGGGCGAAAATTATCTACCAACTGCCTAAAACCGATCACAAAACCCAATTCTCCACATCAAATTAATTTAACTTCAGTCAATTCATTAACTGTTCCATTACTAAACCAATATGGCCTGAAATCTTACTAATAATACCAAAACGGTCGCCCCATGGTATCGACATATTGCCCTCCGGAACAAAATCATTCTGCAAAGTGTCGAATATTAACGAATAAATGAATTTTCCAAAGTAATTTAAGGCTAATCGCTCAGACCAAGGGTCGCCCTTCAATTTGGAAGTTATTAAATTAACTCTGTTATGTTATGGATGGGACTCTCCGTCCTACTTTATCTACAAACGCAGACTGACATTTAATTGCTGCATTGCCACGTTTAGCAAAATTTCAGTAGAAAGTGATGCTAAATAAATTTAAAAGCTCAATTAAACTATGAATTAATCTGGCAACTGAATTATGTGTAATTGATTTTGAGATAAAAAATTGTTAGATGGCAACAGCAATTCCAGAAAAATTTATTTGTGTCATTTTCATTACCTACTTAGATGGAAATTAGTGAACAAAATTACGTCTAAAAATTAATTATTTGACAGCTGTACATTTCCATTTTAGTTTCAAAGCCTACTATGTTGAAATATGTCAATTAAATTAGAGACTCTGGCTGGAAGATTTCAAATGCAAATATCTCGAAATGAACTGAATAATAATATGCTATTAAAACAAGTGTACCTTTTTTGTTCAAATTTACAGGGTGTAATCATAAAGACTTGAAAAAAATTCAAAAAAGGCCAGGAATAAAAAAAATTATACTTATCTTCATCCAGTAGAGTGTAGGTGGCGCCCTCTTTATCTAATCTCAAAATTGATAACACGCTTTGCTAATTTAAAAATATAACCATACCCAATTTCAAGTCAATATATTAAATAATAAAGAAATTATTGCAAAAAAACGAAAAATAAATTTTATCTTCAACACCCAGTATCTTAGTAGTAGATAACATTTGACATAGAGTTATTTAATAAAATATTAATATTTCGAGGTCCTGAACATATGATTAAAATATTGACCATTCCTTATGATACACCCAGTATAAGTTTTCGAATTTTGAAAATACAAAAAATATGTCAAATGCAGATTTCAAATTTTAAATATTTATTTAATTTTTATTTATTTTTGAATTTAAAATTTTTCATAACTCATGTTTTTTATTTTTTAAGATTTTAATGTATAGAAAGTAATAAATTCTGTTTAATTCTCAAATTGTTTTGAAACTTTTTTATTTATACAATTTCTGTTTCAAATTGTAATTGTAAAGTAAAAATTAAGATTTAAAAATTTATATAATTTTTTAAGTATATTTCATTTTAGTTGATTTTCGGAATAAAAATAGGTAGTTTGAATTTTTCAATTTCATTTTTTCGTAATTGAAATTTTCTTATTTAAAAAAGTATAAAATTTTAAAGTTTTAAATTTTTATAATGTCATTGTTATGAATTTCATTTGTATTTTTTTAAATTATTCTTATAAATTTCAGTTTTTTAATTTTCAAAAAACTCAAAAAGTAAAAGTTGTTTCAAATTCCAATTTTCAAAAAACTTTTTTGGAGCCTCAACACCTGATAATTTTTTAACATCATTTTTTTATTTTTACAACTTCTGTTTTCAGTTTTGAAAAAATTAAAATTCGAGATTTAAAAATTCCAAAGAATTTTTTTTAATATTTTGTTTTAATTTAAAATTTTCTGTGAATATTTTTTACGTAATTACAAAAATATCTAAAATTAGAGAATTCGTATTTGATACTTTTTATTTTAAAATATTAAAATTTTTCTTTCTTTCTACTATGAGAGTTTACTTTGTTTTTTACTATACAAATCAAAAAAGATTGAAAAATTTAAAAAAATGTATGGAAAAAAAGGATAAAAAAATTATCAATATAAAGGACCCCGCACCATTTAAATTTAAAAAACGCCCCGGTCAAATTTTCTGAAACGTTGGTATGTTATAAAACTCGATGCACTGACAAAAAGTGTCCATTGGCCCAAACCAATCCTATGGCTAGTTTTCGAAGTAAAGGGTGTTAATCATCGGAAATACCACTTTTTTGTAACCAGATTTCTCATAACAGATCTGTTTTATTGGCGTTTATTGTAGAAAACATGAATTACAGATTATTTAGTATTAATATTTTATAAACATTCTACGTAGAATTTGGTTAGTTACAGGGTGGTTCGAAAATAAGTAATATGGTTTTTTTGAAAAAATCATTTTTTTAACAGCTTTAAAAATACGAGCATTATGAATATATAGTTCAAGTAATTACTTATTGGTGATGGATCATATTTTATACAGGGTGACTAACAAAATGTGGTTACAGAGAGCATACAGTGTTTTTAGCTTTAACGAGTCACGTATAAACGATGTGTTATAAAATTTTTGCCACTCCATGTCATACAGTGTGTTAAACTGATTGAAAAAACTTTAAAAATTAGAAAAGCTGTGTTTTGTGCACTACCCTGTATTTTGAAAGTTTCTCCGTCAACTTTATAATTTAATACATTTTCACATTAACAAAAGTTTAGTATTTAACTTAGCAAAATTTTGTTGTAATCCTATAACCAGTTTTCCTAAAATGTGTACCCATATTTACTAGTTGAAAGATGTTTTTAATATCTATGGGTACACATTTTAGGAAAACTGGTCATAGGATTACAACAAAAGTTAAATACTAAAATACTAAACTTTTATTAATGTGAAAATGTATTAATTTATAAAGTTGACGAAGAAACTTTTAAAATACAGGGTAGTGCACAAAACACAGCTTTTCTAATTTTTAAAATTTTGCAATCAGTTTTGACATAGAGTGACAGATCGTACATTTGTTTAATATAATACATAAATTTTATAATACATCGTTTATACGGGGTGACTCGTTAAAGCTAAAAACACTATATGCCCTCTGTAACCACATTTTGTGAGTCACCCTGTATAAAATAAGATTCACCAAGTAATTACTTAAACTATATATTCATAATGCAATGACATTTACTCGTATTTTTAAAGCTGTTACAAAAAAAATAATTTCTTCAAAAAAACCATATTACTTATTTTCGAACCACCCTGTAACTAACCAAATTCTACGGTGATTGTTTATAAAATATTAATGCTAAATAATCCATAATTCATGTTTTCTACAACAAACGCCAATAAAACAGGTCTGTTATGAGAAATCTGGTTACAAAAAAGTGGTATTTCCGATGTTTAACACCCTGTACTTCGAAAACTAGCCATAGGATTAAAGAAAACAATATTTCTTGAAAGTCAACGTTTCGTCAATTTATTTTGACATCAGGGCACTGTAAGAGGATAGGGGTGTTAAAATTTACAACAAATTGAAACACCACTGTTATTTTGCAGTGCTCTGAAGATGTCAAAATGATTGGACGAAACGTTCGCTTTTAAGAAATATTGTTTTCTTTAATCCAAGACCTAAATCCCAAAAACAATACCGCAGTCACAAAATACAAAATTAAATTAAATTCTAGATCTAAAATTCAATTCTTTTTTTTTAATTTTAAATTTTTCATATTTTTTTATTTTAAAAAATCAACTATAAAATTTTTATTATATTGAATTTCAGGTTTCAAAATTTTTTATATTAATTTTCATTTATAATTTTCAATTTTGAAATTTCCCAGTTTACATTTAAAATTTAAATTATAAAATGTTTTTCAGTCGTACAAAAAAATTATTTACAAAAATGTTTCACATGCAGTATATGAAAATATCGGTTAGAAACGTGGCATCAAGGTTCACATACATGCCAGCATATTAGAGTCGACTTATAAAGATGTGGCGGATCCCTGAACCGAGCTAATCCAATTTTCTGGTACGTAAAACCCATCAGATATAGGCGTGATGTAATTTCTAAAGCTTAAATTAAATAACTTAATGAAATTGTTACCTTACTTTGCCGGGAATTACACCCTAAGAAGAGACCCTTACACCCTGTTACGCTCGCTTGTTTATAGTTAGGTGCGTTTAGTTTGTTACGTACCTGGAAGAGAAATGATAAGTGTTAGAAACTTGGGTTAAACTAATAAAAACAAACTCGTTTCGGTACATCGTTGTTTTAGAGTTTAAACATAACATCCACAAAAAAACAAATTATGAAACAAAAACAAATGCGGTATTTGATATTAGTAAATTATATTTTCATAGTACCCACTAAGTATTTTTTTATAGTTTGTTTATAAATATTCCTTTGAAGCAAATAAGCGAATAATCGTCAGCTAGTTGCTACAAAGATAAAAATAGACTTTCTTCCTTCTTTCACAGGTTTACTCGCAAAGTATTTATAATAAGATAATGATAACGATATACAAAAATAATAATTTATTAAAGAGACAAAGAAAAGTATTTAAAACTTTGAGATGTCAAAATCTGTTGCCAACATATGCTTTGTGATGTTTCTGCTCTCTAAATTTGAATCAGTAAATTTCCAGTAAAAATCTGACTGATATTTCCAGTTGAAAAGTTACTAATTAACCAGTACCTACTTCTGACTTTTTTGCTGATGAATCAGTCAAAAAAGACAAATTCTTTAAGAATTATACTGATTCAGTCAGTCAAATTCTACTGATACCCATTGGCTCGTTTAGGAATAATAGAATCAGTAAAAATTGACAGAATTTCAATAAGGATTAACATCATCGAATTGGGAGTGGGACGATTTGCTTATTATGAAAATTTAAACTTCGCCATAACTTAAGTTTTCATAATATCAGAAGGAATAGTATAGGAATAGTAACATATATATATATAGTCAGGTTTTCGAAAGGAGTTTAGTACAACGACACTACTTCTAGATTTAAACGATAATATACTTCGGTCATTAGATGAGGGAAAAGCTAAGTCTGTCACTCTGCTAGATTTTTCTAAAGCTTTTGACATCATCGATCATGCTCTTCTGTGTGCTAAACTGAAACATTTTGGATTAGACGAAATTTCCCTACGATTTTTCAAATTTTATTTATCAAACCGTTATCGAAAAGTAATTATCGACAACTCATCCGATTTTACACCAGTCACTTCAGGGGTACCTCAAGGTTCTATCCTTTGACCCCTTCTTTTCTCAATATATATCTCTGACCCTTATAAATCTTTGGATAGTCTAAAATTACACTCATTTGCAGATGATACACAACTGTATTTTTCTTTTGTACCTGAAACTGTAAATTTAGCATCTCAAAACTTAAAACTATTTATTAAAAATTAAAAATTGTTAATTGTTGTAGAAATTTAGGAATAATTTATGACTGTAGCCTTCGATTTCAAAAGCATGTCAGACTCTTAGTAAAAAAATCGTATCTAGTTCTACGTCAATTGTATAGAGGTCGGGGTATTTAAAACTTTACATTACAAAAATTACTTTGTGAAACCATGGTGATGTCAATTCTTAATTATGGGCTTTTGGTTTTTTATCCTTGCTTAGATCAAGTTGCTAAATTTCGATTGCAGAAAATTCAAAATAATTGTTGCCGTTTTGTCTTTGGCATAAGAAAATATGACCATGTATCAAGTAAGCTAAAACAACTTGGATGGTTGAACATAAGTAATCAATAGTAGTAATATATAGTGGAACCCACTTGTTTATGAGAATGAAAAAACGTTATAAAAACACAAAGGATACCGCCTGGTGATGGATCTAGACATTTTTGAGAACTTTAATGTCGAAAACACCGTACACTCTCCATATACATAAAAGTAAAATAATATTTTGGCGATTAGGACCACTGTGCAAAGATTCAATAACCAACTTAGCTGGATATCGTTATAGGGGAGAATGGCGTATAATTATTTATTATAAATTTAATATGAATTTATATTTTAATTTCTATATTAGATTTGAATAGAGGTTGATAGCTTCATTTTCTGATCTCTTGTGAGATTCACAAACGTTACTAATTAAAATTTTGTCTCAAATTTTAATTCTAAAATTAAAAACATAGCGAATAAAATTATAAATATTATAAATTAATTAAGCTTACCTACCCTATCTCAATCCTCACCATAGGATTCACTGTCATCAACATTGATAATAAATTGGGTCGGACTCGTTACATAAGAATTTTCTTCTTTGATGACATGTTTGATTTTTTTCTGCCAATCATCAGCTGAAATTTTGTTAATTTCTTCTTTTACCAAATTTGCAACCAACCCGTCAAATTTGGGAAACACGTTATGACGCCTTATTCTTTTTTTAAGTTGTCCCCAAATTAATTCTATGGGGTTAAATACACAAAAATAGGGCGAAAGGCGCAATACCTCGTGGCCCCTTTTTGATGCCATTTCATTAATAAAGAATTTGTTTTCAAATGATTGTGTGTCTAATACTTGAAGCAATTGTTTTTTTGTATAATTTTCTTCGAAATAAAGTTCATGATTTCTTAAAAATTCCTGAATCTCAGACTTATTTGAGTTGGTATTGGGAACTTTTTCTATTAAGCGGGAATGATATGAAGCATTATCCATCACTATGATGCTATTCTTTTCAATATTGTTTAACAGCTGATTTTCAAACCGATCTTCAAAACTTTCTCCAGACATATTTTTGTGGTAATCTAAATTACAATCTTCCAAATTTTTTCCAGAGAGTTTGAGGCAATTTTGTACCCACCCTGAGTCCGTTCCACAGTGAAGAATTGTCGAGTTCCCTTGTTACAAGGAACATTTACTGAACATCTTCTTGTTCCGTCAGACCATCCTTTCTTTGGCGTATCGTGGGTATCGAACTACGTTTCATCTAAATAGTATATTTTTCTGTTACTATTTCGAGATGCCATTTTATGATCCTCTGGCTTTCCATTATTACAGTCCTCTTGTTGATAGTTTGGTATTTAAATCCAATTTTCGATACCCAACGCTGTGTTGTGCTTTTAGAAATTCTTAAATCTGGCCTTTTACTTTTTAGTAAAGAAAATATACTATCCACTGTTGGGAACTTATTTCTCTGGTAAGATTCATAAATAATACTACCAATTAATTTTGATATTGAAGGATCTAAAGTTTTAACACATCCTTTATCACACCTCTCTTTACGATTTTTTGGACCATTCTTTATAATTCTATAAAGAGTGCTAATGGGAATATTTGATAAAAAAGATGTTTTTTCAATGGCACTCCTTTCACCTTCGGAAGTTACAATATTCTTATAAACATTTATAAATATGGTTTGGGCATCTTTACAAAGATATTGTTTTTTCGAGGTGGATATTTCTTGATACTCTGAAGTTCTTTCACCAAAAATGTTCTCTTCCTCATCGGAGCTACAGGAAACTTTGGGACTACAACCTGATACCACATAATCCATTGGAATATCATTAAGTGATTGTTCCGATTCTTTAGATCGACTTAAAGAAACTGTATTTTCCCAAGGACGAAGCATATTGAAATTGACACCAAATAAATAAATAAGAAGTACACTGTAACAATGTTTCAAAATAAAAAAAGTATGTATATACACGGAAGCCAAGAATAATATTAGCTGAAATAAACTAACGCCACGAATCACCTACCACCTACTATTCACTAAATCAAAAATCAAGTGCGAACACAAGCACAGTATATCACTGTATGAAAATTTTCCTAGCCCCCACTACTGAAGACAATATTTGTCTAACTTCTACTTCCTACTTTAATTGCAGAAGAAAATGATCCCGCTTTATACAAGTCGCTAATACCGAAAAGCAACTTGTCGGCACATCTACATGCCGCTAATACCGACAAAGCCACTTGTCGACACATCTACATGCCGCTAATACCGACAAAGCCACTTGTCGGCACATCTACATGCCGCTAATACCGACAAAGCCACTTGTCGGCACATTTACAAGCCGCCAATGCAACCTGTCTGCACATCTGAAAATTTTGTTTCTGCAATTGAAAATGTAAAAACTATAACCATATTTCCATTGTCGCCTCTTATGAGCGTAACCTCACATCCCACAGTTTAGTTAAATTAATTTAAGACAAAATTTTAATTAGTAACGTTTGTTAATCTCACAAGAGATCAAAAAATGAAGATATCAACCTCTATTCAAATCTAATATGCGTTATAGAAATTAAAATGTATATTCATATTAAATAATTATACGCCATTCTTCCCTATAACGATATCCAGCTAAGTTGGTTATTGAATCTTTGCACAGTGGTCCTAATAGCCAAAATATTATTTTATTTTTATGTATATGGACAGTGTACGATTTTCCAAATTTAATTCGAAAATTTAGAGATTTTTTCAATTCTAGAATTTTAAATTTTTATTTCAAAATATTTCACTGTTAAATTACCAATTTTTTATAATTTTAAAATTTTTATATTCTTTCAAACTAAATATTTTAAAATTATCAATATTCAATCTTAGTTTTACCACTTTAAAATTAAAAAAATAGAGGCTGATAATTTAATAATGAAAAATGCGAAAATAAAAAATTTATTCAACTGTCATATCTTTCGAAGCAAATTTTTCCTAAAACGCACAGTATAACAAAATAGATCACACTGAGATAATATAAGATACCTTCGTCAAGGCGCAATGTTGTGATGAATGGTTTAGGGTTATAGGTCTTTTGCTTCCACTATAAAAGATGATGAATCGTTCTCAAGTTATATAGGTATTAAAAACTTTGTGTTTCTATTCAGCACTAAATAATATTATATACTATGTCGCAAGAAAATTTCATAAATAACTAAGAAATCAAAAGTTGCGTATAATTTCAGATAAAATCACATCCCCAAAAAGTCATTCATAAGTTTCAAATATTCCGTGCCCAAGGATGAAGTGAGATAGATACATAAAATGAGTGAACATGGCGTCCGATTTATGCTGCGATGCATGGGCGTACCGTTACAGAGGGAAATGGGACGTGATTTAATTTTTAACAAAATATATGAAACCTACATAATTATAAGTCCTTGCAATATTAAAGAATTTATATGGTCCATAAAATACTAATTCTACTTCTGAAGCTTTGTTTATAATCTTACATGTAACTTACCGATGAAATGATAAATCGGGATTTAAATAATAAAGTTTGCTGCACACAACGCACTATAGAACCATATTTGTCTAATTAATCAACTTAAACTTAAATTTTAATCTGGCACAATACCTCTTAACTTATAAAACACAATAGTAAACATACAGAGTTAGGGGAATATGGCTGCCACAAATTCAATAGTAACATTCTATCATCTGGTTTCTTTGCTAAAAATGGAACGTTTGGTAGCGCTTAGTTGCCGCTTCTAACACATTTCCGTAGAAATGGTTTAAACTTAAATCGTGGTAAAGTTTCTTCGTTAATATTTATCTATCAATATGATTTGTTGCGTTATTAGTTTCCAAAATTAGTGTTAACGTAGATGTACAATTATTTTAGCGAAACAAAATATCTACACTGGACTTAGACTGTTGCTTGTTGTTGGCGAACGCCGAAATGTAAACAAACCCTATCTTATTTATATCATATCTATGTTTATGATCCACTGTGTCCCCATGATAACTTTCTGGCTGTAAAAGGTTTTCTAGTTATGAATTGGTGGATGATCTTATGAAAGTAGGCGTTTAATATCTTACGTGTGTTAAAGTGTTGCTCGCGACTGGAAATGGATATGTGTATGATCTGTTGGTTAACTATATAAGAAAAAATAATATAAATGAATTCCTTTTAATTTGTGTGAGGGTAAAGCACTGGCGTCTATTGCCAAAGATCCGAGACCAAACAAACAAAATCATTTATTCCACATGGAATTTTATCTGTTAGTAATAATTGATAACAGAGTTTTAGTACGGCCCTACATTTATCTCCCTAGAATTTGTTTAATTCACTAGTTTAATATCTATTCTGGTTATCGAAAAACTTTCTGTACTTTTGAGTATCCAAACTTTGGAATTTTTTCTTACAGGATTCTCTAAAATCCGAATAAATAATTTATACCTTTCTTCCAAACACGTCTACAATACACCATTCTTAGATGAACTTAAATAAAGTTTTTGATTCGCGAGAACAACAAATATACTCTCGTCTTTTGTCTACTCGATTGTAATTTTTCCTGAAACTTTCATCCAGTTACAGAAAACTTCGCACATTTTCACGTCTTTCCTGTTTCCCATTACATTTTCCACATTCTTTCACCACCCACCCCTCAATTCGCTCGTCTAACTTGATCGACCACTGTCCGACGATGTGTAGAAATCGAATGTACTTTTTCTACTTTAATTATAGAGACTCTTCGGTGAAACGTTTGTAACTCGTTTCTAAAAAGACTAATGCAGGATCCATTAATGCTCGACACCGAATTCTGTCGATACTGCTTTTGTTGAAGTGGGTATACGGGAAAAACGTATTAGTTATTTTCTTAGTTGAAATTAGTATCCAGTCATTATTAGTTATTTACGTTTGCTGCACTGTTGATACCCTTAAGTAAACAAAAAACATGCGCACTAGCGTTACCAAAAGGACCTTAGCTAATATCTCTGCTATTATTGGTCCGATTTGAATCGGGAAAACGCCGTACGGGGACGTAAACAATACAGAGACGAAAGGACCCAAACCTCGTAGGACTTTGTATAGAGAAACCTAACCGAACTTTCTTCCGAGCCAGGTCTATCAACTTCGAGCTCAATGTTGGCTTTCAACTACCTATGTCGCCCGGTGATCCCCATTTCGCCAAATTTTGTTGGACATATTCAAAAGATTTTACGAATATCGAATACCTATTTAAAGTTGGGCATGGGTATAGTTCGGGCAATACATATAGTATCACCAATTTAACAGCTTTAAAACGCGGCGCCTTTGATGCTACCAAAAAAACATGACTCTTTAAGCGTAAGCCGCATCCTTCAACCAGCATTACAACTTAGCGATTGCGCATATTGTTATTGTTTCCACTCTATGGCTCCCGAGCTATATATATATATTAAAGTAGAACACTCGAGAGATGCCTGCACTAAAGTGTTTACCGGCAGTAAGATATCTTTTACAGCACTGATAGTATGAATCCTTCCCAACATATACTTGTTTAAATAAAGCTAACTTAAAGCGGACTTAATACAAAGAAAAGGGAAACTTAAAGAAAACTTAAAAGAACCTTTAAGCAAACTGAAAGGGACTTTTAAGCAAACTTAAAGGGACCTTTAAGCAAACTTAAAGAGACCTTTAAGCAAATTTAAAGGGAACATAAGGCAAACTGAAAAAAAAATTAAAGAGACCTTAAAGTGAAATCAAAACAAACTATTTTACAGACGAATAGATAAAATAATATTGCAATTTATTTGCAGTCACCCTGTGTACGGATTACTTTACCCTTCAAGTAAATATTAAACTCCAGTTGTATTACAAATTCGGCCAGTGCAGTGGTCTGCAAACTGAACGAAGAACCATTAGGGCGAACACGAAATGAAAGGAGGGAGACTGCGACCGGGATGGGGGAGGTATAGCGTGGAGTGAGAAAATGTATTGGGTACACGAGAAACAGGAAAGATGTTGAAATGTGCGAAGTTTCCTGTGCACAAATGGAGTTTTAGCCCAAATTACACCGAGAGATGGGCGATGGCAAATGAGTTCGATTCAGAGTGTGCCGAGGAAAGTCGCGAAATTTGCTCTATCAAATTTTCATTATGGAACATCCAGATTCGGAAATTCCCGCCCGCAATTATTCATAACTTTCCCTCTTACGACGATTTTTTTAGATCATTACTGGAAAACGACTACCGCTTATAATTTTTTTGGCGAAAATTTCGATGCATATTAAAATTGAATGTACAAAATTTCAGCATATACATTAAATACAAAAATAATTAAGAAATTAGAACGGAGAATTATCCAAAATATCTCAGCTTGTCGCCAATTCTATCAATTTACCCCAACGCAGAAGTAGATGTGTATTGGCAGTGTGGAGTGAAGAGATTAACCAGTTAACATGGTTATTTTGATGAACGCCTGTATACAATCTTTGAGCACATAATTAAGGTAATTTTTCCAAGCCGATTCAAACACTCATTAATTCGGCCTCAGTAGTCAGACCAAGTTTAGAGAACCTGGTCAACTGCAGCAAATGATGTAAATGAGTACCAGCAGAATTTACTTACTATCAATTGGTGAAAAAAAATCTAAATTTGCTCTACCTATAGTTCTTTGAATGCATGCTTACTTGCTTGGAACCACTTACGTAGTTTTTGTTATAAAGCTACTAAGTTAGATCTAGTGAAAAAGTGGGATCCAAATATTATCAAGTCAATTTTTTGACTAGTAACGTAGTATTCAAGTTAAACGATATAAAGAAGGAGATATCGTAATGATGTTGAATACTAGTTTTTTCTGTTACAGGGGCTAGTAAGAAGCTTCGATCAAGGACCTTTCCGAGTAAAGAAAAAGATATAATTATCGTTATGAAGTAGAAGACCTAAGAGATTACACGAAAAGATATCGGACGGTGATTGCCGTGGATAATATGAAATGATAAGATGTAACTCTAAAATGCGAGTTAAGTCGGTTAAGTAAGTTAAGTAGGTACCTACGGCAAAAGGCCATAATTAAGAAAGCATGCATGCAAGTAGTGAATCTAGCAAGTGGCTGGAAGTTGACGAAGGTCAAAGTAAATATGAGTGAATCTAGCAAGGGGCTGGAAGTTGACGAAGGTCAACGTAAATGTGAGTAAATCTAGCAAGGGGCTGGAAGTTGACGAAGGTCAACGTTAATGTGAGCATTAACGATAAATCTAGCAAAGGGCTGGAGGTTGACGATGGTCAACAAAGCTTAGTGCTCAATGACAAAGGTCACAAGTTAGATTAACGAGGGTTGATCAAGAACGGTCTCTATTGACACATGGTCCAAGCGTAGAGATTAAAGTTGGACGATGGTCCACATGATGAAGTAAATTAACGAAGGTTGATCAAGAACTTGGGTCTCTAGTGACACATGGTCAAAGAGTAGAGACTAAAGTTGGACCATGGTCCATATGACTAGCGATGGCTGGTTATGCTAAGGAATCTCTAGTGACACATGGTCAAAGAGTAGAGCCTAAAGTTGGACGATGGTCCAACTATCGAAGGCTGGTTATGCTA
Organism: Crepidodera aurea; assembly: GCA_949320105.2. Taxonomy (NCBI): domain Eukaryota; kingdom Metazoa; phylum Arthropoda; class Insecta; order Coleoptera; family Chrysomelidae; genus Crepidodera; species Crepidodera aurea. Next base: position 56,361,997 of record OX439475.1, read on the forward strand.
ATGGAAGTATTTTCTTTCTAAAATAAAAAGTGTCGGTTTCTCATTGATTTGTATGTTTGTACATGCAGAACATGGGCTAGCAGGATGGCCGAATGCATTAGTCAAAACACTACAATATTGACTGGACTAACATTTATATGAACTATATGGTGTTTATGTATGAGACCCTGCTGATGCAGACTTTTTAGTTTAGTTTAGTTTGGTTGATGGGAGGCAGGCATAATCAATCAATCAATCAATCATATACGCAAATGATTTGTTTTGTAATAATATAATTGGTTTTTAATATTTGGGACTAAGTGTTTGTTTCAATATTTTTATCTGGTTTGGCTTTTTGCACATATTGCTACATATTTTATATGGAATTGCAAACACCGGTGGCGGCGAAATATGTTGAATTTCAACTGACAATAAAAGTTAAGAAAGATGACAAAGCCAGTAATATGAAAAACCCACAAAACAGCAAAGAAACAACGAAATCTTAAAATTAATTATCTTGGTAAATAGATACAAATGTGTTGAAACAGAATTTTACGGTATTTTATAGTTTATCATTTATGTGACCCATATGATGTTGACAACCATTGTTTATTTTATCTATAAGCTTTTACGGTGATCGATTTGTTTTTTAGATACAAAGCTTTCTCTATCTCTCCATTAACAAACAATTATGGAATGTTTACGCAATATACATGCCCGGAAATTCGTTGGAACCCTTTTAAAAGCCTTGCCCATCTGCATTTTTGTTCTTTAAATACAAGGAAGTGACCTAAAAAGATTGAGATCGACTAGATAGTGACCCGACAACGCAAAAATCTAAAGTGTAGATAAATATTTATCAAAACTGCTTGAACATGAAAAGGGCAGACCTGAAACCCTATTTACTTTCTATATGTAAATGAGCGTCAACAAAAAAAATGAGATCGGAAAGAAGGATCTGGTGAATATTATTTGAAGTCAAAATTGGTTCGGTTATCTTTAAAATTTAGAGGAAAATAATAATAATAATAATCTTAATTTTTGTTGATAACTCGGTTAATTATTTCAAAAGGTTAATTAATTATACAGAGTCTTCCAGTACTGATGAAAAAAAGTCGTAAGCATATAGCCAGAGGTGAAATAATATTAGTACTTTATATAAAGTTTTCTAATACAGAGACTCATTTTGAAAGTTAGAGGCCTCCAAGGTTGGAATTTTAAAATCGTTTTTGTTCCTCTAATTTCCGGATTGTCCAATTAATATTTATGAAATTGTAAGCATTCTTGGGTAGGTATGTTTGTTTTAGAAATATAAACAGAATCAATAGTTGATGATCTCAAATTTCTGCAGTTCCTACAAAGATTGTGGTTTTTATTTTTAAATTTGATTATTTAAATTCGTAATAATCTATTTGCTTCTATCAAAAAACTCAGATATTTTAAGCGATACTTTTACTTTCTTGAGATTGAAAATAAAATTGAGATATTACTTTTGAACGTTTTGTTCACATTTTTTAATCTATAACACAAATGATCTTTTTTGTATAGTCGAACCCACTGGTGTATGAGAATGAAAAAAAGCTATAAAAACAGCAAAGGATACCGGCAATAGAAGAAAAGCTGATGCATCTTCACATTTTTGAGTACTTTGATGTCTAAAACACAGTACCATATACATAAAAATAAAATAATTTTGTCTATTAGGACCACTGTGCAAAGATTCAATAGCCAACTTAACTGGAGATCCTAATAGCGGTAAATGGCGTAAAATTTCTATATTGGTTAACTTTCCTTAATATGAATTTACATTTTAATTTCTATAAAATATACTATCTACTGTTGGAAACTCATTTGTTTGGTAAGATTCATAAATAATGCTACCAATTAATTTTGATATTGAAGGATGTCTCTTTACGATTGTTTGGACCAATCTGTATAATTTTATAAAGAGTGCTAATGGGAACATTTGTTAAAAAAGATGTTTTTTCAATGGCACTCCTTTCATCTTCGGAAGTAACAATGTTGTTATAAACATTTATACATATCTTTTGGGCATCTTTACATAGATATTGTATTTTTCGAGGTGGATATTTCTTGATACTCTTAAGTTCTTTCATCAAAAATGTTCTCTCCCTCGTCGGAGCTACAGGAATCTTTGGGACTACAATCTGACACCACATAATCCATTGGAATATAATTTAGTGATTGTTCCAATTCTTCAGATTCACTTAAAGAAACTGTTTCTATAACATTAACGATTATTTTACATTGGTTTTTCAAGAAAGCAATGAGAGATGTTGGGAGTCGATATTTGAGTATCGTCTGAACAAGTTTAATCAGGGCAATTTTAAATTTAGTATAATTAGTATTGAAACTTTACACAATATTTATTATTCATAAAATAAAATCCAATATAGCAGGTCTTGATGGGATTAATTTGGAAATGTTAGAGCTTTGCTTGCCAGCTATATCTTCTCCACATAATTAATTTGTGTCTGGAGAAAGGCTACTTTCCTTCTAAATGGAAAATGGCTTTGGTCAAACCCTTAGCCAAAAAAGACAATCCTGAGTCTTACAATGACTTAAGTCCAATAAGCATCCTTCCGTTACTGTCTAAAATCTTAGAAAGTGCAGCTTACTTACAGATTTATGAATATGTTGTTGAAAACATAATTATTTCCTCTAATCATTCTGGTTTTCAAAAAGGTTTTAGCACGACGACTGCACTGGCTAACTTAACTGAAAATATCTTGAGTAGTTTGGATCATAAAAAAGCAAATGCCTTAGTACTTTTGGACTTTAGCAAGGCCTTTGATTCGTTGAATCACCTTCTTTTAATAGCAAAGTGCTCTTATTTCGGTTTTGATTCAATTTCACTAAATTTTATTAAAATTTATCTAACCGGTCGATCACAGATGGTAGTAATAGATAACCAATTTTCAACATCTTATATCATTAAATCAGGTATACCACAAGGGTCAGTTCTCGGCCCCTTACCTACTCTTTTTAATTTACACCTCTGATATTTATAATTATGTCAATATCTGGTCATATCTAAAATAGTGTATGGCATACAAATCTACTTTCCTTGTTTAACTTATGCGACTCGTAGTCGTTTACAAATAATGCAGAATACGTGCTGTCGGTTTGTTAATAATCTGCGGAAATATGATCACATAAGTTTACATTTTACTAGATTAAAGTGGTTGAATATTTTTAATTTATTTAAATATCTTCTACTAACTTTGGTATTTAAAACTATTGAAACTTCAACCCCTCCCTGTCTCAGACATAGATTGATTTATAGAAATACAACACATAATGTTGTCATAAGAGACTCTAAAACGTTATCTTTACCACGTTATTATAGTGCCGGTTATACCAGAAGTTTTACCTATAATGCGGTCAGTCTATATAATACCTACTCTACCTGTCGATATGAAAAATATTTAAATACCTTTAAATTCAAATTAAAAAAACATCTTCTGAACAATCAATAATTTTAGACTATTGTAATTTTGAACTGTTTTATTTTCTGTTTTTTTATTTATATTAATTTTTAAATTTCCCTGTTATTTCCATCTGTTTCTTCCCCTTAATTTCTAATTGTAGAATGTACCTATTACACTGTGATTTCTAATATTTTATTATTTCTGTATATATTTATATTAAGCTTTTTATACATGTATATTTTATATTTAATGGGTTAGATGTAAGAATAGTCCTATGCTAAATCTCGCCCTAATCAGGCACATCTTTGTACAAGTGCAAATAAAGACCTTTATTATTATTATTATTATTATTATTATTACTGAAGACAACAATTATTATTATTATTATTATTATTACTGAAGACAATATTTGCCTAACTCCTACTTCCTACTACTCAACCCAAGAACGTTTGTCTCAACTAGTAAAGTAACCACACTAGTCACTTCCATTGTCGCCTCTTATGAGTGTAACCTCACACCTCACAGTTTACTTAAATTAAAATTTAAGACAAAATTTTAATTAGTAACGTTTGTGAATCTCAAAAGAGATCAGAAAAAGAAGCAATGGGCCAGGTAGAGTGATCAACCTCTATTCACATCTAATATGCGTTATAGAAATTAAAATGTAAATTCATATTAAAGAAACTTAACCAATATAGAAATTTTACGCCATTTACCCCTATTAGGATCTCCAGTTAAGTTGGTTATTGAATCTTTGCACAGTGGTCCTAATAGCCAAAATATTATTTTATTTTTATGTATATCGACAGTGTACGGTGTTTTCGTCATTAAAGTACCTACTCAAAAATGTCCAGATGCATCAGCTTTTCTTCTATTGTCGGTATCCTTTGCTGTTTTTATAGCTTTTTTTCATTCTCATAAAGCAGTGGGTTGGACTATACATGTTTGGAATAAATGTTTTTTTTTTAATTTTTAAGCTCATTCAGAAATTTAATATTTGTCCGCGACACACTGCCCGTATAAAGTTACGACCATAATTTTCAAATTGAATGAATATAAACTAGGAATAGATTGAGCAAACTTTAGTCATATATTGCCGGAGTAGTGAGGTGACAGTTATTGGTGCTATAAAATTTGCTCTACTACTTTCAACTTGGTTTATCACCCGCAGTATGAAATCTTGGATTTGTAAAAATTATTGCTAGATTTAAAAGTCCTCCAAAGTTGTTTTACCCCAAGTGTATTAAATCTATAAATATTTGTATTATGTAAAACCACCTTCTTTTAAGTGCTAGACATAAGCAGGAAAAAAGTAAAGTTTTGGCATATTTTGAGCATTTATTTGGGGTCTATTTAAGCTGTTAACAGTTTTAAATGCTCATTATCTTCGGTATTAGCACTAAAATCTACCGGGAGTTTTAATGGCTTCTTAAGTTACTTGGGTTGTTATAAATGCATTTTAATCAGAACGAATTGAGCCAATAATGCAAAATAAAACTTGCATGTTGGACACTTGACGTATGCAAATTTTCAGCCACCTCTTTTAAGCCTTCCTTGTTCTTGTTAAACGTTAAAAGTGGCGTTGATATGCTAATCAATCTTTATCGCACTAACGCCCACAAATAAGTGGCAAAGGTGAAAAAAAAAGTTGGTTAGCTTTCTAATTGTGATATCGGCCTGTGTTTTAATCGCCACTATGAAATTTTATCGCTGAGAGCTGAACAGCGAATTGCAAACGAGTTAGGAAAAAGTGCACGTTGTTCAGAAACAAACGTGTAAAATATGGAAACCGCAAAGTGGTAGTACGCATGATAGCACCAAAAGTAAAAATAAATTGATATTACAATTTTATGTTACAAATTTTTAAGTTTGAGAGAGAATATGCTTTATTGTCATAGAAAAATTACAAAAATTTTATAGACAAAGCGAAACTAATCATAATAAAAATAAATTACTAGACAAAACAAAACACAAACAAAATATGAATAACAATTGCATTGGATATGCAATATCCGTCACTATAAATTATTGTTCAAATTAAAATTTTCAAATTAAGTTAATTTAATTATTGCTCATATATGCTGCAACCCAAAAGTCTAAGGCACGTTATAGAATTCTGCCACTGTGTAAAATGGTATTTCTTGAAGAACTACTCCAGGTTACACTCGTGTCATCTGCAAATAAAATAATTCTTCCACTTATTTTTAAGTCTTTGATATCGTTGATGAATAATAAAAATAAAATTGGACCTAACACTGAACCTTGAGGTACTCCACTAATTGGCAGATTTGAAGAATCCTCACCATTAGCACGTACCTGCTGATTTCTATTTTCCAAGTAAGTTTTAAACCATTGCAAAGGAGAGCCCCGTACGCCATTGTAGTTTCTTAATTAAGATTTCATGATTAACACAATCAAAGCCATTTGCGAAGTCACAAAATACTGAAGCTGTGAAAAGTTTATCATTAACTGATGTATAGATAAGAACGAAAAACATTGCGTCACTAGTGCATTTTTTAGGAAGGAAACCATACTGATGAGGTGTTAGGAGGATTTGTTTGGAAAGAAAGGGCAATAGGCGATTTTTCATTAGCCTTTCTATTATCTTCGATAAGGTAGGTAATAAAGCAATAGATCTGTAGTTACAGGTTTGGGTTTTGTCGCCACCCTTATGAAGTGGGATTATTATAGCCGTTTTTAGACAGCTCGGAAAGATACCAGACTCGAAGGATTCATTAACATGTTAATTACTACATCAGGTATATTTGTAAATATTTTAGTGGACAAGCCATCATTTCCATAGGAAGATTTATTTTGAATGCTGTTTATGGTTTGCACTAGTTCGTGCTTACCTACTGGTCTTAAGAAGAAACTATTAGTGATCCTTTAGTAGGTAGGAGGAAGGAGAGAGCATCCTGGCCCGGAGCTGTGTTAGAGCTGATATTCTTACTTACATTAACAAAATAATTGTTAGGTCATCAGGGCTAGGATTAACAGTGTTTGAAGAACGGGTTTTATTTCTTAAGTCATTTATAATAGACCAGGTTTCTTTGGAAGTGTTTTTAGATCTTGAGATGCGATTTTTATGATCGTTTTTCTTAGTAGATTTGATAATTTTTCGATACAGTATTCTATAGTACATATTATCTGAGAATTTTTTAATATATATATATATATAAGTGACCTCATATTTTTTGAAGAGATTCTTATTCCTTTAGTTGTCCAAGGTTTATGACGTTTAGTGTTAATGGGGCGAAGGGGAAATGCTGTGTTGAAACACTTAATTATTTTATTTATGAAGTCCAAGAATTTAGAGTCAATATCTTCAGAGAGACCATTCCAATTAGTAGCTAGACAAAAGTTATAAAAATTTTTAAAATTACGCTGAGAGAAAATTCTACCCAACTGACCGACTTTTTTTGGTGTTCAACATCAGCAGATTTAAAATCGGAGACTACGTGTATGTTTTGGTGATTCTAGTTGGCGAATCTACGTGCATAGTGAGACTGAATGATTCAAAAATATTTGTCAGAGACTTTTGAGTAGCACATATGTTAGCAAATTCCAATATTTAAATCTCCGCATAAAATTTTCCTACTTTTTATAATGGGTCAAGTAAATTAAGAAGATTCTCGAGAAAAAGGTGGACATTTGATTTGGGAGATAAATACAAATACACTATGTAAACTATGGAGAATTTAAATAAATTTTCAGCTTGTAAAAAATAGTATTTAGATACAGCAGAGAAGTCATCATTTAAAATTAGAGTTCCACCATGGTCTGTACTATTTCTGTTATATCTGCTAATTACAGTATATTTTTTCATAAAAATAACAAAAAAGAATTTCCTAACTTCGTGAGAATTTTTTTGGATTAACACGTTTTATTTTAAATGGATATTAAAATTGTGTTAACAATAATCAAGAAAATAATTCAATACCTGTTGGGGCGTATAGCCCAAGGAGTAGTTGTTTGAAGTCTAGACGTTGTGGCAATTCCTGGGAGATTAGACTATTTTTCTTTTCATTTGTGCAAGTAATTTGTGCAATAAAGAAAATACTTCATACAATAATTCGGAACCGCCATTAAATTCACAATAATTTAATTTTATAGACCACAAACGAAAATTTACCAATAAAATCCTTTATGAATGTCACAACAGTAGTTTTTAATATAGAGATAATTGCAGCTTGTCCTGAGAAACCTTGTCTAATCCTTCTCATTTCGGTTTTCCAAAATCTAAAATTCCATTATATAAAAAGTTAAACAGGGAAATTTTATCTGAAAATGAATATTGTTCTTCGTTTTGTCAAAGAGTGTTCTACCCTGTTTTAGTATCGATTTAATTATAACACAAACTGCATATTCCACCCGGACTAAAAAAAAATCCTGCTGTTGTGCAACAACAAACCTTATCAACTCTAATTCGAACGCATTGCCATTACACCGGGACTCCGATTGGCTAGCTGGAAGCTCGCGTAGCTCCATTCCCGATAAATATTTATCAAACATTTCAGTAATTATGCAAACGCCTTCATTGTTCCCAAACTCTGGGCTAATTTATGTTATTCGGCTCTTCCCTTTTTTCCTTTTCCTCCCTAATTATCCGTTATCCAACAGCTTTATTAGTATGGAAATCTTTTATGGTCAGATTGGAATCTAAAACGTAAATTCGGGTTGAGGGTTTGCTTTTTTTTTCAACAATCATTTACATAAATTAAGAAAAAATATGCTTCGAATGGTTTTTTAAATGCCCCGAGGTTTCAAAATTGTGTAGGATGTTGCAGCACAATGGTTATATATTGTTTATTATTAACTGGGAGTAAAATAATAATTCTAGTTGACTTCATAATTTTATTTGTTTTTTTTTTCTTTTTTTTTTTCAAAGAAAATTAATTGGAAAACCTCAAAGTCAGTACCACATAAATCTAATATAAAATTAGGTATTGGTTGCACCACGATTTGACTGAAAACAACTACTCCTGGGGCAAATACCCCCACAGGCATTGAAGTACATCAGTCAAAACGTGTGTCGGATAGCTATATTAGCAACACCAACCCTTTGATTTTGTTATTTAAGGAGCCGTCATTCTTAGACCGGTTTCGGCATTATTTTGCCTCATCAGTAAGAAATAGACAGCTCGATATTGTAGCTGTCTATTTTATGTCAAAATTTTCATTAAAGACAAAATACCAGCGTCTAGCCAGAGTGAATTTTCGAAGGGTATGTTAAATGTCACAGTTGCCATATGTAGGTGCAGATCTAACAACGTTAACAAGGCATGGAGGATGGAAATCTTCTCAAGTAGCAAAAGGATATATAGAAAATTCTTTGCAAACTAAAGTAAAGGTATCGAATCAATTAATTTCTTTTTTAACTGGATCTAACTCAATCATAAACGTCCCCTCAACATCAAATTCTTCCTACTACACAAGTATTACATCTGCGTTATCCAACCAGCCTGTTCTAAAAAATATTACAGAAAATATTTCTAATGCTCCAAATTTTAATAATTCTGCCAACACTATAAATATTAAAACAATGTAATGTATGTGTTTTTAATTAAAATAACTTCAGCTGTTTAAATTTAATTTATGTTGAATTAATTATTTTTGGTCGTGGAGAAAATATAGTCTGTTACTCGGTTAGAATGAAAAATTAGATACCCAGAAGAAGGCAATGAAAATTTATTATTGTCTAGACCGGAGCACGAATCAGGGAACGGACAGACCACTTATCAATTTTGTCATGTTTTGGGTTGGAAAAACAATTCAATGAGTACTCACGAATAAAAGGCACAACAAAAACTCTAATAGATAATATATTCACTGACAAAGGGAATGAACATTTGAGCAAAAAAACTGCAATAACGACATTATCTGATCATAGAGCTCAGTTAATGACCTGTTTGAAACATCAGGCAGAAAGTCAAATGAATTCAACAATTAGGAAAAGATACTTTTCATAAGAAAACATTGAGAATTTTAAATTTTCTCGATCCCAGGAATCTTGGCATGATGTGTACAATATCCAAGAATCTGAAATAGCTTTTGATATATTTTTCAAAAAATTTTATGCTCTCTTTGATAATGCCTTTCCTATCAAAACAGTCAATTCTAAAAAGAACAAACCAAATCAGTGCATTACAACTTCTCTTATAGAAGAAGGTGCCTATTAAGGGATATACACCACCTGGTAAGTATATATCCCAATGATAAAGATATTAGGGATAAATATAAAACCCTGAAAAATTCTCATGAGAAAAAAGTACTTCTTGCAAAAAAAAATTTCACTCACACAAGATTACCAATGCCACAAATAAATCCAGTGTTACTTGGAATGTTATAAAATCAACAATAAATATGAAGTATTCGAAATATTCTTACACTATAACTACTAAAAACAATAAAACATTAAGTTACAATTCAGAAATTGCCACTGAGTTCAATAACTTTTATATTAGTATCATTGAAAACATAATCTTCTGAAGTTAACAATAGTTATGACTTGAAAATAAAAAAATAACAATTTCAACTGCCAAGAAATATTCGATATAATTTCTACCGTATGTACCAAAAATTCTAGTGGCATAGACGAAGTGCCATGTCAAATAATAAAATATGTCCCCAATGAATTAGTATAGGTGCTGACATCACTTGTCAATATTTCTTTCAATCTAGGCATTTTTCTACACCAGCTCAAATCTGCTTTAGTTATTCCAGTGCATAAAAAAGGCAGTCAATCGGGACAATTGACTTATTATCAGTATTCTCAAAAATATTTGAAAAAGCCTTCCAAGTGAGATTGCTGAACTATCTAAATAAATACCAGTTATTAACAATTAGATAATTTGGTTTTACAAAAAATCGCTCCACCCCGGAAGCTTCAATGTCCTTGCACGAACATCTACTCAACAGTTTTAATAAAAAATTGAAAACTTTATCTATTTTCTTTGATTTCCAAAAGGCATCCACCCGCTACTATTAGACAAGATAGAATCGTATGGAATAAGAGAACAAGCGTTAGATCACAAAGAAAGCAACAGGTTTGTGTAAAAAACGGGATTTCTTCAATGTCGGAACCATTGAATGTTTCTTGTGGTGTTCCGCAAGGCAGCACCCTGGGTTCAACACTCTTCATTATCATGATAAATGACATTTCTCACAATATACAAGATGGACTTAAGATTCTGTATGCTGATGACACATCAATAGTTATCAATAGCAATAATTATGAAGATCTTGCCAAGAAATCATCAAACTGTGTCAACAAAATGAAAAATTGGTGTGACATTAATGGAATAATTTTAAATGTTGCAAAAACGAACTTTATCTTATTTGCTCCAATAACATCAAAATCTGACCTCAGTCTATTAGTGAGACCTTGTGCAGATAATAATGAATCACTAAAGCAAAGTAATTCAGTAATATTTCTGAGTTTATATGTGGATGACAATCTTTCATGGGAGACCACACTCAACAGTTAATCAAATCATTGCCATCAAAAAACTTCGCTATATTTCAACTGAAAAAAGTGACAAATATTGAAGCTATAATGTCGTATTACTATGGATGTGTACATTCTCAACTTATATATAGTATACTTTGCTGAGGTAATAGGTACTAAAAGGGTATTCATTAGCCAAAAACGTATCGTAAGAAGCACATTTGGTCTCAGACCAACAGATTCATGTCGTCATGTTTTCAGTACTCATGGAACTTCAACATTATATGATGTCTATATTGTAACTGCTGTTTGCTTTATTCCTAGTAATTTGAATAATTTCATGACATGTGGTGATGTCAATCATTACACAACAAGAAATTCAAGCAAACTCTACATTCCCTTAGCTTCAAACTCACAAATAAGAAAAGGACCAATCATAATATCCCTAAGAATATACCTGACTCACTGAAAGATCTCAAGAATCCTATGTTCAAGAGACAATGTGTAAAAAATTCCTCAAAGAGAAAAGCTACTACTCCATACAGGAATATTTTAATATTTTTAATTTGGTATTTGTTGAGGGTTCTGGAACCAACCCTATGTTATGCCAGTTTACCAGGACTACCGAGATAAGCACATAGCCTTTTTAAACTGCATCGTATCTTCTAAATGGACTGTATATTTGCTGTAGTATTTTTATCTTCCCAACTCCATTGACAAAAACAACGAACACTTTTTAGTTAACGGTTTATTTAAAATTTTTAGTAAAAATGAGTCACAAACGACTGAGCAATACATTACTTTAATAAGTAATCAACGACAAATTATTAGTTAACATATGTGTTTAACAAACACTAACACATATTAGTAAGGAATTAAAAATGATCACATCATTCAGAAAATATTTTTAGGTGTTGTATGTACGAGTGATAAATAAGCACTGATTTTTGCTGCACTAAGGAGCACTGAGTTTAGATTTAAAATAACAATAAACAATAAAGTGGACCGCCTGATTCGCAGCTAAGTACCACAGTGAAAACGAAATTTGCTACATTAAGGAGCAAGGTGTTGTGTGTATGAGTGTTGACAAGGCACTGGTTTAAAAGTTTGCGAAGTCTGTATCTTTTCAAAGTTTCTTCCCCCCGTCCGTTTGTTCTAGAAAGAAATATTCGTTATCTAGAGGGCGAATCGATTTGTTAGATATGTAAGTTTTGTATGTCTGTCTCTTTCTCTCCCGCTTGAGAAGACAAGGATTAATTTAATTACGTCGTTATGAGTTTTGGGTGGACGTGACGAATCTAGCGTAAGCCTAGAAAAATTCGTTAGAATCTGCACTGCAGATATTTGGATACGTGACGATCGTAGCGTAATGAAAAAAAATATTCGTTGAGACTTCCTGTCTCAGCGCTGTTGTCAGGTTGAACGGGTTTGTGTTTCCTTTGGTTTGAAAATTAAACAGATGCGATGTTGTTGATTTGAGTTTATATGTTTAATTTGTTTTGAAAATTAAACAGTATTCTCGTCTCTATGTGTTATATTTTACTTATTTTGTCAACAGTCCAAATGTTTTTTATATTTACATATTTTTAAGCTTAGGTTAGCTCTAACTTCAATCATAACTACCATTTTTTTGACGATTTCTATACAAGTCTTATGAAATAAATATTTATTTATTATTATTATTATTTATTCTTTTTCTTTGGGCTTCATTTGTCGTTCTAAGCAAATATTAGTGTACTACTACAAAAAATCCCTAAGAAAATAACAAAAACAATATTTGCTCAAATAGCATACACTGACAATAATTAGACTTTCCAGAACACCCTATATTATCAACTTTGAAGTTCTTCTTTTTCTCAGCCACACACCGAGCTCCGTTTACGATAGTGGCAAAATTGCCGAGAAAGTAATAATTGCCGGAAAACAAAGTAGAACTACGTAACCGCGTACACAAAATGAAAAGATAATCCGGTCGGTAAGGCGCTAATCCGCTGTATACGTATTTCATTTCGAAGATAAACTAGCTAGAAGTTAAGCCACTAATAATGAAATAACTGAAGTAATAAATTTCAACCCTGACGAATTTATTTAACATGTAAGCTTTATGATTATACGGACTTTCTACTGTGGAGTCAAAAAACTATTACATACAAAAAGTTTCCTAATTAACCTTAATTTAATTTTTGTGCTAATATTTTTTTTTCATAATCCTAACACGCATCAATTATTTTTCTACTCTATTACTCTTTTATGTCATGCAGTTGGGATTTAACCAAGGTTTAATTAAAATATATAAAATAACGAAATACAGTATTTTTACGAAGAGTACCAATTTTAGTTATTTCTTAGTCATTAATTGATGAAAAATCAAACTAACCTCACTTGTATAGTAGAACCCACCGCTTTATGAGAAAGAAAGAACGCTATAAAAGCAGCAAAGGATACCGCCAATAGAAGAAATACTGATTGATCTGGACATTTTTAAGTATTTTAATGTCGAAAACACCGTACACTGTCCATATACATAAAAATAAAATGATATTTCGTCTATTAGGACCACTGTGCAAAGATTCAATAACCAAGTTACTGGAGATCGTTAGGGGTAATTTGCGTAAAATTTCTATATTGATTAACTTTCTTTAATATGAATTTACATTTTAATTTCTATAACGCATATTAGATTTGAATAGAGGTTGACCACTCCACCTGGCCTATAGCTTCATTTTCTGATCTCTTGTGAGATTCAGAAACGTTGCTAATTAAAATTTTGTCTCAAATTTTAATTCTAAAATTAAAAACACGGTTAATAAAGTCATAAATATTATAAATTAATTAAGCTTACCTACCCTATCTCAACCCTCACCATCGGAATCACTGTCATCAACATTGATAATAAATTTGGTCGGACTCGTTATATAAGAATTTTCTTCTTTGATAGCATGTTTGATTTTGTTAATTTCTTCTTTTACCAAATTTGCTATCAACCCATCAAATTTGGGAAACACGTTATGACGCCTTATTCTTTTTTTAAGTTGTACCCAAATTAATTCTATGGGGTTAAATACAAAAAATAGGGCGGAAGGCGCAATACCTCGTGGCCCCTTTTTGATGCCAGGCATCTTTGGGACTACAACCTGATACCACATAATCCATTGGAATATCATTTAGTGATTGTTCCGATTCTTTAGATCCACTTAAAAAAAACTGTATTTTCCCAAGGACGAAACATATTGAAATTGACACCGAATAAATAAATAAGAAGTACACTGTAACAATGTTTCAAAATAAAAAAAAAGTATGTATATACACGGAAGCCAAGAATAATATTAATTGAAATAAACTAACGCCACGAATCACCTACCACCTACTATTCACTAAATCAAAAATCAAGTGCGAACACAAGCACAGTGTATCACTGTATGAATATTTTCCTAGCCCTCACTACTGAAGACAATATTTGTCTAACTTCCTACTTCCTACTTTAATTGCAGAACAAAATGATCCCGCTTTATACAAGTCGCTAATACCGACAAAGCCACTTGTCGGCACATCTACATGCCGCTAATACCGACAAAGCCACTTGTCGGCACATACACATGCCGCTAATACCGACAAAGACACTTGTCGGCACATCTACATGCCGCTAATAGCGACAAAGCCACTTGTCGGCACATCTACAAGCCGCCAAAGTAACCTGTCTGCACATCTGAGAATTTTGTTTCTGCAATTGAAAATGTAAAAACTATAACCACACTTCCATTGTCGCCTCTTATGAGTGTAACCTCACACCCCACAGTTTAGTTAAATTAATTTAAGACAAAATTTTAATTAGTAATTCAAATCTAATATGCGTTATAGAAATTAAAATGTAAATTCATATTAAACTCATAATTAATAATTATACGCCATTCTCCCCTATAACGATATTCAGCTAAGTTGGTTATTGAATCTTTGCACAGTGGTCCTAATAGCCAAAATATTATTTTATTTTTATGTATATGGACAGTGTACCGTGTTTTCGACTTTAAAGTGCTCAAAAATGTCCAGATTCATGAGCATTTGTTCTATTGGCGGTAATCCTTTGCTGTTTTTTCATTCTCATAAAGGATTGAGTTCGACTATACCTTCAAGAAATAAACCAAGATTTGAGACTGCAGTGATTACAAGAAAAAACAGCGATAACCCTCCATTTAATTAAATCCTTTTTGCTTGCTTTGTAATTTATCTTCTTCCTGTACATTATTAAGTAATTTCACTCTTCCAGCGACGTTTTTGATTTTAGAGTGGCTCCCGTTGCACGTCCTCATCTCATTACTATTCCGTCGGCGCGTACTTTAAGAATAAGAAGAACTCTTTCTCTATACTATCATTTTTAGTAGATCAAACTTGAAATTTGCCAACTTTCCAGAAATGGGATAACTGAATAAATCGGAATTGATGTCGTTTGAATCCATCGCCATTGTTCTTGGGGTTCAGGTCGGGATTACAATAATTTCTTTTCCAGCTAAAGTAAATTTGGAATTTTCACGATAAGAAGGCAGTGACGTCATTTCTAGTTATTTCTATTGTCAACGGAATAAACACGAAAATACTAAGAGCAAATACGATTTGAACTTAACGTGCAGGGGAAATTAACTTGTAAAGGTTGGCAACACTTGCTTATATGATATTGTGTATTTATTTTTCTTAAAAATTGACAAAAAACAGTAATTTCCATTACTAAACAGTTATTTTTCATAACTAATTAATTGTGTCAGTCTTCAGTAGACATTAGAAGTGCTATAAATTTGAATTCTCAAGTTCTCATGCTATAATTGTCACGCAAAACATCAAAATCACAAATTTTGTACTGAGATAGTCAAATTGCAAAATTGGCAATCAATGTGGCTACTCACTTAGAGCAGTTACAAACTGACCTCCAACGTGTCAGTGTACTGTAACATAGTGGCATATTACAAAACACACTCGTGGTTCCTCACGCTCGCATTCGCTCGCGTTCGGAATCCTCCACTCGTGTCGATTTCTCATTCCAACCTTGTTACAGAATATACTATTCTTACTATTGAATATCCATCGCACTAGGCAGGTGTAGGAGGATGTGTGGCAAGAACTGGGGACTCAACCCCAAAATGACCATATAGATTATACACAAGGGTAATCAGGCCTATGATATCATATGGGTCAGTGGCCAAAGACTTTTCAGTCAGGTATCATAAGGCAGTTAACAGGCATACAAAGACAAGCGTGTCTCAGTGCCAGAGAAACACCCCCACGGCCGCGATGGAGGTCATCTTGAACATATCACCAGTACACATATACCTACAGACTTATGCAAGGGTCACGACCCATCACTAAACTTCACGTGACGGATTAACAAAGGTTAGAAGAAGAGCTAAAGGCGGATCCAATTACAGGAATGCCAAGCGACACCATGGTAACCAAATACAATTTCAACAGGAAATACGAAGTAAAAGTACTGGAAAGAGAACACTGGGAGGGAGGAGCACCCATCAGTGCAGCAACAATCTGGTACACAGACAGCTCGAAGACCGAAGAAGGAGTCGGAGCCGGAGCCGGAATATACGGGCAAAAACCAAGGATAATGATTTCAAGCAGAAGTAGCAGCAATACACCTCTGTATAGGAGAAATAAACAGACAAGACAGCGTAGGTCAGTCCGTTATTATATTCTCCGACAGTCAGACAACACTAAAAGCACTAAAGGCCACGCAAATAAACTCCAAACTTCTTTGCCCTGAATGAACTAGCTAAGCGCAAGAAAGTGACCCTGGCATGGGTTCCAGGACACAAAGGGCATCGAGGAAATGAAAAAGCCGACGAACTGGCCAGACAAGGCTCATCAATGGCATTCTATGGTCCAGAACCCTTCTGCGGTATAGCAAAAACAGCAGTTAAAAAAGCAATCAGCAAATGGGTGGAAAAACAAGGCCAAAGCTGGTGGGAACAATCCCTAGGACAGAAGCAGACAAAAAGGTTTCTCAAGAAACCATCGCCTACACTCACGGCAGACCTACTAAGCAAGGACAGAAGGTCCGTAAAAGCAATAGTAGGCATGCTTACAGGATACTGTAAACTCAACAAGCATATGAAAAACATAGATCTGGCAGAAAAAACCACATGCAGGTTTTTCCAGACAGAAGAAGAAACCTCAATCCATATTCTATGCAAATGCGATGGAATAGCAAGGATAAGGTTTTCACCGAAGGGAACGGAATATCCAGAGGCAGAGAGCTACTTTGAAGAGTCACTGCCAGTGATCCTAACCGTACTTAAAAGGACGAAGCTTGCCCAAGTCATCTAATTATCAGGGAAAGCACAATAGATCTCCAAAGGTCGCAGTGGAAATAGACTGTAGGGCCACCCCTTTTTACATCTAAATCTACTATTGAATAGGCTTTAGTTCAAGATTTTATTGTTTTATAGACTATCAGTTTTTTTTACGTCCTTTCCGATTTTCAAGCTAGTTATCACTTTAAAGTTGATAGCACATTAGATGCACTTATATGCAAGCTAGGAAAAAAGAAACAAGTCTATCATAGTCCCTCCACCAACAATATTTGCGTAATGGCGGTGCTGGCCTTGACTTTGGCTCCACATACTGGGCCAGCCATTGGCAAACCTTGGACCAACATCCAGTTGTTTGAACCCTATTTTTCATTTATCCAAGTTATATAATCGTTATATAAGTAATAAAAAGTATTGAGTAACGATTATTCACTGCTAATTTATATCATTTACAGTGAAAAAAAATAATGTATTATTATTGCACGTAATTTCAGTAATCTTTTGTTTCTGAAATTTTCTATAGTTTACAAGATGTTCGTTTGGTGTTTTATATACCTTACTTACTTTAAAATCAAATTAAAACAGTCCCAAAAGATCGTATGACTTTCTTGAAAAAACAATTTTCACTTGTAATCTCCCTAGAGCTTGAATTACTATCGGAAATATTTCTTCGACTCGGGATACTTTTAAAAAATTCATGCTTGAGGAGATATTTCCAGATAGTAATTCAAGATCGTGGGAGATTCGGTAAGAAAATGTCACACCAAAGTAATATAAAAAATTATAACATGACATTTTCGTAAAACTTATAATTTGACACTTGACAGAAATCCTATCGCTGTGGTACAGCCCAGGGTAGGAAAATACTATCGCCAAGTTTTTTGGTTGCTATAGTAACGAGGTGAAACGAAAGCTTCTTATTGGTTAAAAAATGTTGGTGTGAAATTTTCAACATTTGACACCTTAAAACTGCTCTACAAATATACAAATGTATGTAACTCTTTCGTAAGGGTAAAAATTTTAATTCCAGTCCACCTCTGTGCAGCGTATAGAGTATTCCTTAGCGAAAATTCGTACTCTTGTTCCAGAAACGAAGGAAGTGTCTGCCAATGATTTATACAATTTATCATTTCGCTGTAATTGAACCATTTGAAGTTCGAGATGAAAATGAAGTAACTTTACGAGTACAATTAGTTAGTAATAATCGAGTATTCTTAGATATTAATTGAACAAAGTGGTAGAAATAATTCTAAATCCACTGTTTAATTGATTCGATAATAATTTTATGTATATCTACTGTTCATTTGGCGGTAATGGAACGAAACGAATGTAAAATAAAAGTTCTGCTGACTTTATCCTGTGTAGGAAGTGCAGTATTAATTAAAAAAATACATACCAGACCCTAAGGACTTCAAATATGAAACCGAACATATCCAGGCAACTGGAAGCATCCAAACTAGTAGATATAACTTTGCTGGTTCAGCAATGTATTCACCACAAAAATAAAACAATCGACATAGATGACTACTTAAATTTCCTACAAAATGTTATGGTTATATAGACTGATGACATAAACTTGGAGAGCTAAAAAAAATTCAACCGACCGTTTACGACTAAGTTTCCTAAATTATCATCAATAACTAGAAAAATGGTTTTTACAAATTCCCATATTTTAAGGAAGCTCTTAAGTTCAAGGGACCCTTAATATGTAAGGATTTATATAAAAGCAAATAGACAAACAGTTAAACCTAAATTGATATGTCGTCTATTGGGTTATTTTTACAAAATTATTAAAAAGCCCCCATGCAAAAAGAATGTATTGTTTTAGTAAAATAAAAAACTCAGTTTTTCCCCAACCAATAAATTTATCGAGAAAGAATAACTTGTACTAATAAAATTGTATGTAGTTTCTACATTCATGGGCGTATAAAAAGTCCGGAAAGTTCTGGCATTAATTCAAAGATTTGTCATTTTTATTCGTGTTAAGAATATAAAAATGGCTGCTCCGAGAAAGAAATCCTTCATGGAAATAAACGCCGTTTTACGTTGAAGGATATACGCCTGAAATAAATGGCTCGAGAAAATCGACAAAAATATTTTTAAATTTTATTTGGCGGAAAGTAAGTTTTAGAAAAGGCCGGCACATATTTAAATATCTTTCGTTTCAAATATTTCATGTCTCTGTTTTTTTACAAAAGTAACAAAATTGCTATTTATATAAACTATTTGTCTAAAAATAAACCAGTCTTCTAGCATTGCCATAGACCCAACAAATTGTAATGAAAGTATTAATAAAATTTTAGATTAACAATTCTCATTCTAATCAACACAGCCACAGTCTACTCACTCTTACCAAAATCGTCATTCACTATGTGTCTACTTTAAATTAAATTAAATTAAAATGTCATTTTAAACTTAAAAATTGATATTTTGGACCCCTTTTGAAGGTGTTCCCGAAGAGGTGCAGAGGGGCCTCCTTTAAATACCTCCCTTGGTCTTCTTTATTTGAGAAATAAAAACACGGTGTCAGTTGTTCATAAAATAAATGGAAAAGAAACAAACACCAGAAATTAATTCACTCAATATCACTAGTTCGCCATTTGGTCAGTTGTTGCGAAAAGAAAGAGAACTTGTAACGTTTAAATTCGGTATTAAGATCTTACTACATTAATTAGTTTTCCATACCTTGTAGATGTGAGCCACTGTCGGGATCGGATTATATTATTTAGGAACCATATATCACATAAGATAGCCTCAAGTTTGTGACTCACTTTATATCCATTTGTACGAGCTAGTTAGTTTCGTATAAAGTATTTCGAACATTAAAATAGATTGTTTACGTCTAATTTTATCGATGTCATGTTTCCATCTGTCGTTTCGGTCATTTCGTCTGTTAAATTTGAGGTACTGTACGGCTGTGTTAGCCAGTCACCTGTTATATGATTGGTCAAGTCGCAGTCGTTTTTAGTGACTCGTGGCGATTAATAGGTGAATCTCTTTCTGGACTTGCGTGGTGGAATTCGTTCTAGAATGATTTCGAAGGAAATTTCGGACGGGTTCTTTTTCTTTGCTTGTTGGGTGACATAGTGTAACGTGGTTTAGACAAAATTTTGAGGAATCGCCCGGTGTTTTATGAAGATTATTTCGTAACATTGATTGGGATAGACGAGCGATTCCCGTATTGTTAGACTTGCAGGGTGCCTATTTGATTTGGTGTGTTTACCCTGGTCTGATTCTCTTGAAGAGGAATTGATATTTTGTACCAAACCAAGCCACGTTCGTAACGACGCCATTTTTGTCAGGTAAGGCGTTTTTCATGACAGTCGAGTTTTATGTTATTTGGCAAGTGTGTAAGGCCTATTAATATTATAGGGATAGTACCTTCCACGGGAGACGATTTGATTCTCCGAGGATTCACCTTCCACGGAAGCATCTGTCAGGAAAGTTCCTGATTTGCCGAGAATTCCCCTTCACTGTATAAAAGGGTATGTTGAGATATTTAAATGTTTTTATTGTATAAACTGTTAGAGTTTGTAAATTTCTTTCTGGGCCGAGAGGTATTCGATTAGGGGTTTAATGTATATTATTTTAGGGTTCTCGTATTGGGCGGATGTGAACCAGATTTTCGTATTGAGCTGACCTGACCTGACGAGTTAGTAGCTGCAAGTTGCCGCAATTTAATTTAGGAACAATCGCAAGTTTTTCATTTTTTTTTTATATATTTGTTCATATACATTATTGGTTAATTAGTAATTTTTAAAGGTCTCTAAATTAATATTTTCATATATTTTCTCTAAATTTTTGGAATTTTGTAAGCGACTTATAGGGGCGAGTGGTATTTTTTTTATGCCCAATTCCAACGACCTTGAGAGCTCTCGCGGACGGTGTAACACCCCTATTGTTCGTCATTTAATTAATTAATTAATTAATTTAATCATTTTTTTTAACTAGCGCAATTTTAGTGAGATCCCTTGGATTCCTTTTTCTTTTTATTTTTTTTTTGACCTGTGCAATTTTGTGAAAGTGGAAATATTAAACAGTTATTGAGTAATTAGTTACTTTTCTTTCATTTACTAATAGTCACAAATAGTCTTGACCCGACTAAGGTAAGCAAATTTTTGTTGCGACGTAGTTTATTTTTTTTTAGTGGGCTCAATTTAGATCCATTCTGGAGGTTGAGTGACTAAATTGACTATTTTGGATGAGGGTAAAACAATCTCCTGGCGCCCATTTTTCTTTTTAATTAACGACATATATCAATCCACACCCCACTTCACTGTGGTTAGCCGGCATCCAAAGCGGATTACATAATCCCACGAAGGAATATCTTTAACCGAGAATAACTCGTGGCAAACTACTTCCTCAACCTTGTACATCTTAGACACCGAGCGGGCGGTGTCAGAAAACAAATCGGGACTGCCGTTATTTACAACGTTACAGTTAGTAATTCAATTTATCTACAATTGAACAATAAAACACTCTTTACAGAACAGTTGGCGTATTTTGACTCTGAAACCGTACATGACGTAATTTCAGTGGTAGCCGTTTGCAAGGACAGCCGATTTCGGTTAGATTACTATGCTGCCTCTTTAAACGCTATCTGAGATACTCCCAAATAAAACATACACGGTGAGTTTAACACTTTATTAAATCTTCAATGATTAAAAAACGTAACGATGGACTTGTATCACAATAACAGTGGAATGTGCTACCATCTATGGTAAGAAGAGAGTATTGACATTAAATTTTGACTGAATCTAGTCAAGATGTCAACGTAACGTAACGTAACGATGGACTTGTATCACAATAACAGTGGAATGTGCTACCATCTATGGTAAGAAGAGAGTATTGACATTAAATTTTGACTGAATCTAGTCAAGATGTCACTCTCTTCTTTTTTATCCCTTTCAGAGATTAATACAAAGTGAGTAAACCAGCAAGGAATTTTAATTTATTAGATTCGACATCCTAAGACCGGTTTCTGTCTTTCGACTTCATCAGTTAGGTTTTTCGAATCCAATAAATAAAATTTCAAACTCGTACAAGTCAATAGCTATATCCGCTATAAGATAACATTTTTAGATGTGCTACCATCTATGGTAAGAAGAGAGTATTGACATTAAATTTTGACTGAATCTAGTCAAGATGTCACTCTAAAGCCTAACTGATGAAGTCGAAAGACAGAAACCGGTCTTAGGATGTCGAATCTAATAAATTAAAATTCCTTGCTGGTTTACTCACTTTGTATTAATCTCTGAAAGGGATAAAAAAGAAGAGAGTGACATCTTGACTAGATTCAGTCAAAATTTAATGTCAATACTCTCTTCTTACCATAGATGGTAGTACATCTAAAAATGTTATCTTATAGCGGATATAGCTATTGACTTGTACGAGTTTGGAATTTTATTTATTGGATTCGAAAAGCCTAACTGATGAAGTCGAAAGACAGAAACCGGTCTTAGGATGTCGAATCTAATAAATTAAAATTCCTTGCTGGTTTACTAACAGTGGAATGGTTTACACTACTTTAAGAACATCCAAAAGTATATTACTTGTAAGCATTTTGAACTATAAATCGTTGAACTGATTTGTAAAAGAAAATGATAATAGTACAATGGCATAATCGCATGGGGAGGCGCATATTCGAATAATATGAAACCTTTGGAAATAATACAGAAAAAAATTATCAAAATAATATTCAATCTTAACCAACAATTTCCATCGAACTTGCTTTTCAAAAATTCGAAATTATTGAATATCAGACAACTATTTTACAAAACTGCCTTACTGTATTTAATAAAAAATAATTTTATAAATAAGAATATAACACATACTTATCCAACAAGATTTCGAGAAAATGCAAACGTAATTCTTCCTAAGTCTCACAAGTCTATTGGACAGCGATGTTTCATATATGTGGGACAAAATCTATACAATCACTTACCAAAAGAATTAAAAATGGAAATTTACATTAAAAATTTCAAAAACAAATTAAAATATTGGCTTCTAACATCAATTGACAAAATACTATTATAGACCTGTTATATCTTGGTTTGAACACGCTATTATATTATATGGTATATAATATCGAATAATTTTAAATATTTTAATCAATTTTAATCAAAACTTGTTTTAAATTTTAAATTAAATATATTATAATTCCCTACTACTGTTTTTAATTAGTTAGTTTTTAATTCTTAACTTTATATTATTAATTATAATATTTAATTTATATTATTAATACGTAACTTTATATCTTCATTTAAATCATTTTATTTTATATTTATAATTTTACAATTATTTCAAAATGACCAATGTCTATTCATGTTTAGGAACACAGTCTAGCTTTAGCTAAAGTGACCCTAAACATGACGCAACGGTAATAAAAAAAAAATCGGCCATTTTGAAATACAGATATTTATTCTCAAAATATGTTGTAATTATATCTTATTGTATTGATTGAATGAATGAATAAATATTATTATTATTATTATTAATGTGCTATCACGTAGGAGATATGTTCTCCCAACGGAGTTTGACTACATACTGATTTTGAATTTGCTAGTTTCGCTTGTAGTGCATTTGGGCTTGTTAAGTCACGCCCACGGTTTTTATGTACTGGAATGCGGAAATGTTTAAGTAAGCGAGAGATGCTCGTCTTGCATCTCACTCATGGATAATGCTGTCGAATGGAATATTCTACCGTTATTTTACAATATATTTGGCTAATTTGCAGTCTACGTGAGGATTTTTGATGATATAATGGCGTGAGGCGGAAGTCCGCTTTGTTTCTTAAGTCGGCTGGAATGCGGAACACGTGACTGGTACCGCAAGATCGCTGGGCCATAAAACGATTCGTTCAATAAAGCCCTTGTTTATGTACTTGTAATATAAATAGCTATTGTTCGATTTGATATCTCAAGACAGGTTTCTGCCTTTTAGCTTCTTCGCTAATGTTATATGATAAACGATACCACGGTATCCCATTCAATACTTGCTATACACAAATAATCTTACGATAGACAATGTGCTACTTTTAAGTGCAAAAAAGTAAATAAAGAATGTCTACAAGAATACTTAAAGTGTCAGATGAGGATGCTAAAAGTTCTATCATTGTTTGAGCTATGTTTGCAAAATAAAATACTGTTTTATTCCAGAAGGTTTTTTTAGCATATTTTAAGGTTGTATTTAAGCATTTTTTTGAAGCCGTTAAATCTCTTTGACTGCTTAATGCAATTAGCAATAATTTATCACGTCTGTCGGAACACTTTAAAAAACTGAAACTTTTAAAAAGTATCGATTTACATAAACATCTCACCCTACCTTCGGGAAAAATAAACTAAAAGTATCTTCAGTTTTTCCCTCAGCCTTCTTGATAAATAGATATATTCTTTCGGAAAAAGTGTGATGAGAAAAATTTACACTTACACCTCAGAGACTTGCACATAAAATTGCCTCGTATAACACGAATAAGATCCTCGAATGAAAAATTTTCAAAGCATAACGAAAAACTTATCTGCATACTTCCATAAAAAACGTAAAAATGTTTCGAGCGTTTTTTACAAAGGTTGGAATAAGAAATACGTAACGTTTTATATTTTACACTTCATCAAGGGACTCTTTTATAGCGTGGTACATGAAAACACCTTATATACGTATTAGTTTTAGGTACCTATATACCCATAGTATTTTATCCAGAATTAATAGAGTTTATCTTTCACTCTCCATCAAATCATTTTTTTGTTTTCCCAAGAAGAACGAAAATCGAGTCCATAAACTCTGACTAAACTCCCCTAACTATCAATATCATCAAAATTCAATCGCGATAACCCGAAATATGAGCTGAACTGACCCTAAATTGTTAAACTAACCTTTCACAGGGCTTTCTTTATCTCCTCCAGAGCTCCTAAATATCTCTTTTCGGAAAAATTCGGACGCACGGAAAATTGGTGCTCATGAATTTTCTACTAAAAATTCCGGTTCGATGGTAAATATTTTAAATAATATACGACAGGGTGAGAAGGACGAAAAAATGCTTGTGGACAGACTTTTCGATACGGGGGTACGTCGCGACGTTTGGGAAGGAGATGAAAATTCGTTAATGGCGCAGTCGATAGGATAGATAATTAGAATATGTAATATAGTATATTGGTTTTTCTTTGACATTAATAAAAGCTCATTACCGATGCAAAACATATTAAGGTAAAATATTAAACTATTATCATTACGAATGTCAGTAATATTTTGACAAGACACCAATTTAAAATTATCATTGTTAGAATTTGGATATCCTTAATTTATACTAACAAATAAGACTAAATATAAGTCATTTTTTAATTTTCGCTCAGTAAATAGTGCTTTATCAACATTCGAAAATTCGAAATGTAGGTGCGATTTTCATTTAATGATTTTAATACTTTATCTTCACATAAAATATCCACATTTAATTACAAATATATTGTTATGGTGTAAAAAATGAGACAAAACTATGGGAAGTGTATTTTAAACGAATAGAAAAATATGTAAAAGGGACTTTAAAAAAAAATGTGACATGGTTGTTATGACATGTTTGTTGGTTGATAGAAGTGATTTTTGAAATGTCAAGTGTGAATTTAAAATAAAGGAATTTAAAATGTAACAATTGGCGCCCAACGTGGGGCAATTAAATTGAGTTAACCCAAAAGATGGAGGAAACAAATAGAGAAGATCGGTTAATGGAATTTTTGTTATGAATAAGAAATTAGAAGAAAATATGAATAATATGAGGGGAGATTTGAATAGAAAATTAGATGAAAATCGGGAAGAAAGTCAAAGAATGAACAGAAAATTAGACAAGAGTTTAGAACAAATAGAAAAAATTAAAAAGGAACAAGAAGAGCAGAAGGAGCAAATCAAAAATATACAAGAAAACAAAAGAACAAGAGAAAAATTCAAGAAAATGGTGTTAGAATCAGACAGGACATAGAGAGTGAATTGGAAGAGAAGATATGTCAATTAGGGGATAAAATAGATGAAAATTTAAAAAGTCACATACAAGGAGAAGTAGAGGAAAAATTGGTAGATTTTCAAAAAGGAATAGAAAAAGTGAAATTGCAAAAAAAAGCTAATGAGGAAGGTTTAGAAGAACTTAAGGTAAAGGTCGATGGAGAACTTAAGACGATATGTGAAATTATGGAGGAGAAAAATAGCATATGTCAGAGAAATGTGGAGGTTATGGACACATATTTAAACAAGGCAATTACAGAAATAAACAATAAGGTGCAGGTGGCAATAGAGGAAAATTTATCTAATGGGGATAGGCAAACCATTTTCACAGGGTTAAATAATTTACAGGACATGGTATTAAATTTGATGGGAATTTAAATACAAATAAAATTAAAATAAACTTTCATAAATGGAAAATAAAATAACAATAATTAAATTATTTCGGGGGAAAACAGATTGAGAGATAATTCTTAAAAAAAAATATATTTTTAAATAGTTTTCACTAATATAATTAATTAATTATAACGTGAAAATAATTTGGGGGAATTTAAAAAGTAAGAAAAATCGTTATAATTTCATAAACATAACAATACTTTTTCCATTATCACATAAATTTGATACAAAATCATAAATTAAAGCCACTTTCTCCATCATGCAAAGGACCTACACCCATATTTCTCCCACTTGACATCCTCAGAGTTAAGTTGA
Source organism: Crepidodera aurea (assembly GCA_949320105.2). Classification (NCBI taxonomy): domain Eukaryota; kingdom Metazoa; phylum Arthropoda; class Insecta; order Coleoptera; family Chrysomelidae; genus Crepidodera; species Crepidodera aurea. The sequence continues at coordinate 56,388,873 of OX439475.1, forward strand.
CATCCGAAAGAGCTCGTGATGGTGCATATTCAGTATCATCTCTCTAGTTTCGTTCTTGTGTAGATAAGAGCCGAATATACGTAGATATTACCCTTTAAAGGTAATACAATTTTAGATAGTTACTGACACCGAACTCCAGGGGCGATAACAAAATGACACGCAATGGTTAATAAATGTAAAGAAAATTTGTCATTAAATCGATCATAAAATGTTGTGTAACCATGATTTAGGGATTATATGTGGATGTTTTATCAGAATGTCAATGGGACTATTGGTTGAATCATTTTACGGATTTTACAATACAAGATTGGTATAACAACAACTTGCATCTTCACAGTGGTATGGAACATTGTTCATAACCACCACACAATTACCCACACCAACGGTAAGGCTAATTGAACATCAGTCAGTAAATGTTTGTGTTGATTTTTATTATATTGCCAAATTAGTCAGTTGTGGAATTTTTATTCTGAATTTTGAACAATTAATTATTGTTATATCATTTAATATCTTTCGTAAATCAGTGAATATTACGATTATGCAGCCACTTGCAAGGTCGGCCAGTGGAGGTTGTTACGGTGCCGCCTCTTTAAATCCTGTCTTGATTTCGATGTAGAATTTATGGACTGTATCGATTTAGTTTGTTGTAAAAACTCACAGTAAAACTCACACGTTACGTTTTAACACCGTTTATTTAAAACAGGAAATAAACAACGTAACAAATTGAAAACATTACATTGGTTACACTAATTGGTTACACAAATAACTCTTAAATGATTTGTGCAGTCCCCAGAATCACTTAAAATTTTATATTTTATAAAAAAGACATTAATAATTTGAACGATCAATTGTGTACTATACTTGGACAGTGGAGATGAAAATAATTTGAGTAATCTGGCTTGATTCGCGGCCAAAGTATTACTGATTAAAATATATTCAAAATTGCGTGTCTTAACTTGTCGCTACCCCTCTCCAAACAGGGGCACGTGATGTTTTCCAGTAGTCTACAAAAAAAGGAAGTTTATATGTGGAATGCGGACGAGTCTATTTTAAGTTGAGCGAGCCATTCGTTTTGCATCTCACTCTTGTATAATACCGTCTCATTCGCACCCGTCAGATGAAATATTTTTAGTGGTATATTTTGTTAATTTGATACCATGGTTACGTGTAGATTTTGGAAGTCGTAATGGCGCTTCCACGGAAACGGAAGTTGCTCGCGTAATTAGTACTGAATGGTACGGTGGTTGAGACGGAGAGATCTCGTATCCATCTCGCTCGCTTGTAGACAGGAGTTTTGAATTTTATAATATTATTTTAAGTGTATTTTGTAATTGGCGGACGCTGCGTTGCCAGACTTATTTTGTAACAAATGCCTGGCATAGTTGCCGGTTTGGTTTGAAAAATGAACGACTTGAATATATGTTTAATTTTTTGTGATTGATAATTAAACAATATCTTTAATTTGTCGTATTTTTTACCACTTTTCCATACCTGTGAATAGAAAATAGAATTAGCTGCAGTTTTTTCATCCAGCTACTTAATATTCAGAAGGTAGGTCGTATTTAATTTTCGATATAATCAAATAACGTCATGTTTCAGCTCTGGCACTAATTAACTTAATTTAAACATTCACAAACTTTTTAGCAACCCTAATTATATGACGCGAACATCTTGTACAACAAAATAAAAGAAAATTACTCGCTAGAGGTAAAGAGCGTACGCCTTGAGCGAACTTCAAGAGACTGGCATCAGCAGTGCACCTAATATAGGATTTAATTAATGAAACGGCGTCTCTTTACTAATGTTCACATCATCTTTAATAAAAGACATGTCGGAAAATGGTAGGGTTTTCTAAAAAAGCAGATGTAAATATTTAATAAATTATCTTAATCTGGATGTGCATATCAACAAAGGATTAAGACGCCTTTGTTCAATTTAATTATTAGATGACATCCTAAGAGAGAGGAATATTGAAGAAGGATAACTGTTAACATAAACTAAAAGTGAATATTATGTAGTTTTTTATTAAAAATTACCTTTCTCCCAACAAATACCTTCGAATCTTATTGAAGGCATGCAAACAACTATCCTCGGCCTACGGGCCCCGACAGGCATAGAACTACATCAGTCCATATACCATATAACAAGAGAATCTTCTAAATGTTTTCTATCCGAGTGTTTAATTTCCATTGAAATTAAACAAATATTCATTTGCATTCTTAAGAGACAACAACGCCAATGAGAAGCTTGACGGCTCAAACTTCACTTTCCTTGAACACCTGCATCCGAATTCCAGCACGTACACGCGTTCTTGAACGTAAACAGGTGGACGGGACTTAACAAAGGCGAGACTAAATGCTTAGAAGCGCGGATTAAAAAATTATTTTAACCAGTATATGTGCTTGAATTTTAAACGCTCCGGGGTAACGAACCTTCTCAATATTTCTCTGACAAATTCTAGATGATTTCTATGGTGAAACCTCTCCTGCTGGTACCATACTAGGTCCAAGGGGTTGTAAACGGGATATTAAATGCCCAATAATTAGTGTGTCTCAAGTGCTCCTAAGTGCGGCAAAAATAGAGTGTGTCGTCAGCTGCGAAACCAAGCGGACTGCAACGTAATATTTTTTAAATTCAAGTATGCTTCAATCTCCTCAGTGCTACTCCGGAGTTACATAACGCCTCTTAGTATGGCAAAAACAGTGTGGCTTTGATTGTTCAACTGACTACACCTCCGTTAATGTAACATAAAAATATTTTCACAAAATGTTATAAAAATAGAAGTTCATTCTGAGTGGCTAATAATGTAACATAAATCATTTTATAGTTATTTACCAATTATTGTTGGTTAGTGTTACCAATGTAGTGTTTTATTTGTTACATTTTTTATACGTTAAAGTTTAATAACCTGGTTGAATGTAACGTGTGTGTTTTATTTGGAGGTTTTCTGGAAAACAAACATAATTACAGCCCACTTATATCGTCTTCAAACAATGTTTAAAATGGCGGCAAATATAGCAAAAAAAAATTACTACATTCTCTTTGCGAAATCCCAGCTGTTGCAATATTTTTTTTGTCTTAATTTTGAACAAGATATGCTTTGCTGGTAATTATTCTATATTTGTCTAGATTAGAAACCAAGATAATTGCCCGCATGCAAACTCTATTGTTAAACAAGTGGGCGGGGGTGTTACGGGGAGGCGGTCACAGAAGCTCCAATTTGATTAATTGCATCTAAGCGAAATTACATCACGACACAATTCGGCACAGGTAAACAGGTCCGGATCGGAAATCAATTTACTCTGTGTTATTCAATAGATCATTTACTTTTTATTTATCAATGGAAGCGATTTAAGAGTAAATTATCAAGTTTGGAAAATAATTTTTGCTCGGTTTTATCTTTTAAAATATTTTCATTTATACCATATTATAATGAAATGAGTTAACACACAGGGTGTCCCTTAAAGGATTTTAGTTTACGAATAGGGCCTTACACCGATCCTGAATAATTTCGGAACTGTATACAGTCTCTGACCCTCAGAGATCACCATCACAAACGCTGAGTTACGTAGAAGAACCAGAGTGAGTGACGCAGTAGAAAGAATAGCAATTCTGAAGTGGAATTGGGCGGGACACATTGCGAGAATGTGGGACAACAGATGGACCAAAGGATCATAGATTGGAGGCCTAGACAGGACGCATACAGAAGCAGGGGACGACCACCAACTAGATGGTCCGATGATATTAAACGTATCCACACAAATTGGATACAGGAAGCACAACATCGGAGAATGTAGAAGCAATCAATTGAGGCTTATCTCCAGCAGTGGACGAATATGGGCTGATTGATGATACAATCACAGCAGATGAGTGCGGATCTTCCTCGCAGAATCTGCATTCTTCTTTATCTACTAATCCGAGTTTCTTTAGGTGGCCTCTCAGCCAGCAGTGCCCTGTTAGGATACCCGTTAGTATTCTGAGCTTATTTTTACTTTTACTGATCTCTTCTGTTTATAGTTTCCCAGTAGTGTCTTGGCCTGCATCATTCCTTGTAGTCCAGTATTGGGATCTTTTGTTACTTCTTTTCCAAGTTCATCAAGTATTGTACTGCAGAAGGGTTCATGTTCCAGAAATGGTGTTTCAGCCTATTTTTTGCGAGTACGCCTGCTATTTCATTACCCTCCACTCCAGTGTGTCCCGGAACCCATAGGAGGGTAACAGTGTTGTTCTTGCCTAGTTCGTTTAGATTCTCTAGGCACTCCCAAACCATCTTGGAGTTGATTACGTGCTTGGCTGTCTGACATGACGATGATCTCTTGTCTGCGAAAATTTATTTCTATGTTGAACTTGGGACAATCCTCTGGGTACGTATCAAGAAGCCTTCATGAGTTTGAGATTTAGATTGTAGTAGCACTACCAACATTTCAAACACATTTTATTTACAAATTTCCACCTGCATATCTTGTAATTTTAAATTGTTTTTCTAATCTAAACTAAAATCCACTATGAAACGTCCTTTATTATAGTTTACTATGCTAATATTTTTTTTTTGGATTCAATGTTTTCGAATTCGGTCCTGTTTTCTACTTTAGAGTGTTTACGTCGCCTTCACGAGCAACATATTCACACATGCTTTGAACACCTCACTAGACAATCGGATCTGCTATTACAGCCAGGTAATAACATGTGTGCATACAGCCAACGTATAATGCTTTAAGGATCAAGATAATGATGTCATTTGTGGGAAATCAGGTGCGATACAGAGCGATTGATCATCGTCAGAAATAAAACTAAATAAAACATGGACGGATTAAAACAATTTTAAAAAATAATGGGTACAGATGAAAACAGTCAATGAAGAAAATATAAAAGAAAAACAATTAGACGTCAATCATCAATGATTTTGCATTAGAAGAATATGTCCTACGACTATTTTATACATATAAATTCCATTTTAACCGTAACTCAAAATTATTTGTCAACATTAAATAAATTCTCTAATTCATAATTCTAAAATTCATCTTTATTCATAACATGAAATAAATCGGTACAGATCCGTTTTGTTAAATTATTTAAAAGCTTTTATATACGCAAATATTACCATAAATGATTCATAATTGATGTTTAATCTCTCACGTCCGCCAGTGTCCATATAAGCAAGATGGAGTTAACGCACATTGATTTTGTGCCCATAAAAATTAATATCCATAGTGTGAATGTTTCTCGATTGGCGCTTTCACATTTGGCGACACGACAACGACACGACGACGACACGACACCAATAATGATTTTGATTTCAGTTTGCTGATCGTTAAACAAATTCATTTAACACGAATAAACAAATAGTTATTTATGTGCCAAGGACGAAAAACTGTCTATTATACTCGAGTCTGCAAACTGATAGCCGAGGCTAGCAAGCAGGCGAGACAACAGACAGTTTTTCGCCGAGGCGCATATTACTTTTTTTCGTCGACCTCTACAAAAACGTACTAATTTCCGAAAGAAAAATAGACCATTTTTTAAGGCAAGCATTTTTCGTCCGCAAACACTTTTCGTCCGCTGTGGGCACTAGGATACGGCACAGTTTTTGATATGTTCTTTGAGTAACATTTTAAAATTATTAAGAGTGGTACATTTTTTTACAGATTCAGGTAATTGATTAAACTTTTGGTCTAAATGGTCCTTTGGCTCTGGCAACTGGGCAAATTACAAATAACAACCTCTTTTTTTCTTTTTTTGCAACTGACAGTTGATCAAATTCATTATCCAAATATTCATGAATTTCTTACCAACACCTTTCTCTTAATATTTTATTTTTATTGTTTTCATTACTTTTATCCCAAATACATGTATTTTTTTCAACTAGTTCAATTAAAGTAACAATATCGAACTTAAAAGACATCTTAGAACGCGAAGGAACTGAATTAAACTAATCAGTTTTGGCTGTATGATATTTGCGCCTACCTGTGCTAATCCTCCAGACTGAAGGGGTAATGATTAAAGCGAGGGTGAGATGCATTACCAAAATATAAACATTTTTCTAAATATTCGATTAGCACTTAATTCATGAAAATAGCAGAATAAATTTAATAAAAGTTATTAAGAATCTATTATAGGGTTTATTGCTCCGAAATTCCTTTACGACCTACCGATAAAAACTATGTACTACTGTCGTTACCGGCTGCCGGCATGCCGGGCAAGGAGCATTCTTGCCACTGGTACCGTCCCGATTTTTGAAACAAAATAATTAGTAAAAACAATAACTAAATAAAACTGATTAGTTCAATTCAGTTCTTTCATGTGCTTTAAAATAGCTTTTAAGTTTGATGTTGTTACCTTAATTGAACTGGTTTAAAAAAGCCCTGCGTTGAAAAATAATATGAAAATAAAAAAAATTATTAAGTGAAAAATGTTGGCAAGAAATCGATCAATACGTATATATGTCTGCATTAAAAATTTACAACTCTCTTCCTGATATACAGGGTGAGTTATGAAGAACTGTACATACTACTACCTCGTAATAATATATAGAGGGTTGTGAATTTTGACTGAAATTTTTTTTGGTCATTACCTTTGAATGATTAGTTTGATGTGTCTCATATTTTGGCAAAAGTACTACCATCTAATTAACCCAAGCTAGAAAAAATCAGGTCCGGTCTTACAAAATTAGTTCGTTTTGTTCATATAAAACATTTCACCTTGTATCTGGTTTTTGAAAACTGTAATAAGGATTTTACAAAGTACAGATATAGACAACAAAAATGGCGGATTTATTTTTCCCCCCACGATTACTAAATTTCTTAATTTTTTGTACAAACATTTATTTTTAATTACTAGCCTCCACGTCTTAGTTCATTTCGAGAATCGCCTTTCAAAAGGAAGAAGCTATTTTAAATAATACTAAAACACCTCCCTGTATAATATTTCTTTAGTGACTCATCGCTAATATCATTTTTTAGAATTCTCAGAATTTCATTTCGAAAGAAAAAAAATATAGTTTGATCTTTTTAAATTTAAAGAAAAGAAAATAGAACGTCAGTTAAAAGCTGTCTTCATATTCCTTCATATACCTAAAAAATTCTGCTGTAATTTAAAAAAAGAGGAATGTCAATTAAGTTTCTCTAAAGTTCCGGTACCATTCCTCACTGTTTTTACTTTATTTGTTAAATAAATTGTTGTTTGAAATGGTAATATTTTAATCAAAGAACGAGAATATGATTTGTAGAAAACACCCCTGTATGCTTTTCTTAAGTTCTTGTATTAGTTCTACGCGGTGGCTGAAGTATTCGAAAAATTTTACTGCTACTGGCGGAATCGCTGTTTTATGAAAAGAAATCGAAATTCTTACATCCTCTGACAAAGTATATATTTTTATTTATTAAGCTAAAAAAAACATCAGTAAAAAAATAGCTCATTCTCTCTTAATAAAACGTACCGACAAAAACCGATACACAAAGACCAGCTCTGAAAACTCAATACATTTTTTGTTCTAACGAAACCTTTAATAATGTTGAATAAGTCATCAAAAGATGCCACGCTGCGTGGTGGGGGACGAGGAGGAGAAGGAGGAGGAAAAAGAAAGAAAAAAGAAACGGAGAGTTGAAAAGGCAGCAGCGAGTCTTTTTTCATCAGTTGATATATTTATCAAATAACAACAAAACTCTAATAATACGGAGCCATAGAAATCAATTAATAGCAGACAAAAGGGAGCGTGATAAATTGTTGGGAGATTTTCCTTTTGTCCTATAGAAGTGCTAATAACGGGAAAATTGGGGGTTTTATCAACTACACAGAAAATAAAATAGAGAAAATTGAGTCTTCTGTGTAAATAGGAATAATAAAAGCGGATAGTTTGGTTTATATTTCCAACTCGGTGTTTGTTGCTGAAACGTTATAAGGATAATACCGGTTTTTTGTATGGTTTCTATTAAAGCTCGCATAAATATATTAGTTTGATTGGTTAATAATTACATGATTTGAGTTGCTTTGAGGAAAGTAAAATTAATAATAATGTCAGTACCACAGAAAATTTATTAACAGATTGGCTACTAGTTTCGGCGAATTGCCATCATCAGGCCTGGAAAGAATTACAAAATACTTAAAATCAATTACTTATAAAAAAGCCTCGTTTGCAGATGACAAAAAATATATTGCAATCCCCTCCAAAATGTCATAACCGTGCAAAGATACGCTTGTCAATTGGTCTCAACAGTGGCTAATAATAAAATAACCCACAACTCATTGAATAATATACTATTATACAGGGTGAGTCACGAGGAACTGTACATACTTCTACCATAAGCAGAGGCATCTTAGGGGATTATCAAATGACCATTAAAAAATGTCTTCTTTTTTTCTTTAATAATGTACGGAGCGATTTATGGATTTGGAACAAAATAATGTTTGGTCATATCTTTTCAATGATTAAGTCGATTTGTCTCATTTTTTGGTAAAAGTGTGTATTGGCGTCTAGCAACTAACTGACATATTCAGAACTAAAAAAATCCGCGAAAATTTGTTTAATTGCGATAATTGCAATAATTCACCCTGTACACGATTTCTCTAAAATGTGATATGATTTCTCCAGAGGACATAAATGGACAGTTAAACCTGGATATTTGAAATTTTTGTTACACTTGCCTTAAATTTTTAATTAAAGATTCATTTTAAAGTCAAATTGAAAATTGGCGATAATGAAATATCTTACTGTATAATAATGTTTAAATCGTAATGTTTATTAAATTGTTTTTTACTTTGTTTCGCATTGCTAAAACTGTTTTGATTTTGGTTGTTGTTATTTATTTTATTTCTTAATTTATGAATAAACATTTCTTTGGGTTGTTAATTTCATTCCGATTAAAATAATTATACATGATTTTCGCTGAAACAAATGACAAAACTAGGTTAATGCAAACATTTTCAATCTAATTTCAGTCCATTGCGGGTGGAAAAAGTTATATACAAGGTGAATTTCTGACATGAACCAGATATGCCAGATTTTTAAATCCGGCCCTGTAAATCGATTCAAATTCTTCAAATTTACTATACTGGAATACAGTGTGTGTCGTTATTGTTTATTTTAAAGATTTCTTTATAATTACTAAACATTATTATACAGTAAGATATTCCGTTATCGCCAATTTTCAATTTGACTTTAAAATGAACCTTTAATTAAAAATGTAAGGCAAGTGTAACAAAAATTTCAAATATCCAGGTTTAACTGTCTGGAGAAATCACATTTTAGAGAAATCATGTACAGGGTGAATTATTGCAATTATAGCAATTCAACAAATTTTCGCGAAGCCGTCCCTGGTGTTTTTTAGTTCTGAATATATCAGTTAGGTGCTAGACACCAATACACACTACCAAACATTATTTTGGTCAAAATCTCTGTACATTATTAAAGAAAAACAGAAGACATTTTTTAATGGTCATTTGGTAATCCCCTAAGTTGCCTCTGCTTATGGTAGAAGTATGTGCAGTTCCTCGTGACTCACCCTGTATCAAGAATTGAAATTGTACAAATAAACATTTTCCTTTTTTCTAAAAGATAACATTTTCCCATCATTTACAAATTGTAAATTTCCACTCGTACAATTCGCCGTTACTTTCGTTTTGTGTTTTTTTCTTAACATACGTACTTTTGACGTTTTTACAAGAAACTTACTGATCCCTAAAAAAACCAACAAGCGTTTTTTATTCGTTCGCCAGTTAACCAGAAACATAAATAATTTATATGCCGTTTCTATATCCCTGTGTTTTCCAGCTACCCGCACCCGAATCCACAAATGAAAATACATTGTACGCTGCAGACTTTTATTCCACGCAGAGCTGACAAGAATCCAAGTTTTCCTGCCATTAGCACTTTTATTTGTCCGAAACGAAAATCGCCGCCAATTTGTCATTTTTTTTTGTGTAATATTAATTGAATTCGACGGCGTTTCTTTCGCGTAGAAAAACTGATCAAATAACTAATAGTCGTAATAGTTATTGATGACGTACATTTGGCAAATCATTCGAATAGTTTTAATACATTTGACGTTGACTATTTTATGTTATAAGAACACCTTACACAACCTTTATAACGGAAGAGAATATTCAAATATTCACATAATCTGAAAAGTAAATGCCAGAATACCAAAAAATGTAGAAATCTGAAATTTAGCAGAAATAAGTAATTCAAGTACGAAAAAATTGATGAAATAGTATATTACATAACAAGTGTAGAAAGTAACACAAGAGTGAACGTTTAGCACGAGCCGCGTAGCAACAATTAAATGAACTTAATAAGTTAGTACTTGCTTTTAAACTTTGTGTCATTGATTTGACAGTTCCTGTCTTCTAGATAGAAATGCAAAATTTAAAACTGATATGAAATATTCATATCGTATCAGTTTTAAGTTCATATCATCACTGTTTTAAATGTGACAGATATTGTCAACTTTCTGATGTATTTATTTATGCGATATAAGCTACTTTCGCATATAGTCGTAGGAAAAATTTATTTTTAATGTAATTTTGGCAAGAATTAGTATATTATATTATAAGGATTAAAAGTGCATATTTTTTTTACGAGCAATATTTGCAGTTGCGAGGCGGAGCGCAGCGCAGCCGAGCGAATGCAAAATTGCAAGTAAAAATAGGCACTTTTAGTCCGTATGATATATACTATTTTTTCTCCAACCAAGTCAAAATTAAAATAAATTTAGTTTTATTCAAAAAATTGGTAATAAATTTGAACACCTATTAATTATAACAGCGATAGCAAGTCGGTAGTCATGGATATCTGCTATTGTTGGTAAATATTGATTGTCAAGTAGACGTCAGTAGACGTACTAATCATATAATTTTTGTAGTAGTTTTTACGCTGCTTTCAAAATGAATCCCGAACACGATGAAAATATACCTGCGGATATATTGGAAAGTGCCGAAGCAGTATATCTAAATCTTTTGCCACCCAAATCTCGCCAAGTTTATGAACTTGCATATCAGCGATTCATGGATTGGTGTAAAGAAAAAAATGTGCAAAACTATGCGGAGAGTGTTCTTATGGTGTATTTCTCAAATTTAACGAAGACCGTCAAGTCATCCACTCTTTGGTCACAGTATTCAATGTTGCGATCTACACTGGATATCAAAAATGGTGCGGATATTAGTAAATATTCAAAATTATGAGCATTGTTAAAAAGGCAACGTGATGGATATATACCTAAAAAGTCTAGGGTTTTTACAAAGGAGGAAGTGGACCGGTTCCTGGATATGGCACCTGATAATGTATATTTGATGATAAAGGTTGTTTTAGTATTAGGAATTGGAGGTGCTATGCGTTGTGAGGAACTAGTTCATTTGAAAATTGACGACATTGAAGATATGGACTCGGTCCTTGTCGTAAAAATTTTGCAGACAAAAAACAAGAAACCTCGTTTGTTTACCATTATAGGCGATAATTATTTGCGTTTATTTCGAAAATATGTTGCACTACGGCCATCAAATATACAGGAATGTCGTTTATTTTTGAAGTATGTTAATGAGAAGTGTCAAAGAATGGTTGTTGGTATTCACAAAATTAGTGCCGTGCCGCAAGAAATTGCAAAATTTTTGAATTTAGAAAATTGGAAGGAGTATACTGGACATTCGCTAAGAAGAACATCTGCTACACTTCTTATTGATGGTGGCGGTGATCTCACTTGTCTTAAAAGACATGGAGGTTGGAAATCGAGTACGGTAGCAGAAGGATATATTGAAGAATCACGTATCAACAAAGAGAATACTGCCAGAAAAATATTGCAACCTGACAAAGAAGGTACAAGTACCTGTTCAGATATTTCCTCGAATGTTTTATCAACAGTTACGGAGAATATTTTGAGTTGTTCTAACATTAATGAAAATCTTTTGAATTGTTCGAAAATTGTTAGTGATAATTTCAGTGGTGCTTTGAATTTTGGCAATAATTGTTCCAATTGTACATTCAATATCACTATAAATAACAAATAAATACATATAAATATAAATATAAAGTTTGTAAGAGACAATGTTTTTTCTTCGAATTTCAATTAGAGAGCTCAAATGCAATTACTTTTAGTCCTAGGATTAAAGGTAGCGTTTTTAATCCTAGGATTAAAAGTGTTGCTAAGCAACGAGCAAATTTTTGTACGGTAAGGGAAATATTTTTTTTCATGAGATAATAATTAATAAGTTTTGTGATCAAATCAGTCAGTGACTTTTTTACATTTTGGTCAAAGTATGTTGTTTGTTTGGTTGCCACGGGCATGATACATTGTTAGGAAATGTTTAAATAAATTTTGACACTTGTCAGTGTTCCTTTCAGAAAAGGGAAGCTTTTTTGAAGAAAAAAAAGTATAGAAAATGGAGGAAACCGATGAAAATTACGTTCCTGAGGATATCCTTACGGAAGCGGAAGAAGCAGCGATGCAGATTTCGCCAGAAAAGTCCCGAGATCTTTACGACAAGGAGTTCAAAATGTTTGGGTCATGGATGAATTCACGAAAGATAAAAGGTATCAATGAAAATGTTCTATTGGCTTATTTTTTACATTTGCAAAAAAAATTAGCCCCATCGTCGCTATGGACCAAATACTCGATGCTTCGCTCGACTATTCACCTTTATAAAAAATCGATATTTCAAAATATGGCAAACTAACGAGCTTTTTGAAAAGCAAATCACAGGAATACAAACCAAAGAAGTCCAAGACATTAAAACGACCTGAAATAGAGATGTTTTTGAACGAAGCTCCCGTCAACGAGTACCTGTTGATGAAAGTGGCTTTGATAATGGGGATTAGCAGTGCTTGTAGATGCGATGAATTGGTCAATTTGAAAATAGAAAACATTCAAGACAAAGGGAAATATTTTCACATAGTTTTGCCAGACACTAAAACCAAGAAATCGAGAAGTTTCACCATACTTGAAGAAGAATTTCCAGTCAACCGATCATTTTGTGTAAAAAATACATGTCTTTGAGACCAAAAAATACTAGTTCTAGCCGCTTTTTTGTTTTTTACAAAAATGGGGGGTGTACCAGCCAGTGTGTGGGAATAAATATGTTGTCGAAGATACGTTCAAGAATTGCAATGTTTTTGAAATTGGAGGAACCAGCACTCTACACTGCCTGAGAAGGTCTTCGGCGACTCTTTTGGCCAATAGAGGGGCTATCATGACTACTTTGAAGCATCACGGAGGATGGAAGTTCTCGACCGTAGCAGAAGGATACCTAGAAGAATCGGTGCACAACAAAATACAAATTGCAGAAAAATTACAAGGTTCTAATGCGTCGGCGCCTTTCAGCACTATCAGCAGCTGTACCGATATGGGAGCGTCTGGTTCCAATGAACCAACGAATTTTATATTGACTTCAAATTCGAATAAACCGTTAGCGTTTTTCTTTAATTTGAATATCAATGTGAATTCTGCTTGTAAGAGTAATAAATAAATATAATACTACTTTAAATATCAACGTGAGTTATAATCCATAACTCACTAGTGTGTTATTTGATAGTTTACTTGTCTAAAATGATATTAAAGTCATAACTGTCACGTGTTGGATAAAATATTGAATATGATTTGGAAAAGTAACAGAAAACGATCTGATAATACAAAATTTATATTAAAATTGTGTTTTTCAGGTCAAAATACATTGCAATAGCTAAATTTTGGAACAGTGGGATATCAATTCAGCATTGTGGTTATAAATATTAACATAGCCTGAAAACGACATATTAAAATCTACAGAAAAAATCTTAGAATGAATAAATTTGTCAAAAAGACGTAATTCAGCTGCGAAAATAGAATGGCGTAGTCAAAATTGATGAAAATAAGTTTTTAAATAATTTTCAACAGAAAATATTGAATATTTTTGGAAAAAGTGACGGAAAACGATACGATAATACAAAATTGTGTTGTCCAACGCAAAATACATCGCAATCGGTGAATTTTCGAATGGTGGGACATCAATGAAAGATTAGGGGTATAAATATTAATATAGTCTGGAAAATGAAATATTAAAATATACAAAAAACCTTGGTAACTACCTGGATTAAATAAAGAAAACCGGACATATGAAAAAGTATTGCACATAATAATCTTTTGCAGGTGAAGAGAATGCACCAAATGCAAGTTTCAACAGGAATCAGTTATGCATCTAATCTAGAACTTTAATTAATGAAAGGCATCTCTCCCCGTGTCCCGACTTCATTCCAACAACCCCCCGAAAACCATTTGAAAAGTGGAAAATAGGTGGTATGGAGCTCGCGCACGTTAATGGAGCTTATTTTTCATCCGTGAAACAGTGGTGCGGTTTCGGTATGTTTCGTTTTCGAGTAACGCCAACATGTTACCAACATGTAAATTAAGCACTTCCTTGATTATGTGTCGGGAAAGAGAAGGAGGCGATTTGTTGCGCCCGTAGAAGAATACAACCTGTTTGACAGACAGTTGTATATATAGAAAACACAGACAGGGGGAAAGTTACAGTTACTTTATTGCGAGTGTGGAGAGGAATAAAATTTAAGAAAATTAAAAATATAGCGTTTAGTTTTTGATGATAAATAAAAGGGTGATGTTCGTGGGATAACAATAAGCTTCAGTGATCGAAGAGAACAGAGTAAACATTTATATATTTTGTGGTTTGGTGTCCAACCCGAAAGAAATAAGCTTGAGTTGAGGCGTTAATAGTTAGAAGGTCTAATGGCACTTCTGCAGGTTTGTACAGGTATATGCTACACACGTTCAGTTTCGCCTGCGCAACCTCCACTTGCACAAGTATACAGTATAGAATTTCTTCAAGTCTCAAGTTACTTGTACAGTCACAATACATGTGCAAGTTTCCTCCAACACAAGTTCAATTATACTTGCGTAAGTCGACATGTATACCTGTTTAATTTCCATTGAAATTAAACAAATATTCATTTGCATTCATAAAAAATAAATGGCAAGAACGCCATTGAAACGCGAAATTGGCAACAGCGTTACTGAGATAAACGAATTTCAGCTTGACGAGTCAAACCTCCGATTCCTTGAACACCTGCACCGAATTCCGGCACGTACCCGCATTCTTGAACGTAAGCAAATCAAAGGTAAAGAAAAACCTGCTTAATTAATATATGGCACCCTTTTGAGTCCTCGAAGTTCTGAAGTAAATGCTCTGGAAAAAAGGGAATACTTAATTGGAAAGAAGATCGGTCAAGGTTCATACAGATGTCTGGTCTTTGGGTATAATTGTATAATTCTATTTATAATGTTGATGCGAAACAAGTGCAGTAGCACTTATCGCTAATCATTTATTGTATTTATTGATTAAAGTAATAATAATAATAATTACTGTTTGTTGATTACGTGGTAATCCTGGTAGTTCTCATAGAAGAAGTTTGAAGAACCATTTCAACATTTTAAATAAGGAATTACTGTTTGCTGATTAAATAGCAGCCCTGGTAATTCCCAGGGAAGAAGTAAAGATCAATTTAAATATTTTAAAGAAGGAATTACTGTTTGCTGATTAAACGACAGTCCTGGTAATTCTCATATAGGCAGTAACGATCACTTTAAACACTTTAAAAAAGGAATTGCTGTTTGTTGATTAAATGGTAATCCTGGTAGATCTCATAGAAGAAGTTTGAAGAAAATTTAAACATTTTTACAACACAAAGCCAAGACTAAATGCTTAGAAACGCGGGTTAGAAAATTATTTTATTCAGTATGTGCTTGAATTTTAAACGCTTCATCACTGCCTCGGGGTAACGAAACCTCATCAATATTTCTCTGACAAATTCTAGATGATTTCTATGGTGAAACATCTCCCGTTGGTACCATAATAGGTCCAAGAGGTTGTAATCGGGATATTAAATGCCCAATAATTAGTATGTCTCAAATGTTCTTAAGTGCGGCAAAAATACAGTGTGGCTTTAATTGTTCAACTGACTACCTACATCTCCATTAATGTAACGTAAAAATATTTCTTTTCACAAAATGTTCAATGTACAAGTTCAGTCTGGGTGGCTAATAGTAACATAAATCATTTCATCTATTGAAAGACCGCTACGTTTTTGTATGAGTCTGGAGATTTATACCCGTACAAACTTCGTGTTTGAGGTAATAGCGTTTAGCATATATGAGTTAAAATTGAGATATTTCACTTATAAATTAAAAATTAAATATTCAGTTAAAACATCTTGGTTTCTCGAAGCCTTCAGGCTCGTTATGTCACTTTTAATGTTCAGCTCTTTATCCCGTACAAAAAAGTAACGACCTATTTTATAAACCGTTAAGATCAAAGTCAGTACTTGTAAAAACTCATATTATTTTGATTATAAATTATCTTTACCATCTTTTCAAATTCAAAGAAAAGCAAGTGTCAAGCTGATATAGAAAAAACAAAAGATTTCCAGACAGAATAAATTAACTGGGTAATTTTCCTAGATTGGATCTTGAAAAAAAAATACAAAATAAAAGGAGTGTCATGGCTAATCCGTTCCCAATTTAAAAGAAGAGACAGAGCGAGAAAATAATCTAAATTCAAACTAGAAGGATTACGGGTATCTCTTTGTATCCTAATTGATCTCTGTAGTGAGCAACGAAAAAATCACGTAGAAAAAAAAAGAGAAACGAAATGAGAGCTGAGTTAATAATTGCAGAGTTTCTATTATCCCTTTACTCTTTGGGCTATTTAAATAAGATTGTTAGCGACACTTTAGGATATTGCTAGTAGGACAACTTAGGAATTTAATTTTGACGTCAAAAGAGATTCTAGCTCGTTTTGTTGTGAGGTATTTATTTTTTAATTAAACTTTTGTTCATACTTATTTTTTTAGGTCATCGTTCATAGAGAGATTACTTGCATTTATAATATTACAATAGAAAAAATAGTACAAATATTTATCGAAAAAATAGAGGAACGAACTTAACAATAATAACGAATAATAATCTGTTAAATATATGTTGAAAGATTTCTTAATCGGCATTCAACAAGAAGTTGGGTGGAAGAGAGATTTGAAAAGGAAAATGGTAATAATCATACAGTAAGCTAAAAAGCGGATATAAATAGATTTGGAGAAAACTGGAGGTACACTTGGTCCCGTTAGATGACCAGCTTGGTCCCCAGACCTAACACAAATCGATTTTCTCATATAAAAATTTTTAATATAGATTCTTGCAAACTCTGCATTTTGATATAATTTTATCAAACTTCACGGAGTAAATTGGGTAGTACTGGATTGTTTAAAAAAAAGCTAATTTTAGACATTATAGCTCGTAGAAAAATATTATATATTAAATTATTCAAATATTTTCAGATTGTTTCACATATGTGCCGTTTTAAAATATGAGTTTTTATTGAACAACGCTTAAAGAACTCAAATATGTCAAAATATTGTTAGGTACTCACTTTGTTGTGATAGGATGTTGTTTGATTTATTTTATTTTTATTGACTTTTAATTTTAAATTTTAGTACATAACCTATAAAATTTTGTTGTTTTATTTTTGAATCAACTAAGCTCGACTACATCTCTTTTCCTTTTTTATTTAATTTAATTTACTTACTTTATTAACCAACTTTTCTTTTTAGATAAATTTAAAATTTATGTGAATATTTTTATTCTTACCTCCTTCGTAAGCTCAGACAGAATGTAAATCCTTACGTTTGGCAAAATGCATTGGGCGCCATCTACTATACAGAGTAGAGATTCTTAACCTCAGGTATGTTTCTAATTGGCTTGTAATTTTAAAAATCAATAATAACGACTACTTAGATAAATTCATAAACAATTATTAATAACAAAAAAAATCAGTAACGAAAAACCTTTTAGTTGAATGTGCAACAAATATTTGGTCGAATAAGGTAAGTGTATTTTTATTTACTACAAAGAAAAATTAACAGTTACAAGTGAAATTTATTATTGTTTTCTTACCTTATTCTCCAATACTCTAACCTAAGTTATTTATAGGTTAAGTAATTTTTAATCTTAGAAAAATTAGTTATGGCCTTTTATTGTTTTGAAATGTTTTTAAATATCGATATTTAATGAAAATTGGTGCTTTTATTTAAGACCAAGTCTTCCTTATTCCTACAGTTATTGTTGTTAAATGGATGTTCTTCAAAAATACAAATGGAATGTTTTTCAAAATGGAATGTTTTTCAAAACGGAAACTGGATAAATTTAGTCAGGGTACAATTCGATCAGGATACTCTGGATCTATTAATCGGGATGCAGGACAGGATGGATAATTGTCGCTTCTTCTCTTGATTTAAAAGTTTTTTCTTTTTCTTGAAAAATAGCGTCACTTCTTGACAGGTAATGATTTTTATTCTTTTATCAGTGTTGCTTTGACTTGACTTCGTTTGTTTTTAGTCATACAGTGCGATGTGAACTATTCAAGAGTTTTAAGCAAAAAGCCTCGCTTGACAGCGAGAAATAGTTTTTATAAAAGCACAAGTCATAGCTCACTAGATTGGAATTTGACAGTTTTTTAACTTAAATTTTTACAAAATTCAAAAAATATTAACTTTTATACAAATTTTATTTAGCACCAAATTATTCTAGAGACAAAAAGAATAATTTCTATGTCATTTTTGTACAATTCCTACTTATATTAACTTTATACAAAGACTTTTTATGTTCGTTAGTATTGATTCCTTAAATCTCATAAAACTTTATTATTATTGCCTTTTTTACTGTATTTCTTCAATTTTAGAAGTCCCAACACTCTATTTCCCCGATTTATACTATTTCCCTTGAATTTCAATTGATTATATTAATGTAAGGTTAAGTTTAAAATTTCTTTTTCTCCAAACACTTAATATAATGTTCTCATTGTTATTGTGATCGCAGACTTATCTGAGATTATATTATTTTAAATTTTCCTATTCAGTTCTTTGCTAGATTATTTGCAAATATCCAAAATCTGTTGATGAAAATCTCTTATGGGGTTACCGTGGTAAATTTAGACACATGAAATTTGTTTAGTTTCTTTTACAATTACTGTGTTAAAATTAGTTTCAAACATTATTTTTGAAATCACATTCTGTCCTGTGATTACTTGGAAGTATAATAAATAGTTAATTTATTGGTATTAATAAAATTATCTGTTTCTTTTTTACTCTTCGTATTGAATATTAAATTTTGTATTCTCTTTTTGAGCTGGTCAATTTAGTTAACCGTTACAATATATATAGTGTTTCACTTAAAAAGCAATTGGGATGATTGGAAGTCAAACATTTTGTTTTCTACGTAACTACTTCTATCACAAATTTTTTTTTAATAATCCAATACTCAGTCAGAAATTATCCATTTTTCTCAAATGTGGCCAATGTTTCAATAAAATAAAATGCCTCTAAGTCAGTACCACAAATTTTTAATCGTGTAAGGTTTTTTATGCTACAAAGAAAATTATGCCTTACGAGGAGATTGCCTTGTAACGGAGATTGCTCGGGCTCCAGATTATTTAATGTGGTTTACTCCACAATCCTTAGAAACGGCGTCTTAGCAACACAAGTAGGTTCAGATGGAGGTACGGAACCTCCATGGGTCTTGTTGATTTCAGAAATAAATATTTTTTTATACATATTATTTTTTAAATATCTGAAAAGAGGTAAGGTCTGTGATTATAAATCAGAAAATAACGTTGACACATATTATTATGGTTTCATAAATTTTGTTTTATTTTGCTAAGGCATTATTACACAACCTCAAATTATTACTTACCAAAAACTCTGAAAACCTTAGATTTAAATTAGATTCTTTCTTTTTGTCAGGATTTGTAATTTTGTTTAAGGCGGCATCTCTTGAATTAATAGCAGAGCAAGAAAAACTCTAACCTCAGGTAGGGATCAACTAATTTTACGGATAAATAAATAACTCAAATTTATAAACAATCAATAATAAAAAAAATAAATTGTAACTATGAACGGTAAGTATACCTTTATCTCTCAATATTCTGTTAAGAGTCAATTTTTCTTAGTCTATTATGAAATTTTAGTTGTCTTCTTGTTTAACTTAAGCTAAAATTATTCATTACTTTTAATTTGTCTAGATAAAATGTTTAATGGCCTTTTTTTTGTTTTATTTTTACTTATAAGTTTTTATAGTTTTTAATTTTCAAATAACTAGTTATTGTTGTTGGTACCTTTTGAATTGACGCACTAATTTACAACTGTAAATTTAGGAGAACACCTCAATCATTATGGATTCAACGGGATACAGTAACTATTCAGGAAACTGGCAGGATAGGACCATTGGACAACAATTATCAGGAAATTTTATTTCATTTTCATCCTGAATAACATCTTCAAATATGGTAAACAGAACTTCTAACTGATACATAACCTTTTACTTTTTTAGTTCACCTTCGATTGTTTTTTTTTAATTTGACACAACGTTGTGTATTGTACAACAGGTTTTTATCAAAAAGCCTCAAAACTTCCGTGATTTTTTATCTAAATTTAATTATTACATTGGATGCAATAATAAAAAAGAACACTTTTGATATAATTAATATTTAACTTCGATTATTATTAATTCCATATGATGACTTTAAACTTCCAATATTATTGATTTTTAAAATGTAAGAGTCCTTTCTTTATGAATTTATAGATCTATTATAAAGAGTTCTCTAGTTTTTTCCATGTTTAAAAGGATCTTCTACCTAAAAGTCTTTTATTTTTGACTTATACTGAAATCTAATTTTGAGGTTAAATTGAAATGTTTTTTTTTAATACCAATTTTTAATACCAATTAATGAACCAAACTCCTTGGTACAATTTACGGCTCAGTTTTATCTATCTATCTATCTATCTGATATCTTACGTTAATTTTATTAACTCATTTTCATTATAAACTTGTGCTAAATCTGTTAAAACTGTATGAAACTTTTATATAACAATGTTTTCATCATATTAGTCAGTAGTTAGTTACAAAGTTTTTAAAGGGTTTCTTAATTTTGTTTATATTTAATTAATATTTTACTTCAGTACCTTATGGGCCTGATGATGGCAGATCTGCCGAAACTAGTTGCCCTCATTGTTTAAAATTATCTCCCATTAAAAATTTGTGTTACTGACTTTTATTTTATTGAATAATATATTCCATACCTTATTTTTTCTTGCCAAAGCTATATCGCTCGATTTTTATTTTTATCCCGCATAGAGAGCCAAAGACTCAATAAATATATATCAAAATAAAACGAGTGTGGGCTCAACGTCAGAAACTAAGGAATAATAAAGTTATCTAGAAAATGGAAGAATATCAAAACGATTTAAAATCGATTTTGGTTGTAAACCCCAGTGTATTATGTTTTCTTATTCTAAAAAAGTAACGTTCAAAAAAAATTTCAAGTAGAATACAATAAAAAATTGCAGATTGCCGCCACGTAACCGTTCTTGAAAATGGCTTCAAAATTAAAGCCGAAACGTCGAGTAATTTCACATTTTCCATGCTGTTATGGAGTGAACCTAGTTTATCTCATGTACAGATATGAAAAGATCAATAAAAGATGAGAGAAATTGAGTAAACAGTCGAAAAAAAATTGGGATTGTGCAAAAAATCTTTCAGTCCAATAAAAATAAACCCTTAAAATATTTAAGACGAAAAACGAATTTCACATGATAATCCAACTTATAAAAAAGAGATTTCCATCAAAATAAGAATCGATTTTCTAAAAAATTTCGAAAACAAACACAATTTACTAAAAACCGTTTTCTTAGTGAAGGTATCAAAACAATATATATAGATTTTATTTCCCAATACGTTTACTATATATATGGAAAACAAACAATATAGCATCGATATCCAGGCAATACATACTGATTATTATAGCTCGATTTCCAACTTGTAGTAAAGTTTGTCGCATTTGTTTATATAAGCCCAGGATAGGTGCCCCGGAGTAAACCAGTGTCGGCGTTAAAAATAGAAACTTAAAATATATATCTGATATATTTACTTAACAACATCAGGTCCACACTATCTTGTTTTATTCTTACATAAATCTTTCAGCATCCTGTACAGTATGCAAACATAAATATTTCATACCAAAATTGGAAATTCGAACTATATTTATTTAAATTTTTATAGGAATCAACTCTTAACGTGTGCACTCGAGTTAATTCAAGCGCGCTAAACTGGTATGCTCGAGATAATTCGAGCAGTGTCGTATTTTATGCTGTTGTAATTTTCACACTCCACTGCCAATTCCGTTTCTAGAAGTTCAAACACTTTCTCAAAGAACGCGCTAGTTGTATGGAGCTAAGTGCAGTCTGGTCAGTTGTCATATTGCTATTGTCAGTGTAATATTTTCATGATAAATACATCTACGAAAGCTTTTCCTAGTGCAAGTACAGTAAACAAAAAGTCCTTAAGCCGCATGTTACTTTCACTTCTCCTGCAGAGGGATCCGTCAGTGAAGCAAAAAAAGGACCTACGGACGGACCATGCTGTCATACATCTCGGTGGAAAATAGGCAATTTTTTATTGAGAATCTCTATTGAATATATTTCACAGTAGTATTAGTGAATAAAGTTATGTTGTTTTGTGTACAAAAATTTACGTGACATTTTGGCTCTTATTACCCTGAACTTAGATCCTTTTAGAAAGTTATTATTCCTCAACTTACCTCTCATTTTCATTTTTTTGCAAAACATGTACTGCACAGTAATACTGCCTATTGCGCATAATTAAGTATAAGTAAACTTATCGAAAATAATTTTTTCCAGCAGTGCAAACCAAACTGTATCAAAATATACAGTTTTTTGTTAATATCCAGGAATATCAAATTTACCTCCATTTGACAAAAGACAAAAGACTAAAACCACTTATCGAAGAAAGAGAAATTATCCCTGATCACCAATTCATAAAATTCATAAAATAACCAACATTATAGAGAAATCATTAGAAGAGAAAACCATTTGATGTAGCACAAGCGTTTGATAAGGTTTGGCATGAAGCTTTTCCTTCCAAAACAATATAAAGATATCCTCCATTCACATATATCGGAAAGATACATTAGAATTAGGCAAGAAGAAGCCTATTCCGATCTTAAAGAAATTAAGGCTGGAGTACCACAAGGAAGTGTCCTAGGAACTGTCCTATATTTACTGTACACATGTGATATTCCAGAGTTAGAAAATAATACGACACGGCCATTCTAGCAATAGGAAAGAGCAATAAAGAAGCAGCCCACAAGCTGCAAACAACAGCTGTCCACCTGTATCTGTGACTGCACGAAGAGATGGAAAATTAAACTTAATGAAACTAAATCACTCCACATTAACTTTACAAATAAAAGGATAGATCATATTCTAGTCAGAATAAACAATAACCTGATTCCATATTCAAACACAGCAAACTACTTAGGTATTACCTTAGAAGCCAAACTCCGATGGAAAGTGCATATTAAAAAGAAAATAGAAGAACTTGGACTGAAATATAGAAAAATGTACTGGCTAATTGGAAGAAACTTCACTCTGGCTATACATAATAAGCTTATGCTTTATAAGCAGATACTTAAGCCTGTGTGGACCTATGGTATCCAACTATGGGGATGCACCAAAGCAAGCAAGTTAGCAATCATCCAAAGATTTCAAAACAAAGCACTGAGGAACATAGTAGATGTCCCTTGGTACATTCGCAATAGTGATCTCCATAGGGATTTGGAAATTTACACTGTTGACCAGACCATCAAGAAATTAGCCAAGAGTCATGAAGAAAGACTTCATTATTATGTCAATGTCGAGGCTATCCAGCTCCTTGACAATACTGGGTTAGAAAGAAGACTTATGAAGATCAAGCTCTTTGAGTTAGTTTAGTGTTTTTAGTGCAAAAGCAGAGCTTGTGTGTGCACTTTAAAGTTTAGTGCAATCTATTCTACAGAACCTAAGGAACGCTGATGAGTATACCTTAGTTTTAAGTTTCAAACTCTGTTAGATTAAGTTAGAATTAAATTGCTCATTGGTCACTTTTAACCAGATTGTAATATACTAAATGTATGCGAAAAATATCGTGTTGTCTATTTACATAAGATTAATTTACTCCGCCACTGTGCTGACATACCCACCGTAACCGCGCGCTCTATTTTCAAGTATAAGGTCTGGCTATTTGTTTTACTGGCATCCAGGCGAATAATCGTCCGGCGACAATAATGCACCGATATTTCTCAATTTTCTTCGACATTCTGGAAAGTCTCAGATGCTGTAATCACTTTTAAAGGATAAATCTTTCGTCCGCCGCAACCGAAATTCAATTTGGGGGAGATACGCGTTCCTTCCTTTTCCTCCGATGCCCTTTTTTACTCCGTGTTGATTTCTCGTTCTTCGTTTCGAGTACGAGTCTTAAGTGACAGCTTTTTTGTGGATTTGTTACGGTGTTCGGGACTAGATAATGGATGGGTTAGGGAGATTTGGCGCGGTCAGATAGGATAGAAGAACCGTATATCGTTGAATTCAACAACATAAAATTGGCGCGGGTATTTTTTCTGTCTTCATTTAGTTTTTTTATGTTAATTTATTGGCGAATTTTAAAACCCATTATATTAACTGTTAATGAGAAATATATCAAAAATATTTTTGTCCAATCAGTCAGGTTATGTTTATTTTTGGTCGCATTGCTTTGTTCTTGTATATGATATTTACAATATTGGGCTATGTGCTGCACTGACGTTATTTGTCTTTAAACATGTAATCAAGAAGAAAGGTATGTAGAAGAAAGGGTTGTAGAAGAAAAGGATCAAGAAAAAGGGAATAAAAATAAAGGGGTATAGAAGAAAGGGATCTAGAAGAAAGAAATCTGAAAGAATGGATCTAGTAGGAAATAATCTGGAATAAATGAGGTCTAGAAGAAAGGGATCCAGAAGAAAAGGATTATGAAAAAGGGATAAGGATCAAGGATTAAGCGATCTAGAAGGAAGGAATCTAAGAGAAATGGGTTTTCTAGACATCTAGAAAAAGGGATCTAGAAGAAAGGGATGTAGAAGAAAGGAATGTAGAAGAAAGGGATTTAGAAGAAAGTTATGTAGAAGAAAGGTATGTAGAATAAAGTGACGTAGAAGAACGGGATCTAAAAGAAAGGGATTAAGAAAAAACTGATCAAAAAGAAAGGGGCGAAGAAGATAAACAAAATCAGGGAAAAGAGAATGTAAACTAGATAAACAAACCAAAAGAAGCTTAAAGAAAAATAAAAGTGATACAACAGATATGCAAATTAGGGATATAACAAAAATGTTAGCCACGTGACAGATTAGAAATATACAGATATGAAGCTCCGCCCATTTCCTGTGATGTTTCGATTGCCGTTCCTAACTCCTCGAACCTTTAAATTAGAGTGCACCCATGTTGCCAGTTCTGAAAGGAACATCCCGGGTACAGTGTTGCCTTTTCATGTAAGGTATAAATATGATTTGTTAATTGCCATTAGTATCAGAAATAAGAAATATATTTATAAAATATTGTGATATTGCTGTCATAGTGTTCTGAAAGATATTTTTGGCATTAATAAACATAAAGCATAAACTTAAAATCAAAGTAAACTGTTAATACCACGATTTCATGAACTGGCAAATGCATTAGTATGCAAGCCTTAACCAAAAAAAGAAGAAGAAGAAGAAGAAGAAGAAGAATGATTTCATGAATGGGTCAAAAGATCACAGAGATACAGACTGCTGATCAGTGTTGCCGTTTGGGTAAAAATGTTATTTTTATTTATACATATTTTATAAATTTCTGATATTTTATTAAGTGATGCAGGACTTTTTGTCAAGAATAACTTAGGTACACACTGTATATTAATAATTTAATTAATTTATTATGTAATGTTTTTGTTTGGCTTATTGCTTAATTTTACACTTTTGATTCGGCAACAGCTGCTGACAGCCTTCAAAGTGGGTTTTAAATTGACGTGTAACTCTATCTCTGTCTAATTTCGTTTGTCTTGTCTGACCTTCCTATCTGCAGTTCGCTCTAGCATATAGGTATTCTTATACAAATTACGCAGACATTTTTTTGTTCTGTAAATATTTTTAATAACTCTACTTAGTTTTATAATGTGTAATATACTTCTAAAATTGCAATTGTAAACTGACTTTTGGGCCACCCGCTTTTAGGATTTCGTTTGCAGACAAATAAAACAAAAAAATTATTTTCATTATAACAATATTACATTTATCAACTTTCTGAGTTGATTGTTTTCATAACAAACCGTACTCTTGCATAATTTATTCATTTATTTTAAAAATGACTCGGTAGGAGAATTGAAGGAAGCTTTTTTAAGGCGATTATTCTTCCTCGCAGAACCTCTCCATCTCCATCTTATGGTAATCAAGCTCGGAATTAAGAACAGATTAAAAAGAAATGATACAATCCATAAAACGGAAAAACAGAAAACGTAATTTTCCTGCGAAACGCTAAAAAAAAGCAACAATCTGCTCACGTAAGTGCAATAAAAATGACAAAGTAGGACTGTGTACGAATTCAATTAGTCACGAGGGTCCTTTTGGCACTCGACTTAATAAAAACGAAGAAAGAAGTAGGAGAAATCTTTTTATAAATTAGGATGCAAAGAAACATAGTGTATAATAAAAATGCTCTGATGGGAACTTTATATCGTGCTTCACTCGACTTTATTATCATTATTTTAAATTAATTCTGTTTTTAATTATACTCCACGGACAAGATGTTTCATTTTTTAATTCGAGAACGAACTCGAGTTGTATCGACCGATTCGAATAATTCATTGTTGTAAAAAGCGTGTAGCTTTCCTCAAACGCTTATTTTTTAGGATTAGTTTGACCTGAAAAACTTCTATTTGTAAAAGTGGAAGAAAACCTTCATTTAGCCTGATACAGTATCTTGGAAAATACTACATTTAAAAGATACTAATTTATTAATATCACTGACAATGTTCACATTCTGTTTTCGTTTCTGCCAAACAAAAGGTATTCAACTTCTTCTGGAGCAAATATGTCCCATTCACATTAGGCCTGAATATGCTGATAAAATAATTTTTTCTTCACAACTTTTTTCTTTACTAGAGAAACTTATACTTAAAAAAAATAAACACAGATATGGACCCTACTGAATAGATGCCATAGATTAATGGACGTGATCAACAGATCATTGGAAAATCGACAGTACTGTATCTCAGGCTTTTCATAAAGTCTGGCACACAGATCTTCTGTTTAAGATAAAGAAAAACCTTCCAGGGAAAAATTATGAACTGCTGAAATCATATCTAAGCTAAAGAGAATTATTTACAAATGTAAACGAACAAACTTCTGACCTGTTTCCTATCCACTCTGGCGTGCCACAGGGAAGTGTACTTGTCCCGCTTTTGTATGTTTTATTTACCAACGATATCCCAGCCACAAGAGATATTTTCACTGGCACTTTTGCTAATGGCACAGCCATATTGTCAATACCCGAAGATCCTAACACAGCAATACTTAAGAACACTGGAAAAATGGCTGAAAAAGTGGAAGATAAAAGTTAATGCATCTAAGTCCTCTCAGATAACATTTACTCTCAGAAAAGAAAGATGTCTTACAGTTGAATTTAATCAAGAAGACTGCAAACTCAGTTGGAAAGAACATATATCCAAAAAAGGGAAACAAATAGATCTAAAAGTCAAATCAAGAAAGTGGTTGATTGGACGTAAGTCTAAACGGACTTGATTAGTAACTGAGATAGTCTCACTGGATATTCACATTTCCACGCGATCTGTGCAGCTACCCAGAAACCCTGCATAAGTCACCACATTAGCTTATAGATTGTATTGTATCTGATTGCTAATAAATATATGAAAAAAAAGTAAAATAATACATATCTGTCTCTTTTTCTAAATAATCAGTAACAATTTGTAAAAAAAAGTTACGGTAGGTTGTTTCTAAACATGATACATTCACTCTAATATGCAGATTTACCAACTCAAACATGCATATCGGCTCTCTTGCAACGGCGGACATTTAAAATTGGAAATTAACTCGTTTAACCCGTATCAAAACCTTCTATATACGTTCCACATATACATTGTTTATTAAAAACTTTTAATAGAGCCGTGCAATATTGTGCATCAACGAAATTGTTAACTTTTCGTTTATGATGCCGTAAACCTTAGCATCAATCTACATGCTAATGAAATAGTTAATTTATATACTAATAAAGTGTATAGTGCTAAAGTTCGCGTGTTATGTTTGTGTATCAAGTTAAGATTTATGTACCTATACATATGAGTAAACACATAACACATTCTATCAATGCATTAAATTTTAGTAGAACTAAGGCACGTTATAGAATTCTGTCACTGTGTAAAATGGTCTTTCTTGAAGAAAAGCCCTAGTCGATCTTCTGAACTTATCATATGAATTTATAGATTTTAACTGTATTGGGAGGTTATTATACAATTTTTTGGCATTGTAGGTAATAGAATTTTTTATTAGGTCAGAGGTGGGAATATTTAAATAAACATCAGTATATAAATTTCTTGTAGGATATCTAGGAGTTGGTCTTTCCGATAACTTTTAAATGTGCTTGCGAACTAAGCAGACGGATTCAAAGATAAATAGAGCAGGAAGGGTTAGAATTTTGAAATTTTTAAAGTAATTTTCTCAGTATGTCTTACTACTTAAACCAAATACATAACGAATTGCTCTTTTTTGTAATGTGAAAATAGATTCGAAGTGGTATAAGCTACAAGAACCCCAGAACGGCAAACCATAGTGAAGGAGAGATTCGAATAAAGAAAAGTTGGTCATTAATGCAGTAGTAGGGGTCTGCTCTTTAGAAACAGTTTTAATGGCAAAACACGCAGAAGATAATTTATTTACCAAGGTATCAATATGAGTGGACCATTTCAGGAATTTGTCTATATAAAGACCTAAAAACTTAATTGGGTTCACCGTTAGAATCGGATTATTGCTTAGAGTTATAGGCTGTGAAGTACCTCTGTAAGACATTGCTACGGTTTTACTGGTGTTGAAACAAAGCCCATTCGAGTCAGACCAGGACTTGATAGTTACTAGATCTTTGTTTATGCTAGATTGTAAAGTCTGTATATCAGAACTACTCCAGCTTACACTCGTATCATCGGCAAATAAAGTAATTCTTCCACTTATTTTTAAGTCTGTGATATCGTTGATAAATAATAAAAATAAAATTGGACCTAATACTGAACCTTGAGCACGCACCTGCTGACTTATATTTTCTAGGTAAGTTTTAAACATAAATTTGTAGTTTCTTAATTAAGATTTCATGATTAACACATGAAAGAAACTAAAACCCTAAGATGCATCAGATTTTGATATCATCACAAGCAAATTCCTGAAGCAGTTACCTAAAAAATGACTTTTATTTAACCCTGTTGTAGAAGGCCGTTTTAAAAATAAAGTATTATTAATATCGTTTGACAAAATTTAACCCTCGAGACTTTTCTAACAAATAGATACAACTCAGTTTGTGTTTTAGTTCACTACAAAGCAAATTATCCTAGCTCGTAATTTGCAAAGTGTGAGACAGTATAATCACAACAACTATTTGACCACTTAATTATCGAGTCCACTAATAGGCGAAATTCTAAGATACACAAAGCTGATTACGCCTAACGTTTTGAGCAATCAAGCTCAGGGAAGTACGAAAAGAAATATCAAATATATTATTTCTCTGTTGATCATAAAGACAATCCAAGTTGATTTAAATAAAATTTTAGAACAGTTCTTATTAATTTTTCATGTCAAATTAGGGCTGTATAATGGTACGCTTTCCCAAAGTCAGGAACCCAAGAATCTTCTGTAGCTTGTGCGGGGGAGGGACGGCTATTATTATTTGCCGTGGCGCTCTGGGACCACCACTTTTTTATCGTTTAGACTTTGACTCTAAAGTCATTTTCAAAAATTGACATAACAAAAAATATAATAATAATAATTTCGTCGACATCTTCAAAAAATGACATTTTTGGTCGACCTCTACAAAAACGTACTAATTTCCGAAAGAAAAATCGACCATTTCGGCGAAAAACTGTCTATTGTCTCGCCTGCTTGCTAGCCTCGGCTATCAATTTGCAGACTCTACTATAATATACAGTTTTTCGTCCTTGGCACATAAATAACTATTTACGTACTAATTTCCGAATGAAAAGTCAAGTATTTTTGAAGGCAAGTACTTCTTGTCCTCAAATGACTCCATGGCACCGAGCCGTATCCTAGTGACCACAGCGGACGAAAAGTGTTTGCGGACGAAAAATGCTTGCCGTCAAAAATTGTCGATTTTTCTTCAGAGGTCGGCGAAAAATTGTCTATTGTCTCGCCTGCTTGCTAACCTCGGCTATCCATTTGCAGACTCGACTATAATAGACAGTTTTTCGTCCTTGGCACATAAATAACAATAACAATTATAGTTACCAATGTATCTATTTTAAAATATTTAGTTAATACAGGCGTCTATCCATACCTAATTTTTGCAAGTATAATTTGAGCAATTATTTTGTTCCTTTAGTACGCCCATGAATCTACCTAAAGAGTAACTAATCAGGCGATAGGACTTATGCCAGGATTTGGCTGCGATTAGATACGGTTTGCATAATACACTGATGGCCGTACAAATAGAGCGAGAGAAGCTCTACAATCGGGAACTAATTGATGTTTACAGATTATGTAAAACATAGACAAGATTTTCCTTCAATCAACTATAATCATTAAGGGATAACATCATTTAACTTACAAAAAAACTATTCTCACTGAAAGAAATTAGGCAACTGAACTATTCTCAGTAACTGTTTTGGTATATCAAATCAAATAAATTAAATTGGGAAATTTGAAACTTTGGTTTATCAACTAAGTTGAAACACTATCGTCGATCACTCAACCAAAACACGCGTTTCGACAACTATGTTGGCATCATCAGGAGTTGATAGACTAAACAATTAACTATTTCTAACGGCTATTTATACTAAATGACTAACCCCCCTCCCCCGGCGGTGCCGGGCACCGTCATCCCCGGTGACCTAATCAGCCAAGGGTGACTAATCAGCCAAGGATGAGTAACCCGCCCGTACCTAATGGATTAAACTAGAAAGCGGACTAAGAGGAATTGGTCCTTTGTCTCTGTTTAAACTAGTTTTACATTTACCTATTTCTATACTTTCAAATGCGTCCAACAATTTATTATTGGATGCATTTTTAAGTAGTTTTACATTGTCTATACTTATTCTATGATTTTGATTAAAAGCATGTTCGGCTATACTAGATTTTTCCGTACGCCCATATTTTAAGTGAGCCATGTGCACTTTAAATCTTACTTCTACAGAGCGTCTAGTCTGCCTAACACACTTTCTATCGCAATCCCCACAACTACTTTCGTAAATACCACTTTTTCCAAATTATTGTTTTTATCCTTGGGATTACCTAATAACTGTTTTAAAGAGGTGTTAGACTGAAAAACTAAACTTAAATCCGCTTTTTTGAACACGCTGGTAAGTCCTTTGGTGTAAGTGGGATTCTACGGTATTGAAACAAATTTTTCAGTCTGTTTTTCGTGTTGGAAAAACGTGGTGTCACGTAGGTTTTTCTTAAATTTTTGTTTGTTGATTAGTTTGTCAACTAAGGTCATCAAAAGTATTAATTGATGATCATAATATTCAGTTTAGTAAAAAAATTCAAAACTTAGGTGTATGGTTTGACGAGGACTTAAGATTCACTGATTATATTAGTACAAGTTTACAAAAAGCCTACGCGTCACTAAAACTTATATTTCAATCTCGTCATGTTCTTGGCAAAGCGGTTAAAACACTTTTATGTGAAACCCTGGTTTTATCGAAAATGAATTATTATGATATTATGTATAATTCTTGCCTGAATACGTATGATACTAAAAGAATACAAAAATTACAAAACTCCTGTCTAAGACTTATATTTAGTATTCGCAAGTTTCAGCCTGTTAGTAATACACTTAAAACCGTTAAATGGCTAAATATGTCAATGCGTCGTAAAATGCACGCAGATTTATTTTATATGGATTTATTAAAGGAAAAGTCTCCACCTTATCTTTACCAAAAGATCACATTTAGAACGGACGTACATACGATTAATTTAAGATATAAACATACATTGGCTTTACCCCGTCATCGAACCCAATTTTTTAAACGATCCTTTTCGTATTGTGTGGTTAAAGCGATGAATGATATACCGCGTGAGTTATGTTACTTTTCAGCATGTAAACTTAAAAAGAAAAATTATTATTTGATTATTATTTTTCCAGACAATAATATTTACTCATTTATATATTACTTACTTACTTTCTATATGTTTTGATTCTGTTTTTCGAGGTCAGATGGAAGAGCAGTTCATAGGTTAAATATTAAATACATTATTAATTTATAGCATTGTGATATAACCTATGAACTGAATCTCGCCTCAAAAAAGAATAATAATATTATAAATTGTATACTGTTATGTTAATAAAGGCATTTATTATTATTATTATTATTCATTTCGGAAGCTCATAGTGGTTTGTATTTTAATTTCTCTCTCTTTCCACTGGATTAAAACCACTTAGTTGTTAAAAAAAAAACTTTTTTAACAACTAAGTGGTTTTAATCCAGTGGAAAGAGAGAGAAATTATTATTATTATTATTATTATTATTATTATTATAACCGTTTATTGCAGCTATATGGTTAATCAAATTATTTTCCTTATTAAATCTTTCTTTACTTAGTGGGAAGTTAAATAAACGATGTACTAGGAAATGTAAGCAGTCATCTTGTGTTGATTACAATGAAAAGAATCTGATGGGATATACCTGCTTGTGGCGGTATCTCCTAAAAATGCCAAATTCTAACTTATTCTCGTTTCTGATAACCGAAGTGTCTAAAAATGGTAGTTGTCCATTGTTTTCTATTTCATAGGTAAACTTTATGATGGAAATTGAAAGTTTAATTTTGTCACGAAGTCAGCTAAGTTAGGTTTCTTAGTATCGAAAACAGCAAATACATCATCCACATATCTGTACCATATCCTTGGAAATACTCAAATTCTTGCCTAATCTTGGTTTCGAATTTACTCATAATACTCAAATTCTTGACTAACCTTGGTTTCGAATTTACTCAATTGCCCATAACAGTCCCTTTATGTTGTTTAAAAAATTCATTTCTAAATTGAAAATAATTTTGATCCATACAAAGTTTAGCCAAAAGTAAATATTCTAGAGTAATTTCGTCACCCAAGTCGTTTGATTTGAGTAATTCTTCAAGATATTCCAAGGTTTGCGGAATTGGTACGCTAGGAAACAATGAACTTATGATGAGATTAAAATTTCGCCTTCTTGAATTGAAGTATTTTTAATTTTATCTATGAAATCTAAAGAATTTTTAAAAGAAAAATTTTTAAGTTGTGAAGGTAAATTTTCAAATTCGTTTGATAACAATTTGGAAATATTATAACTAGGTGTGCATTGCCTTTCCATGCCAAATAAATTAATTCCAAACTCAATATCAACTCATCATTTGACGTAGATTTTTTATTTTTTCCGTTTCTTATATACTCAACACAGATTGTGTTCCAAGGCAAAGGATTCTAACGATATCGGAGGTATCCAAAATATTTTGATGATGTGAGTGATTAAAAATGAATGAATAAGTAAGAAAACACCAAAAAATAACGTTTTTTCGGATTATCGGATCTTGAAAACTGCGTTAGACGTTTACTTATGAAGTTTGAATATCATAAATAAAGAAACAAATCTTGCTATACTTTCAAAATTTCAGCTAAATGCTTAGATACAAGGAGTCTACCTTAGCTTAATAATGTACGGCATGCAAGCTCATAGAATGAGGCTAAACGATGATGATAATTATGAATCTCAGGTTTTGAAATATTACGCTTTGTCTTATTTTTCATTCGTTTTTTTTTCTCAGCTGCGTTTTTTGTATTTAATATTTCGAAATGTACTAAAAACTTTACTATATAGATTGGGATATATTTGTATAATTTTTTCTCTCAGTAGAGGGCGTGAACTAACATTGGTGCTACTTAAATATATCAAAGGTTGCTAATTAATACGTCAGAAAGTGAAGATATGAGTTTTGAACAAAAAGGAAGTCACCAGAAAATATTTCCTTATACATTATAACCACATACAGTACAATTAAAACCACACACAAAACTTTATAACTCCACTTATTCATATTAAATTGCAAAATTGTTCATCCGACATTTTAGCCGTATCTCGCAAAAACTTTTCACAAACTAAATCCCGTTCGGGCAAAACAACACCCAACTACTTCGGTAGCGTTACTCAGGGCATTACTCTCCTTTTTTCACAACAACAAAGTACCTTCCGCGATAAATCAGATTTGTGCAAGCTGAATGTTTTTTTCTGTTGGGTCGAGTCGAACTACAGCTGTCGCAATTTGTAGGTGCGTTAAAGTTGTTAAGGGAAAATGATGGTAGTAGATTTTTTTCGTTTATAAAATGATTCTCTTTACAAGAGATTTTCATATAATTGAGACAAAAATCGATTACAACTTCTATTTACTTTTTGTTTAATAACACATTGAAAGAAAATTTGACTGACCTTCTAAATTATATCCCCAGGTTTGCGTGGAGAACTAGCTCATCCGCCCATAGTGGATCCGCTATTTTACATTTTGTAATTCTGACTTTATTCGTAATAACAAAAAAAATGTCTATCCTACAGCGACAACAATGTTGTATTAAAATTCAGTTTTAACCAATTATTTTAATATTTCGGGGAACTAATTAGGCCGTACTGCGTACCCAATTGAACCGTAAGTAAACATCCTGCTATAGTCCAGTAAATTAACGCCAGAAAAACTGGGCATCAAGTCTGTCCGTCAAATTTTTTTTAATTTGCAAGTATAGGTACATTTACCTCCGAAAATCTCAGCTACGTGTAATTTGTGGAAAGGTGGGAAAATGGCTATATAGTTCCGAAAATCTGTTTTTTGACGTTATCTGCCGAAATATGACCCTTAGAGCATTTTTGTTTAGACAAAAAATAAACAGCAGTGCATTACCTACAAAAGTTGTCCCTACACTAATATTTTTGGCAAAAACGGCGTTTCAAAAATTCGCAATTTTGAGAATCTGAAAATCCGCAAAATTATTGTGGTGAAAACGGAAAATTTGAATATCCTCCCAAAACTTGAATATCCTCCCGTTTTTGTCTGAAGACAAAAGATAAAGCATTAATAACCATTTTTTGCACTTGATTAATAGATTTATTGTAAAAAAATCCAATTTGAGAAAGTTTGAAGGCAGAGTTTTTTCTCGTGCACTTAATAAAATACTTGATATATTATTTTAATTATTAAGAAAGCCTTTTTATATTTTTAACTTTTATTCCAAATATCAGGGTATTTGGTGAGTTCATAAAATATCTGACATTTTTTAAAATTAAAAAAACATTGACAACCTTTTTTCCTTAACTACAAACAAAAAACTCCTTATTACACTATAAAAAAAACTATAACCTAACTTACACACTACAATATATATTGATGAAAAGGTCAGAATGTGATCTTTTATTTAGTAGAATTCCTATCCCCAAAAAATTTTAGCACGAAAATAAAATAATCCGCAAAAAAAATGTCGATTTTTCATAGGGGTGAGAATTTTCTCATATTTCCGGAAAACCAAAAAATATGAAAAAAAAAAGAAGAAAAATGCCATCGACTAAAATGATAATTATCGTTTTTGTAGGTAATGAACTGATATTCATTTTCGTCGAAACAAAAATTCTGTCATATTTTCGGAAATATCGGCGAAAATAGGCGAAAGAACACATTTTTGAGACCAATGGGCCATTTTCCCGCCCTTCCACAAATTTCAGACAGCTGAGATTTTCGGGGGTGAATGTACCCATGAATACCTGCAAATTAAAAAAAAATGGTGCCGGACAGACCTGATGCCCGGGTTGGCACTTTCGTTTATTGGACTACTTTAGACTACTAGGATTAGGACTCTACTCGAATTCTCCCAATGGACCATGATGTTGTGCCGTCACTGATTTTAAACATAACAGGGTAACCATAGCAACGCTGTCATAGTTGTCAGTTGTTTAAATGTAAATTTGTTTATTTTGTTTGTGGTTTATATGTTAATCCGACTCGTTAATCGTGAAATAGTACAATTTTTTATTTTTTTTTATAAAGATGGTGATGTGTTGGGTTTCTTGTCTTTCATACTAGCATGAACTTTTCCCCTAACTATTTTAATGCATCGTCGAAGGTAAAACTTGCCACATGCCCTGATTCTAGCGCATTTTCAGCACGGGTCAATAGTTTTGCATCTTTTTTGGGAAATGCCATAATCACATTTAATTTATTTAAATGTTTTGCCATTTTCGCACAGATTCTAAATTCAACGACACAACCAAGGCAAGCAAAGCCACAACGAAAAGTATTAAATATTCAGAACAAATAACAATATCATGACAGACAAATGACACCGTTGCCATGGTAACTTTGTTTTGTGTAGAATCATTTACATGTTACCAACTTCGTTGTGACGTCACGAATACAGGTATTAATAATATGATTTGGATACACTCATCGACAAACAAGCATTAATTTCAACAGATGATTTCTCGAAGAAATAAAATACTCTCTCTCTTAAATCGTACCTTTAAAAATAATTAAGTAAATCGCAATTTGAATAAATATAATTTTCGGTAGATTTCTCGTCTCACCGAACATTTTGTCAATTCTTCTCACCCCGGACTATGCATCAACATCCACTCGGCGCCAGTCGTTGTCACGTTACTTGTTTGTACCTGGGCGTGCAGGCACTCGGTCCCGTGTCCGAACTCCGAAAGCGACAGAGACAGAACGTACGGCCCCAGGGAGCGCACCAAGGAAAACCAGATCTGTTCTAATTTGATATTGTCGGCTTGCGGTCAGCGGGGAACGTGATAGAAGTGCAAAATAATGCTTTAGGGGCCTTAATGCTGACATATGTTATTTTGTGTTTGTTTTGTTATTTATAGCCGACGATCTGGAATTTTCTATTTTTTTTTGTTTGATTGCGTTAGGGACGAAACAGGAAATTAGCTCTTCTGGGGTTGCGAATTTGGTTTCTGAAACGTAACTTGAATAAAAAGTGTTTTCTTTGAAGCCTAAAAAGTTAAAGAAAGAAGTTATCGCCGGGAGCTGACGATAACTCACTTAACATTGTCTAAAATTGCCAACATGAGGCTTACAAATGACGGGCCTTACCTTTCCGCATGCCAATGGTTACCCATCCACAGTCTAACCGCGATTTTTGTACTATGAGTATGAATTTTCCTTTGTTTTTGAAAAAACTTACTAAAACTTTTAGAATTTTTACAAAGTCGTGAAAGAAACAAGACTTAATTACTTATTCTCATTTCAATATCGTCTAAACACTAAAAGTAATTAAATTTCGATACGAAGCCGTGTTAAAACGACAAATTGTCAATAAAGCGAGATTTTAAAATTCACTCATCCGCTTCCAAATAAGCATTTTCGCAAATTTATTCGCTTTTCTCTTCTCCCTCTTACCTTCCTTTGTTTATTGCTTCACTTCATAATTTTCAATTTTGGAAATAAAAGCCCGTACCTTCTAATTAATATTTCAACAAAATCGAATTATTCATAATTTTATGAATATACCGCAGCAAGCAAGGCTAAAGAACGGGCAAGTCAGTGGCGCACAAATGGATTTCAAATTAAAATATTCCTTTATTTTATTAGTAAAACACAATAATGACATATCCACATCTGACCCCTAAAATAAAATTGTTAAATATATACGTTGTAGCTGACAAAATTTCCAACAATTAAAGTTGGTTAATTCTTTAACCTTCTTTAAATGTGCCTATATAAACATTTATGTTTATAGCTTTGTCAAAAATAAATATACAAAATTTACTCATGTCTTGATAATACGATTACTATCATTATTAGATGTGCTGCCATCTATGATTAGAAGAGAGTACTGACAATTACTAAAAGCAAAAAATTCCCGGTGTATTGGGGTTGCATACACAATTTGCATTGTGTGTTGCAAAGCTTTTATTTGACTGATTCTAGTCAAAATGTCACTCTCTTCTTTCGTATCCCTTTCAGAGATTAATACAAAGTTAGAAAACGAGTAAGGAATTTAATTTATCAGATTCGACATCCTACGACCGGTTTCTGCCTTTCGGCTTCGTCAGTTAGGCTTTTCGAATCCAATAAATAAAATTCCAAACTCGTACAAGTCAATAGCTATATCCGCTATAAGATAAAATTTTTAGGTGTGCTGCCATCTATGATTAGAAGAGAGTACTGACAATTACTAAAAGCAAAAAATTCCCGCCCCTCATAAACACCCTTAGAAGTGACGCCTCAGAACCTCCAGCTAAAAAACAGAAAACAGAAGGTCCTGCAGCCACTCCTCGAGCTTCTCACTCTACAGCTGGACCTATCAACAACATTAATGATTTACCTACACCCAACGTTATCAATGAGTTAACAAAGTTTTCACACAATCCTCCTAATGTGTATCAAAATTGCAATTTATATTTTAATTGTACCATAAATAATTAAGTTTGTAGTATTTTGTAATTAAATAAATTCATTTCTGTGGGTGCAAAAATCCTCGTCTTCGACTCGGATTTTTGTTGCCACCAGCACTCATGCTTCTTGTTAAAGTATTACTTAGCAACGTATTTTTTCGATTTTATTGGGAAAAATTAGATGCCCTTATGATATTACTTACTGGGTTTTTTGTCCCAAATTGTAGATATGACCAATGGTATCAAAATATCTGGAAGGTTATTTTTTTAATTTTTACATACAATAAAAATTTAAGTGGGTAGGTAAATTCAGTGATGTAAAAAAATGATAATTTAAAATTTGACATTGACAATAGTCTCAAAAACTTTAAATAAGTTGATACGACACTGGCTCGAAACGAAACAAAATTTATTAAAGTTCTGCCTGAAGCAGGCTGCGTAGTCGAATTTTCCTCAAGAAACAAACAAAAGTTAATAAAAGGTAGCTGATGAAGCGAACAGAAAACGGGCCAAATCGGCCGAAACGATACTTTATTGAAATTCATAATGCTT
This sequence comes from Crepidodera aurea, assembly GCA_949320105.2. Lineage (NCBI taxonomy): Eukaryota > Metazoa > Arthropoda > Insecta > Coleoptera > Chrysomelidae > Crepidodera > Crepidodera aurea. Next base: position 56,427,941 of record OX439475.1, read on the forward strand.
AGTTGATTCTATTTGTTCCGTATTAATCGCTAGATTATTTCTCGTTTATATTCAATTTCCTCGACAATTTAATCGAATCATTATGCAGAATTGATTTATAACAATAGATAATTATTGTCTTCTCTTTATTATAAACGAACTTAACTACAGGTCGGACTCTTTGAAAATAGAAAACATTGACAAAGGGTAAATTTTGCGTATTTTTTAGTAGCCATTTATCTGCATATTCATACCCAGTAGCTTTATAAAAGATTATGAATTCCAGCACTAAGTATAGTCTAAGGCAACAGATTTGTAAGATTTGATACGAAACAAAAATTACCAATAAAATTGTTCAAATAACATTTTGTGGAAAAATATAAAAAAATGGATCTAAAAATTTTTGGCGAAACAAATATTTAGTTGAAAAAACTTTCCTGGAACAAAAATTGTCAAAAAATAAATAGTTTAAGTAAAAATTTAAGTTCACGTTGTTAACTTTCTTTAATATGAATTTACATTTTAATTTCTATAAAATATACTATCCACTGTTGGAAATAATTAACAATTAATTTTGATATTTAAGGGTCTAAAGTTTTAACACAACCTTTATCACACCTCTATTTACGATTGTTTGGACCATTCTTTATAATTTTATGTTCCCATTACCATTTGTTAGAAAAGATGTTTTTTCAATGGCACTCCTTTCACCTTCGGGAGTAACAATATTGTTATAAACATTTATACATATCGTTTGGGCATCTTTACATACATATTTACATAGATATTTCTGGATATTCTGAAGTTCTTTCACCAAAAATGTTCTTTCCCTCATCGGATCTACAGGAATCTTTGGGACTACAATCTGACACCACATAATCCATTGGAATATAATTTAGTGATTGTTCCGATTCTTCAGATCCACTTAAAGAAACTGTTTTTTGCAAGGACGAAATATATTGAAATTGACACCGAAATAAATAAGAAGTAGGTATACTGTAACAATGATTCAAAAGAGAAAAGAGTATGTAATACACGGAAGCCCAGAATAATGTTAACTGAACAAAAGACCATATAAGTAATACCACAAATCATCTACTATTCACTAAATCAAGGGCAAACACAAGCACAGTGTATAAATATTTTCCTAGCCCCACTACTGAAGACAATATTTGTCTAACTCCTACTTCCTACTACTCAACCCAAGAACGTTTGACTCAACCAGTAAAGTAACCACACTAGCCACACTTCCATTGTCGCCTCACACCTCACAAATTAAAATTTAAGACAAAATTTTAATTAGTAACGTTTTTGAATCTCAAAAGAGATCAGAAAAAGAAGCTATGGGCCAGGTGGAGTGGTCAACCTCTATTAAAATCTAATATGCGTTATAGAAATTAAAATGTAAATTCATATTAAAGAAAGTTAACCAATATAGAAATTTTACGCCATTTACCCCTATTAGGATCTCCAGTTAAGTTGGTTGTTGAATCTTTGCACAGTGTCCTAATAGCCAAAATATTATTTTATTCTATGTATATGGACAGTGTACCTACGGTGTTTTCGACATTAAAGTACTCAAAAATGTCCAGATGCATCAGCTCTTCTTCTATTGCCGATATCCTTTGCTGTTTTTATAGCTTTTTTTCATTCTCATAAAGCAGTGGGTTGGACTGTCAAAAAGATTCAATTAACTAGATATCAATACTTTACCGACAGACATTCAAAACTCTAAATAATGTTCTAATGTAATAAAAGCCTCTAAAAACCCTCCGGTAAATAAATAAAAATGAGTGGGAATTCACCATTTCTATAGACACAATGTTCTCGTTTTTTTCTTTTTCTTTATATACCGACAATACGTGTTTCAAATAAACATTTCAGCCTACTCTAATTCCAATAGCTGACATCTCCTCAAAATGGAAATTGCGAAACACAAGAACGCTTTTAGGAACTTGCGAAATGTCAAAAAGAGAAAATCAAACAAACACGTTATTGGAGACAATATCTAAAATTTCCTTTTCTTTCCAATAAAATAGCGAATTTAGTCCTTATGATAAATACAAAGAAGTTCACTTTACAGTAGTTTTTGTTATTTATTTTTATTAAAAACTCTCATCCTCTAAACACTCTGAAAATTAATTCCCCCACACCCCTTACTAATTGCCTAAAATTGTTTACTTAATGGATCAAAGTAATTTAAATAAACTTTCAGTTTAAGAAGGTTTCATGGAATTTTACCTAAACTGTCTTTATACTAGAAAACAATCCGGCAGAATTTAGTGATGATATAAATTTTCAACTCACTTTTAAAATATACTACAGTTTGCTGACCTGCTGAAACTCTACTAATCTGAAAAATTGAAATACTAAATCTACCCCTGACCTCAGTTCTAACTCTACAAAACTTTAGAAAGATTACAAACCTCTAAAATTACCTGACACCACTCTTGGAGTAACTTTTTCGATTAACCTAAGTAAAAACTTATGTTATTAAAGATAGTTGCTCAAGTATTTACGTCGTCACGTAATTTCTAGTGAAAAACATTCTTATCTTTGAAGAGCGTCAGTTATAAAGGCGTACTGTTGCAAGTCCTTGAATTTTTCATAATAAGCTCTAAACAGTGTCGTAGATTTTTCAAATATATAGTGAAGTATAAAAATATATTGTTATAGAAGTTCTTTTTTTTTAATGCGTATGTATTATTGATGTGCGTGGGAATGTGCATAAACTATTGTATTTTATTTGAACAATTAAAAATAATTTAATAAGTATCTCAGGAATTATTTAATTTAGATTCGATTTAGTAGAACCCCTTTTCCCCACACCGTTGTTGATGTCAATACTGTCCGACCTTGATTAATAATTACCCTTATAAAATCGTACTACTAAGAAATAAATCACCTGTCGTAAACTATGGGAACAATTTATTAAATTACTAAAAAGAAATGGAACAATTTATCAAAGAAAGTAAAACTCTTACTTAAAATTACAAAAAAAAAACAAAATTCAAAATTTGACAATTAAAATTTATGCAGTTGGTAACTCTCTTACCTCTAACACAAATATTGAAACGTCAATTCGGTTTTAGGATTACTTGTGAGAGTAAGAGTTAAAAGTTTCTTTTTTTATTTTTATAGGCCAGCCCCGCATCGGCTAGCGCGAGGCGAGTGCCGCTCTACCGGCCGGGAAAAACAATAATTGATTGTCCATTTAAATCGATGGCTTAAGTTTAATTGAAAAACTCGCTTATTTATTGCTATTAACCGTCCACAATGTCGGTTTTGCTAAGATGTGGGTTCAAGCCGGTAAATTTAACAATTTTTCGAAAGAGAGGCCTCACTAAAGGCAAGAAACTCGTCGAAAGCCATTATGTTTCCAGCGACTACGATTTAAAAACTGATGGATCATCTGAGATTATAGGAACTGTTTTGCGCTAATCACTAAGCGCCAAAACGAAAACAAACCTTTACAAGCCGACAATCGAGCTATGTATATAATTATTATAATTATTGTATAAGTTCTAATAACATAATGACAAGTTAAAGAAACGTAAACGTCACTGATTTTGTAAGTACACAGGGTCGCATTAAGGGTGTTACAAAAATAAGTATGTAATCGATTTCATAAAAAAAAATAATTTTTGATTGAAATAACAAAGGCTCGTCCATACTCATCCGAATAAACGCAATTTTTCAAATCGGAAAAAAACCGCCACATCGTTACAACTGAAAAAATGCATGTTAACATTGATAAGGTGAAGTTCAAGGAAAAGAATCATTTTTCTGTTGTGTATTATATGGATAAGCTGCAACATATAACGATGTGGAGGTTTTATTCCGATTTGAAAAGTTGCGTTTATTCGGATGAGTATGGACGAGCCTTAAAACATTAACATTTCTAGATGTGCCGACCATAAATGTATCATCAATCATATTTTAGGTTGATCCCGACAGAAACGTTTTGGATACAAACTGCACTTGCAAAGGAGGAAGAGGATTCTGCAAGCATGCAGCAGCCGTCTGTATCTACGTCAATGAAGAGAACAACAATGCAGTTGCAGGTGTATCAGAAGGGAATAGAAGAGGCAAATCTATGGCCATCAAAAGTAAATCAAAAAGAGGTAGTAAGACCTACGGGTGTAAGGACGTCAGTAATGTTTCTTCTGATCACATAGTGTTAGCAGAGGAAAGATACAGAGTGGGAAAAGAAGCTAGACTGGTAGAAGAGAGACAAAAAGGAGACATTTTATTAGCGTTATTGAAAAATGTATACGATTTGCAAAGTGTTAATGCCAAAAACACTACTATTATTTCATCATGGGTTTTACACCATGCAGAACTTTTTATAAAGAGTAAAATTTTTTCGTAAAACTAATAATATAATACATATTACAATGAGAATAGAATTTAAAGTATTATTAAAAAATCAAAAATTATATTTTTTCATCAAATCCATTACATACTTATTTTTGTAACACCAATAATGCGACCCTGTGTACTAGAACTGTCACTTTTCTTTATCTTTTCTTTATCTTGGAAATACCACACAATTTTTGTCGGACTCGGTCGCCCAGATGTCGCGTCGGGAGATGTGGGGTTGGCGTATTAGTTCAAAAATACCTTTTTAAGTGTTCGTTCTTGAAAACCTTTTAAATAACTGTGATCCTGTGTTGGTCGTTCTAGATTTTCAATAGAATGTATGGGTGATGTCCTTTTCAAAATTGAATAAAGTTTTCTTGCATGGATTAATGGATTCTTCTTAAGTTTTAATTTTGACACTACGTTACTACGCACTTAAGGTAAGTTCACTTTTTTAGTATTAATTTGTGTTATACTTAAATTTTCAGCTTACAACAAAAAACAGCTACGTTGGTAATAACTTCCAGTGCAGAAAACTGACTTGGTTGAATACTTGGTTTTTTATAAATTTTGACAAAAATTCTTGAATCCGTCTTATCTCTTTTAATAAAAATTTCTTAACCCCCTTGCAATTGTTTCAACAAACTTTTTAAATTTTGTACCTGTTGCTAGGAAACGAACAAAACCAATAAAATTATTTGTTTATTTAGTTAAAATTGCAAATATTTAATTTAGTTTCATTTTATATTAAATTTTATGATTATTAGCTTATATAATTTTTATTATTAAAGATAAAATACCTTTCTTTTATGCTTTGGTAGTTAGTATTATACATTTTTGATTACTTTATTAATTAGTGACCTAAGTTGACACCATTATTTTTCCCTTTTTATAGTTGTCAACAGTTTCTCTTTGTCAAATTAATTTTTAAATATACAGGATGTCTCGAAATTATAATGGTAATAATAAATTTAGAATGTTTTGTTTAATTTTTTTATTTAATTTTAATATTGCAGTATTTGGTTTGGTTAAAAAAATTAAGACAGAACAAGATTTCTCGTAGAGTAAATAGAAACGAAATCGCAATCAACCTCGCGACGTGTTGTTAATGGCACCTTTAATCACTTACTTCTGCTGGAAACGAGTTAATGTATTGACAGCTAAAAGAAAATTAAATATCCGTGAAACAATTTCTCCGATGAGTTTTCGTTCTCCTTTTGTCGACGTCCCTGTTCGACAGCATAGTGAAAACTTACGCGAGACAGATATTAGGTAGATGATATCCGAGAGGCGTTGTGCTGTGTTAGACGTGTTTCATAACGTTGGATTGATAGGGATATTATATTTTTTAGGGCCTCTTGCCACTTCACCGAACTGAGTTTTATATGCTCTAATGGAGCTTCTTCCTACCTACCTACTTATTTTCTACACCTTCTTCTCATAACACAACAACGAAGAGGAATCGATTTTGTGATATTCGAGATGTTTGTACAATGAATCAGATGATACTTCAATAAAACGTAGAGCGTTATTAAAAACGATATTAGAGAAAGCACTTGCCGGGTAATGGGTGCTCCAAATAAGTTGAAATTTGTAGTAGCATTTGGTCCAGTAAAATGTTAACCCAAATTTGGGTGATTTTTTTGTTGGTGTTGGTGATTTTTTTGACATAAATAATAAAGAAGATAAAAACCAATAACCAAAATAGATCTGTAAGGGTCATGGTGGAAGAGGTATAAGCCATCCAGGGACAGGTTTCATTAGCTAGGGACCAGGAGGACTATAAGATGAGAGCTAATATCAGATAGGGGTCATCTAATATGGGTCATTTGTCATCTCAAATCCCCATTTCAGCGTTTTCTATCCTATATCGTATTGTATATGTCACTAAAACTCTAATATAATTATTTTAGGCCTTTTTTTCCTACAATTTACCAATCAGCTCAACAAGCAGATCCTCTTAACTATCGCTTTCATGATATCCAAGCGCAAGTTCCATTTAATTATTATTTGTTACAATTCGGCGTATTTTACTTTGTAATTTATTTTCTATCCTGTCACGTGTCAACAACATATAACTAAAAATACCAAGGCCCGTCCTACATATTAGTTTTCCTATAATTATTTTAATTATTTATAACCGAATTAATTTAATCCACAGCAAACTAATAAACTTTATTTATCCACTGAATCACTACCACAAAAAACGAAATATATACATGACAAATTTGTTTCCCAAAATTAAACGCAGCCGATTGTTATGCAAAATAATTTGTTCTGTTTTGCATTACAACAAATGAATCTTTCATGTAAATGCTGCGTTTCATTTTCAGTTTCAATTTCCGGAAATTGTTTGTTAAATTCTTTAAAACAAAACCTACCGAATTTGCAGACTGGGATTTCGAAAACAAACATAAAAAAGGGCAGTTAATTTGTGCTATTATCCCAATGTGATAAAAATGACATTGTTTTTGCATTTTTATTGCTATGTTATCAGATAGAACACACTCTATTTGTTAAAGTGGAAAATGTAAAAATGTTTTAAAACAAATTCTAACTATGAGAATATTTCAAATGAAAATTGGAGCATACAACTATAATTGTATTTTCGCTGATTGAAGTTCAAATTTGGTCAGTAATACGGGCCAAAACCTAGCCTAACCTTCTTTATATATTATACCTCTTAAAGATGAAGTTAAAAACGGAAACACAAGAAGAGCGAGATAAAAGAAGGACACTGTTAAAATAAAAAATAAAAAGCTACAGGATTAAGGTAGATAATGTTAGGAAAAAGTACCAAGACGCAATTAATAAAAAGTTAAGGGAGAGAAAAGAAGATGCAGAATTGGAAAAGATTTAAAGAAATAATAATAGAAGCGGCAACAGAGGCCTATATGACGACGCAAATAAGCAATTCATTCAAAAAGGATGGATTGGTGAAATAAAGAAATTCAAAAAAAAAATAAAAGATAAAAATGTACGTGGGAGAGATATCTTACCAATAAAAAGCCGGAAAATTATAATAAGTATAAAGAGAAAAGAAAAGAAGTTAATATAACATTGAAAGAAGCAAGAATATAGCAATGGGAAAATTATTCTATGGAACTTTAAAACAACTAAAAAAGAAGAAAGAGTACATGATGAATATAATAGACAAAGGTGGAAAAGAAATAACAAATGAAGATAAGATAATGGAGAGATAGGAAGAACATTTTAGAGAATTAGACTAACAAGACATAGAAGAACAAGAAGCAAATATATTAAACAGAGAAGAAATTAAAGCCATTACAGATGAGGAGATAACAGAAGCTATAGAGAAAATAAAATTAGGAAAAGCCGCAGTCAGAGATGATAAAATATATGGGAAAAGAAGGAACCATAGAACTAAAGAAAATAATGAATTAAGCAATAAAATGCTTAAGGATTGGAACACATGAATTATATTACAGATATATAAAAAAGTGGAGACAAAAGAGATTGTAGAAACTATAGAGGAATCGCACAATCACACTGTCTAGCATGCCAGGAAAGATATTAGCAAGGGTAATGGAGAAAAGAATAAGATTAATAATAGACAAAACAATCGAAGAAACGCATGGCGACTTTAGATGGGGAAGAAGCACGCAAGACTTAATTTTTACAATAAGACAGATCAGTGAAAAATTAATTAATAAAAATCGAGAAATACATGTATGTTTTGTTGACCTAGAAAAGGCTTTTGACAGAGCCAAGAGTCAAGTCTTTAGAAACAAGAGTAGTGGAGTTGAGATTATAGAAGTGATAAAGACAATGTATAAGAACAATAAAAATACTGTCAGAATGAATAATGAAGAATCCAAACAATTTGAACCGAAACTAGGTGTTAAGCAGGGATGCGTTCTGAGCCCTCTTCGGTTCTCAGCCATAATAGATAATGCTATAAACAAATCAAATAGTGAGTTAATGTATGCAGACGATATGGCCATAATTGCAAACATGAAAATAAACATCGAGAAAACTAAAACTTTAATAACTGCAAAGGAGGATAAATCACATAGTATTAAATTAAATGGATAAAATATAGAGCAAGTAGATATTTTCAAATATTTGGGCACGATAATAGAAAAAAATGGAAAGTTGGATAAAGATTAAATAAAAGTGGAATATAATATGATGAAAAACACATTTCTTGGAAAAAGTGAAATACAGAAGAATGTTAAAACAGAAGTAGTGAAAAGAATAGTCAGACCAACAATGTTATATGGAAGTGAATCGTGGACATTGACAGATAAACATAAGTCAAGAATTAATGCAACGGAAATGAGATTCCTTAGTAAAATTGAGGGAAAGACAAGCAGAGACAGAATAAGGAATGAAACATTTAGACAACATGTACAAATAAAACCAATACAAGAGTGTAAGGGGAAGACCAAGGAAAAATGGAATGATGTACTAAAGCACGAATTGGAAAAAAGAAATATAAAATGGAAGCAAAGCAAGAAAATAACAGTAAAAAGGTTTTGATTAAATAAATAAATATATTATGTCATTCCTCATTTATCATTTTTTTAGTTTTCGAAGATGAAATCCAATGGAGATAAATCTGGCGATCTTGGCGCGAATTCTAGGGGAGTAGAAGGGGATTATGAGTGAAAATATGAAGCCTTAAAACGTTTGTACTAGTGAGCATCTACACATAATTACAATGGTAATTTAATCAGCCAATAATAAATATCAATTAAAGCATCTAGCCAATTGGCATTCTATAGGTTGGAACTAGGACCAATATATAGAGGAAAAAGTCGCAAATCATCACCTATTAATTAAACTTATCAAGGTAAAGATAAATGAAAATAACGAAGCTAAAAAATTTTAAATCCTTAAATAACAAACTCAATTAAACTATGTTGCCACTAAAAATACACGAAAAATGTAAAAATTGGTCCTCTCCTAATCGCAGAACGTATATAATATCTGGCAGCGGAATCCTACCGTTCTTTCTGCAAATGTTTTCCTTGCATAGTGAAAAATGAATTATCTCCCTTGCCGTCGTTTTCCCATGATGTGATTTCCGCAACGTTTTTATAACGTTTAATTTCGGCTTTTGCGGGTTATAAATTATACCTGGGAAAACAAGCGACAAACGGTAGGTATACGCTGCTTCGGCTTAGATATGATTTAATAGACCGCCGCCAGATCGAGATAAAGTAGACTGCAAGAGGCGAATTTAATGAAAACCACACATATTTTCTTTTCCTAAAACGGTTGAATATAAGAAGATTAATTTAATTTTTCAGTTGAAAAAATTTTATCTCGCAAAAACTCTGAAGTTTTCTCCGGTACTCCCGCCATTCCTGAATAAACCCGACTGTATTATTTAAAATAAGAAAAAAACAATTTTTGTATACCAATTTTTTGGTATTATCGCTCTAATCAGACAGTCATTCCACATCAGTTTCATTCCCTTCAATATTGAAATCTTTAGCTTTCCTGTTTGATTTTCTGACATAAACCTTCCATGCATAGAGGTAAATTCTTATATTCCAAATATTCCAATCCCAAAATCCGGAAAAAACCAACGAAGCATCATGGAAAGCTGATGATCCCCAACGTGATATGGGAAATCCCCTACGTTTGTATAAGCAGCTTTTCTCATATTTTTTTCTCCTATGTGTTGTAAATAACTTCTCCGTTATTTTAACTTTGAAAAGTAGAAATTCAAAATTTGTTACATTAAAATTTATCTGTGTATCATACAATTTTTTTTTATTTATCAAATTTTACATAATAAATTTCCATTACGTATGATCGATTCTGTACTATTTATTTTATCTCTGTTTGAAAGCTTCTAGCCATTTGTAAGGTATAGAATAGATATATCATTTTTATTTGTGACAAAAATTATTTCAATTTCTCTTTTCATATGGAATAAAACCAATTATTTTCTTGAAATTTTTTTTAATTTTTTGACTTCTAATCAAACGACTTAAAAATTAAAAAAAAATCAAGAAAATAAGTGCTTTTATTCCATATGAAAAGAAATTGAACTAGCAAACCACTATGAGCTTCCGAAATGAATTAAAAATTATTTCTACCACCCACTAAGACATGAATCTACAATGTGCTCTGGTGCTTCTGATAGGCAAACATTTAAGGGTAAAGTGACCTGATTGGTTAGCCAGGTCGTGTTCGAATAATCCATGACATATGTTACAATGAAATAATCACCCTGTATATTAAAAAAGGGTAACCAAGGAACGACGAAAAAAAAAAAGAAAGATAATGAGAAGATTGTGACGTTGATAAAAAGTGAGAAAGCTGTAAAACCATCCTGTTAATTGGGCTAGATTCTTTATTCTCCAAGACAATCGAGAAAAAACCTAAATTTTGGGGGCTCCTCCGGGATCCAGAAAGAACATTGAAGAGCTGAGAATGAGTTGACATTTGTTCCTGACGTTTGCCAAACCGCAAATTTAAGGAAGCAAGAAGGAAGATAGACGATTCCAGAAGAGGCATGGTACGTATAGTAGACGTAGTATAGACATCAGAAGAAAGAATTCTAAAGTATTCAGTTTGAAAGAATATGTAGTTATAGGCCAACCCCGCATCGGCCAGCGCGACGCGAGCGCAGCTCTACTGGCCGAGAAAAACAATAATTGATTGTCGATTTAAATCGATCGCTTAAGTTTAATTGAAAAACTCGCTTATTTATTGTTATTATCCATCAACAATATCGGTTTTGCTAAGAAGTGGGTTCAAGCCGGCAAATTTAACAATTTTTCGAAAAAAAAGCCTCACTAAAGGCAAGAAACTCGTCGAAAGCCATTATGTTTCCGGCGTCTACGAGTTAAAAACTGATGGATTATCTGAGATTATAGGAACTGTTTTGCGCTAAGCACTAAGCACCGAAACGAAAACAAACCTTTACAAGCCGACAACCGAGATATGTATATAATTATTATAATTATTGTATAGGTTCTAATAACAGATAATGACAAGTTAAAGAAACGTAAACGTCACTGATCTTGCAAGTACACAGGGTCACATTAAGGGTATTATATAAGTATGTAATCGATTTCATAAAAAAATTTAATTTTTAATTTTTCAATAATACTATTTTCTTTGTAATATGTACAGCGTAAAGGTTGTGAAATAAATCACACTTGTTCCCAAGAACAAAGACATTAAATGTCCTACACTGCACCAGCGTCTGAACTTCAACAACTACTCCTTGGGCTATATGCCCCCCAGGTATTGAATTACGAAAGTCCAGACGTGGTTTGGTGCCCGACCAAGTCGTGGCTTTAAACCAAAAACTTTGATTTTATTATTAAAGGAGCTTGGAATTATTGTTCCTCTTCAGTAAGAAGCAGGCTAGCTCGACATCCTATCGTTAAAGGCTGTCTGAAAATGAATTCAAACTTAGGTAGTTTTGGTACGCCCATGGTCCTTTTTTGGCATTTTTATGGTTCAAAAAATTCCACCACCGTTACAGTTTTCTGTAGTTTTGCAAGCTTTGATTTTATTATAAAAGTGAAGATGGCGTTGGGCTCTCCTCGTTCTTGATATACGTGAACACTTTTATCAAGAGCGAGGCGAGTCGAATTCATTTTCTGACAACCTTTAACGATAGGATGTCGAGCTAGCCTGCTTCTTACTGACGAGACACAATAATGCCGAAACCGGTATAAGAATGGCAAGCTCCTTTAATAATAAAATCAAAGTTGTTGGTTTAAAGCCCCGACTTGGTCGGACGCCAAACCACGTCTGGACTTTCGTAATTCAATACCTGGGGGGGCATATAGCCCAAGGAGTAGTTGTTGAAGTCCAGACGCTGGTGCAGTGTAGGACATTTAATGTCTTTGTTCTTGGGAACAAGTGTGATTTACTTCACAACCTTAGGTAGTTTTGGTACGCCCATGGTCCTTTTTTGGCATTTTTATGGTTCAAAAAATTCCACCACCGTTATGTACAGCGTGATTACTTCAGTTACACCATATGGAAAACTTTTTTTAAATTATTTTACTAAAAAAAGTTACTCTTTATAAAAAGTTCTGCAACGTGTAAAACCCATGATGAAATAATAAAGGCTCGTCCATACTCATCCGAATAAACGCAACTGAAAAAATGCATGTTAACATTGATAAGATGAAGTTCAAGGAATGGATAAGCTGTAACATGTGGTGGTTTTATTCCGATTTGAAAAGTTGCGTTTATTCGAATGAGAATGAATGAGCCTTAAGGCATTAACATTTCTACATGTGCCGACCATAAATGTATCATTTAAAAAAAATCATATAGTTGATTCATTTTAGGTTGATCCTGACAGAAACGTTTTGGATACAAACTGCACTTACAAAGGAGGAAGAGGTTTCTGCAAGCATGCAGTAGGGGTCTGTATCTACGTCAATGAAGAGAACAACAATGCAGTTGCAGGTGTATCAGAAGGGAATAGAAGTGGCAAATCTATGGCCATCAAAAGTAAATCAAAAAAAGGTAGTGAGACCTACGGGTGTAAGGACGTCAGTAATGTTTCTTCTGATCACTTGGTGGAAAATATTATGCTAAGCAACATAGTGTTAGCAGAGGAAAGATGCAGAGTGGGAAAAGAAGCTAGACTGGTAGAAGAGAGATAAAAAGAAGACATTTTATTGGCGTTATTGAAAAATTTATACGATTTGCAAAGTGTTAATGCCAAATACTACTATTATTTCATCATGGGTTTTACACCAGAACTTTTTATCAATAGTAAAATTTTTTCGTAAAACTAATAATATAATACATATTACAATGAGAATAGAATTTAAAGTATTTTTATAACACCCATAATGCGACCCTGTGTACTAGAACTGTCACTTGTCTTTATCTTGGAAATATACCACACAATTTGTGTCGGACCCAGTCGCCCAGATGTCGCGTCGGGAGATGTGGGGTTGGCGTATAACTTAATTTTTTTTAAACTATATTTTGTGCTACTCGTTTGCTATATTTTGTAGTGTATAAACAATATTCACGTTTATCCTGACAATTCGTTTCAAAATTTACAGCTTTTGTTTAAATTGAAGTCAAAATCAACTACTGCTTTTCGCTAGTCTTCCAATTTCTAAGGACACTTTTTGTACATATATGTACGTATTCTTTAACAATGAATCGCCTTTGTCAAACTCAGGGAGATATCCATGTAATGTCTGGAATAGCTCGGAATTTTAGGAATATTGATTTTATCGAAAATGATAATTTTTCTAGCTACTACAATGACATACAGAAGGTCAGACAAACATTTGTAGGAACGATGAAAATAATGTACGTTAATATATAGCAATATTATTAAAAGGTAGGTGTTCTATTAAAGGCACCGAACGAACCATTTACCGCCTCCCAAAGTAATTGGCAATTTAAGACTATTGTAAAAAGAATAGAATAGTTTGAGATGCAATATATTAAATAAACCAAATAGAGAGAATCAGGGAATCATCATGTGGCGTCATGGTTAACAATTTAAAGAATCAAAATAGAAGAATCTATTATTTAGATAAGACGCGGTTTAATACTCGCGATACTACCAGAAAGGGTTTTACAAATGAATTCCGGTAATATGTTGTGAATGTACATGGAAAAAATATTAAAAATACATATACAGGATGCGCCAATTATTTCCACTCGATCTCTAGCACCGAAACTAAAAGAGATATCAACAAGAATTTTTGTAGGGGTAGACAGTGTCACTCGGACTACAATTTTAAAGTATTTTGATGTATACAGGGTGGCTAATTTTTGTGGAATGAAAATTAATTTGGTTTTTTTTTAATTGAACACCCTGTATACGATTATGTCTTCTGATTCTACTTAATATTAGATTTACGGTAGTTTTTTGTACTTGTAAATCCTACGCGGCGTTGACAAGTTATTCCTATTTTAAGCAGATTTAATGAAAAAACAGCACTTCAGAAATATTAGCACAAAAACCACATTTTTTAAAAAATTCCTCAAAAAGGTACTATGACGTAAATGAAACATGCACCTATCACAATAATCACACATCTTCACCTGTTGCACAGGGTGTTTGCCGATGGCGTGCCAATAGTCTAGTTTTCAAATGGCAATAACTTAATTTTTTCAAATGGGACACCCTGTATATTTTTCTTCAGTTAGAAGCTCTCCCTAATACGCATTAAAAAAATATAGGGTTTTGCACATCTAACTTTACTATTTTTAATAAGTACAAAATTTTACAAAGTTTAATCGTAAGAAAACTACAATAGTGAAAGTTAAAATTTATAGTAGGTGTTTAAAATGTCTTCCATTTTCATTTATACATTTCCTTGCCCTTTTTTTCATTGATTTACGCACATCTCTTAGCATTGCAGGGGTCACCTGTCTAAATGCTGCAGTAATTCTTTCTTTCATATTTTCTTTTGTGGTAACCTCTTCTTTGTAAACAATATTTTTAATAAAACCCCACAAGAAAAAATCGCAAGGTGTAAGGTAAGGCGATCTAGTAGGCCAATTTATAGGCCCTCCCCTTCCTATCCAACGATCCTGAAATTCCCTATTTAACCAATTGCGAATGTGCAAAACCCTATATTTTTTTAATGCGTATTAGGGAGAGCTTCTAACTGAAGAAAAATATACAGGGTGTCCCATTTGAAAAAATGAAGTTATTGCCATTTGAAAACTAGACTATTGGCACGCCATCGGCAAACACCCTGTGATTATTGTGATAGGTGCACGTTTCCTTTACATCATAGTAGCTTTTTTGAGGAATTTTTTAAAAAATGTGGTTTTTGTGCTAATATTTCTGAAGTGCTGTTTTTCATTAAAACTGCTTAAAATAGGAATAACTTGTCATCAAAATATTTTAAAATTGTAGTCCGAGTGACACTGTCTACCCCTACAAAAAATCTTGTTGATATCTCTTTTAGTTTCGGTGCTAGAGATCGAGTGGAAATAATTGGCGCACCCTGTATAACAGTATAAACTCTGAGAGAGCTAGTAAATACAACGAAGATATCTTGCTGCGATTCCAGAATATGGTGGTGTGTGCTATCGTTAATTTGCCAACAGAATTATCCTACATGACACCTAGTAATCAAGTGCAACGTCTTGAGAGTATTATACCTCGTAAACTGGTACAGTAAAGTACACTACTCAGGAACAGAAACTATATCTATAAAGAGACTAGTCAGTATAAAGGAATGTTCACTGATGTCACTAACCTATACATGCCATATTACTTTCTCAGAGGAGAGAATTGAAACAAAAAATCGATAAAATGGTCAACAGACTGACAAGGGAGGTTGAGATAAGTAGGTATACATATATGAGTAAGGTAGTGACTAAAAAAACACAATTTACATAATAAAACAAGGGGAGATTCGTGCAAACATTTTGTTTCGGCGAATAAGGTCAAGATCAAGAATTTTTACATCATCCTCTGTAACAAAAAAATCTCACAAGTCACTCTAGATCTACTTTAAAACAAAATAGATCTATTTACTTTTAATATTAACGCAAACAGCCATAGAAAGGAAGTCCCTGTATGTATTTCTGACTCGGCAAGGTTAAGGACCCGTAATCGAATTTGGGACATGTCCCAAGAGTATACACGACATCGTCGACGACCAGCGACGCTGGCGACATAAGGAATTGGCCTGTTAAACTGCGCCTCCGTTGACATTTTCTTATTACCATTCGGTCACAGGACTCAGTGCAATTTCGGAAGAGAAGGAGGGGGGAGGGAGGGTTGGGCTATGTTTTCAGCAACAGCTGACAAACGTTATTACTGTGTTAGAGATACAATTTTCTCGCTCTATATACTCTGTATAACTGGGCTGGTGTTGCTGTTTCTTCGTCTTTTCTCTGGAGACGTGATTCTCTGTTTTATTAAAAGATTCACTGGTTTTCTTTTTTTTTTCAAAGCGATATTGGTAGTTTTAATAACTTGGAGAAAGCAGATGTTGGGTTCGAGTTCAATAAAGAACTTAACTGGGTTTATTGAAGCTGTAAATTTTTACTGATATATTGGATAGAAATCCTTGTGATAGATCCTCTATATTATTTTCTTTTCCAATTTAATAAACAACTTCAAAGAAAACTAATATTCTGGATTAATGTATCAACGCAACGTGATTTATCTTTATGTATGACAAATTTCACGTTTCTAGACTATTACGTCAGTTGAGAGGACCGTGTAATGAAAAATTTTATAAATAACTTGTAGTGATTACAAAAACTGTTTTTAATGTTAATGTGTTCTAAAATAGAAAGCACACTATTCTACATTGAATCTACGACTGTTTATTATAGACAATTCCACTCATGTAAAAAATGTCATGAAACTTCAAAAATCGTAGTTGGCTATCGGATATTTAGCCTAAGAGGAAGGAAGAGAAAATATAACTGGATAAAAAATCGATAATACCACGTTCCCTGGTTAACGAGGTGTATTTTTTATTTATTTATGTGTCACCTCAGTTTAAATACTTTAAATTCATAGAATTGTCTTACCAAATACCAGCTTTTGGGCAGGATATTTTTTGTAAGTTTGATTTCTCGTATTTACTTTCATATATATCTCGTTAAACTTCCACTGAAAGTAAATACTCTACATCAAAATTATGAAAAATATTTCTTATTCTTATTTTAATAACGCCCCATATCGCATATAAAAAGGAACTTTCTTCGCTGACTGTGTTATTTCCGTAGCAAAATCCCAATAGTAAGACGCTTACCGTGTTCCTAGCGGGGATAATAACCCTCTAGGATAATATTTTTCTTAAGCATTCCCCGTTTTCCATATTATTTTTTTGTGCCAAATAAAAGTAGAATTAATGAAAGAAGAGAACGAATATACAATTTCAACTTAGTTTATGTGTTAATCAGCAATATTATTTAGTTGTAACGTAGATTTGGTTTTTATATACTGTAAGATTTATGTCAATCGGGTGTCAGAAACTGCAAATATTAAATATCTACTTACTGGCAACTCCAAAACTGCTTATTCTTACCTGTAAATAAAAAAGTTACATTTAATATATGAAAACACAGAGTTTAACAGTTCCAATTCATTTAAACAAATCTTTATCGTATGAAAATTGAAATATAGAAATATTTTTGATATTGGGTCCATCCTGTAACTATTCCTTTATATTTTAACATATATTAAAATATAAAACACACTAACCTAACTTCTAACTTCTGTCAAAATTGAAACGGATTCCTTTAAAATGGTCACTTAAAATATTAATGTTTGAACTTTTAACAGAAACTAAAATGGCATTTTATAATATAATTGAATAAGTTTTGATAAAAGAAGTAGGTACTGGAAAATCAATATTAACACTACTAATATTACTCAAGAATAGTATATTCTGTAACAAGGTTAAATTCTACATCTGAATCATTTGATATTCTGCTAAAAGTTTTTACAAACCAATATTAAGACCACGTCAACTAATACTGACAGTTAATTTGACATTCATGGAAAACCTTATTTTTTTAAACAATTAATTAATGAACATTCTGATACTAGAGTAAGAATGAAATACGTACATAAGAGACAAGTGTTTCAGAATTTTCTTCCAATCTCAAGAGCAAGAATGTTTCTTTTCTGTTATTATAACTACATTCAATAGTGGCCGTGGAGGAAAGGTTATTAAAACATCACCCATCAACCTGACCTTTATTCTTTGCATCAAATGTCAAATCATTATAGAGTGGTCTTTTACTTATTAAGCATGAGTGCTAGATTTCGTGTAGTGTATCCACATAATATGTTTATTGTTTTGCTAAATTATTTCTTCTTTTTCTCTAATGGACTATTACCTTTTACTCAAAATTAGTTCAAATGAATCTTAAATGCGATGTTGTCAAGCGCTCCCTTGATATTTTTAAGGTGTATGTTACAATGAATAATTTTAAAGGATGTTTTATATAATAGACCTCATAACCAGTTAAGGTTTGTTACAAATTATTAGTACTATAACCAATCTAAGACAAAACTATAGCTTATAATTATATTTCCTTCTTATTAACGATATTTGAATAAATTGTATCAATAATTATCTTTTGTTACCCACAGAAATTTGGTTGGTTAGACTCCAACGAAACTGAATGTATGTAGATGTAAATAATTTATATGTTACAACCATGTTATTTTATTTTGAACTGTTTTCATTTGAACGGCGCTGGATTTTATGAATTCAAATCAACTTTCAATAAAAATGTTTGTGTGAATTCACCGTTTATGAAAAATCCCGCGTATTTCACGAACCATGAACGTATTCCATACGAGCTGTAACCGCGTGTAAGTGACATTTCATTTAATAATTTTCCGTCTTTAACTTCAAAGTAATTGTCATTTTCACGCGAAACCTCCCCAAAAGACGCCTAACCGAATTAATATTTATTAGATGCTATGTTAAAGTTAAAGCAACTTTCCTAGACTAGTACATGTCGAATAATTTAAAATTTTCAGGAATGAAACTATTTAAACTATTTAGCATAGAATTAGTCAAAGTTTCGCGTGTTAATGTCGAAATAGAAAATATACTGATGTCTTAAATGTGGTTACATGAATAAAGAATTAAAACACGAAAATTCATATATGGTTTTACTAATAATGGAAATTAAACTTTCGGCTTAAAAACCCATCCTCAGTACGTAAAATATAAATTTACATTTAAATACAAATAGGCCACAGAACACAGAGTTTTCATAACTGAATTCTCATCCAGAAATAGAAGAAACCGAGAAAGATGACTTCAAAGGTAAAGAAGCAATTAAAAACGAACCAGTACTATATGTGTAATAAGTGGGAAATTGCGTGAAATAATAAATGACGTTAAATCATGGAACTTTTTCCCAAAGAGTCGACGAGAACAAGTGGTATGTTATCGTCTTCAAATCGGGCATACCAAGATCCATCACAATTATTTGATGTCTTGGTCTGAACCGCCGTATTGTGAAGTTGGTAAAAGTTCAAAAATCAAGCAAGAACATTTAATCTACCTTATAAAATAACCCAAATACTTGAAGTTAATATATAAACATCTTAATGTAATATTTACGGACTATTAACGTCTTCAACAAAATATTATTTAACTAAAGGTTTGATGCCCTTTTCTTAATAAACAAAAAAGCAGAATCTTCTCTTACTCTTCTTATTACTAGTGTTGAAAAATAAAAAATGACTCCTGATGAGTTACGCACGGTTTAGAACGCTGTAAAAATAAATTAAATGGAATTAAATCGGGTGATTTTGGTGGTCTCTACATCCAATCCATCTTACTGGGAAAATAATTACTATATGATTAAGCAAAACTCTAGTAGATTTAAAGTTGTGTCAGAAGGTTATGGGTGATGTGAAAAAGCTTATACAACAGCTTCAATAACTAATTTTTAACATAAGTGCTGAAACAAGATAACTTGTTTTCAAAGTGCTAAAAATTATTAAGTTTTAAGGCATGTTCTCAGAGCTGTACAGTGAATGCACAATTATGAACTAATTGGAGTAAACTCGCCATCTTCACAAAATGTATTCAATATCACCAGTAATGTTGTGTTAAAATGTATACGGTTACCCCTTTGTTTTCATTCTAGTGCCTGGGGTTTATATCGATTCAGATCATGCCAGTGAGAAAAATAAAAACAGTTCCCCACACACTTGTTAAGTTCTTTTCAGTTTCAAATAAAAAAATTGTATTATCTCAACTTTTTCATCTGTTGTCTCAAGCTATTTTTAATTTACCATTGATACACCGACTGACTCAACATTATAATAATAATAATAATAATAATAATAATAATAATAATAGGACAGGTCAAACATAGATTTTACAGCATGCACCTTAAAATATTACTTACATAGAAGCTAGATAAATTAAAAGCGTTTGTTTAAAAACTCTGGTACATCATAGAAACATGCTTCAATTAAAAGTTTTCTTTTGAAAACATTGAAATTGCTCTCATATCTTATACAGGTAGGTAAATGATTTAGGAATTGAATTCCTTTATAGACAGGACTTTTTTCAAATACTGATGAAATATGTTTTGGAGGCCGGATAAGCTTGCCAGACCTGGTGGAAATCAGGATTTAGGTTAAGATAATTAAAATTACTTTTTGTGCATAATATGCATTTGTAGATGTAAATAGAATAAAATGAGAGGATACCGAAACCTTTAAAATAATTTCTGCATGTTTGTCTATAATCTAGATTAAAAATTAGACGGATAATCCTTTTCTGGGAAATAATAACCCTTGAGGCGTTGGCCGCAGCTCCCCAGAGTATGACATTATACGAAATATAGGAGATACTATTGCATAATAGACATTAATCAATTGCCTAATTGTAAACATATTTTTTAACTGTATTATTGCAAAGTAACAGCTATTTGGTAGAACCCGAAAAAGAAACATCAGTATCCTTAACTGAGATACTACTATCTTCAGGAATATCTGTCCTTGTAAAAAAAATGCATAAGAATCGTTTTTGTCGAATTTACTATCATAGAATTCCTTTCACACCAACTAATAAATTCTTTTGATTATTTTTTTCATCTGTCAAAACAGTCAGATTTTGTGGTTTCAGCCAATAACAACTCAGGATCCTAACCAATCATTGTGTTTTATACTGATAAAACCGCTTCGTCGTTTTTGTTTTTTGATTAAACTGTGTTTACCTATTTGAGATGTCAAATGTAAACATTTATCAATTATTATTATACTAAAATGTATTGCAAATCTATGTTAATAACCAAATTTCAAAATGTATTTGTAAACTAACCTGTTTTTATTAGTTTATTTCAACATTCATTTAACATTTTTAGATACCTCACTTTAACAATAAACTTAAAATTAATTAAATTAAGAAAGACATCATTTCATTCTTCTTCTTCGCTTTTATTTAAGGCGCCGTTTCGTGGGGTAGCCAGTCAAAAAATCGCCTTGGTGGCCCTGTATGTAAAACTATAACAGCTCAGGTTTCAATTTAAATTGGTAAAGAAAATTTTCAAAATTTGTGTGTAAAGTGTCTTTTGCATAAATGACTATGTTCTCTGTTTTTAATACAAAATGATTCAAAAAATAATCCTTTCAAATACGACTCGTCCTCTGAAATTTTATAGATTAAATTTTTGATCTTCATACTCAAAAGCCTTTATTTTAGGCAAAACCACTCAAACAAACTGATTTAAGATAAAATCACTCGTCCTGCGGACTCGTGATTTTATCAATCAGTTTGTTTTCGTGGTTTTTCCAAATAAAGCCGTTTTCGTGAAAACCAAAAATTTTATCGATAAAATTTGGAGGACTCGTGGTATTACCTTTGATAAAATATTCATCTTTAAGGTTAGCATAATCGCTAATGTGGTGTTATCTGCATATAGTATCAAATGATTAGTGCTAACTATTTAGAGAGATCATTTATGTATAATAAAAATATCAGTGGACCTAAAATTGATCCTTGAGGTACGCCAATGTCTACAGGTTGGGGAAGGGACTTCTGATCTTCAATTATAACAATAGTTTTTCTAGCTTCCAAGTATGATTTCAGCCACGATATAAATTTTCCCCGAAATCCTAAATCTCGTAGTTTATTTATTGTTATATCAGTACTAACCGAGTCATAAGCCTTTGAAAGATCAAAGAAAAGTGCACTCACATACCTTTTCCTGTCCAATGAGGTGTGGATAAAATTAAGTAGGACTATGAATGCACTCTCCGTTGATCTCCAGGTAAGAAACCATGTTGATGGTCAGATATAACATTATACTTTTCAAGGAAAGAAAATAAATACATAAATACATTTTTCTATTATTTTGCTACCTTTTTTATGTATTGGTATAACAATTCCTATCTTTAGATTAGATGGAAACGTTTCTGTTTCTACTGAGTAATTAATAATGTCTGCTAGAGTGCAAGCAATTTGTGGACCTATACTTTTAATAATCTTTGTTGACTTGACAGACAGTCAACACCCTCGGCATTAAAATTTTTCAGACAATTAATTATATCCAACACATCTTCAGGGATAACAGGATTGAAATAAAAAGTATTAACGACATACATTGTTGCTTAAAACTATTGCCAGTAAAGTGAGTATTTATTGCTTTTTTAGTGTTCGTTACAAAGAAAGTGGCAAACACATTAGCAATTTCGTATTTATTCCGCGTTATTTCCCCATTTAAATCCGCGGCATCAATTGTAAGTATATCTCTTTTTCCTATTTTTTGTTGTACTGTTCGCCATATATATTTTTGTTTTTGTTTTACATTTCTATTTTCAAGATTTTTTTGGTAGAACAATTTTTTTTGATTTGTTAATTTCTGTGACATAATTTTGCTTTAACCTTTTATAATTTAAATGATCATCGGGATTTGGAGAATATTTTGTTAACAATAAGATCATCACCCATCTGTATAAGATTGCGATCAACCCATGTTTTTTTGGTTAGATTACATACGTTTTTGTTAAAATATGGCAAATAAAATCAATATAGTAACATATAGTATCTAAAAATTCATTATATACAAGATCAACACTTGTTTGTATTATTTAGATATTCATAGACTGACAAGAAACGTTCATTTTCTAGATGAGTTTATAAGAAAATTAATGTCTTAACCATATCGACACAAAATTGAATAAAAACATGCGATAAATGTTTTTTTTGCCTTCGCAGCTTATTAAAAAAAAACAGAATTTTAAGCAATGAATAGACCACAACTTCGACTTTTTTCTCTTTCGCATGCAGGTCGGCTACTTGTGAGCAGTATAAGAGGATTTTCACTCACTTTTCCTTTCGTGCTCGCTTCGCGTGTCTAATATTTCGAGTCTCCGTCATTCCAAGAGGATTTTAAAGATGCATTTGTGCCGCTATACATCATTTTTTGATGTCATTCCGCCGGCGTAATTTTAAGAGAGTTATTTGAAGAATTTAGAGTAGTAAAAGTAAAAAGCCATTTTATACGAGTAATTGTCTTTTAGAGGACGGTTTTAAAAACTATAAAATCTTCATTTAAAAAATTTAAAACGACATTTAATGTGGTTAGGATATAGAGAAATTAATTGAATTTCCTTTTTAATGGTACAAAAAATACTATAATATTTTAAATTAAAAACGTTAAAAGTTATTAGAGCACTTAAAAGTACTTGATAGTACTTGGATGTAAATAATTAATATGTTATGACGATGATGAAAATTACGTTATTATATTTTGTAATAGTTACACTTGAAACTTGTAGGGGTGTTTAGTGACCAATTTGCATGTTCAGTACATGAATAGTTTAATTAAAATTCTCCATTAAGGGCCAGTTGCATAAAAATAAGTTAACTACCGGTTCAGTTGACTTGAGTTCAAAGGACCCCGCATTTTTATTATGTAAAGTGGGGACCGGTCAAATTTTCTGAAAGTTTGGTATGTTGTTTTACTCGACCTAGTAACTAGAAGTGTCAATAGGCCCAACCCAATCCTATGGCTAGTTTTCTAGATACGGGGTGTTAAAGTTGAAAATTGCCCAGTTTTTCGGATTTATTTTTTTTTAATTAAAAGTTAGATTGGATTTCTGTTACATACAGACGTTTACTACATGTTCTAGTAATAAATTAGTGGATACGTATGATAAAAAATATTTATATTTACAAGGTAATTCACAAAAATGTATGACGGTAATTTTTTGCAAATTCACTTTTTCTACTGCGACGTCAGGGAAGCATATTTTTGAAAGGTTCTCCTCGATATAGTATTTTGACGAGAAAATATTGCACAGTACACATTTCTTATACAGGGTGTTGCATCGAGAGAACCACTAGACAAAATTATTTTTTCTTAGCATTAATTCAAAACACTGTATTTACGGATTGATTTTTGGGAAAGGTAATACCACAAACATATGTGTGTCTCTAATCTCCAAAATATACAGGGTGGTTTATTTATAGGAAGGTATTCTATTTTGAAAAAAGTACAAAAACCATGAACACCCTAACATTTCCCCGGTCAAATGTAACTATTTTCTCACTACACAGGGTGTGCCAATTATTTCCACTCGATATCAGCACCGAAACTAAAAGAGATATCAACAAGATTTTTGGTAGGGGTAGACAGTGTCACTCGGACTACAATTTTAAAATATTTTGATGTATACAGGGTGGATAATTTTTGTGGAATCAAAAATTAATTTGGTTTTTTTAAATTGAACACCCTGTATACGATTATGTTTTCTGATTCTACTTAATATTAGATTTACGGTACTTTTTTGTATTTATAAATCCGACGCGGCGTTGACAAGTTATTCCTATTTTAAGCAGATTTAATGAAAAACAGCACTTCAGAAATATTAGCACAAAACCCACATTTTTTAAAAAAATCCTCAGAAAAGCTACTATGATGTAAATGAAACATGCACCTATCACAATAATCACACAATAGTCTAGTTTTCAAATGGCAATAACTTAATTTTTTCAAATGGGACACCCTGTATATGTTTCTTCAGTTAGAAGCTCTCCCTAATACGCATTAAAAAAATATAGGGTTTTGCACATCTAACTTTACTATTTACTTTAATAATTGACGTTAAGTGACAAGTGTTCAAAATGTCTTCCATTTTCATTTATACATTTTCTTGCCCTTTTTTTCATTGATTTACGCAGATCTCTTAGCATTGCAGGGGTCACCTGTCTAAATGCTGCAGTAATTCTTTCTTTCATATTTTCTTTTGTGGTAACCTCTTCTTTGTAAACAATATTATTAATAAAACCCCACAAGAAAAAATCGCAAGGTGTAAGGCAAGGCGATCTAGTAGGCCAATTTATAGGTCCTCCCCTTCCTATCCAACGATCCTGAAATTCCCTATTTAACCAATTGCGAACATCTAATAGGTAATGTGGTGTGGCACCATCTAATTGAAACCACATTCCGTTGCGATAATTTTGAGGCACATTTTGCAATAAGTTGCGAAAATCATGTTCTAAAAAATCTAAAAATATAGCTCCATTTACAGTCCCATCAAAGAAATAGGGACCAATTACATAATCACCTATTATTCCCGCCCACACATTCAAAGACCATCGATACTGTGATGTGGTTCTAAATAAATGTTCATTGTGGTCCGAATAATAATGGAAGTTGTGTCTATTTACACAACCGTTCTTATGAAACGTGGCTTCGTCGGAGAATAAAACTTTGTTTAAAAAGTTACGCTCTGTATTTATCTTGTTTATTAACCATCTACAGTATTCCACTCTACGCGCGAAATCACGTGGTAACAATTCTTGGTGAAGCTGGATATGATAGGGGTGATATTTATTCTTTTTTATTATGCGTCTAATTGTGGTATTGGAAATATCTATCTGATTGCTTAATTGCCTTGTGCTTATATTGGGATCTTCAACTATACTGATCATTACCTTATATTCGTTGTCAATAGTAATAGCTGTAGTTTCACGTGAATGTTTTTCATACTTGACGGTTCCTGTTCTATCAAATCTATTCTTTAAATTCTCAAAAGTATCCTTTTGTGGATGACGTCTTTCTGGGTATCTTTGACGATAGACCCTACTAGCAAGAAATGCATTTTTTTGACATTCACCCAGTATCCATATCATATCAATATTTTCTTGAACACTATAATTCTTATTAAAATCCATTTTTATACACAATACCGATTAAATATAGTAGACGTGATACAATGTTGACAATTAATGCCATAACAAAATATACCTACTGTCATTTTCATAGGTAACTTGATTTCTTATTAAAAATTGTGTAAAATATGTTGTTTGTCACTTAACGTCAATTATTAAAGTAAATAGTAAAGTTAGATGTGCAAAACCCTATATTTTTTTAATGCGTATTAGGGAGAGCTTCTAACTGAAGAAAAATATACAGGGTTAATTAAGTTATTGCCATTTGAAAACTAGACTATTGGCACGCCATTGGCAAACACCCTGTGCAACAGGTGAAGATGTTGTGTGATTATTGTGATAGGTGCATGTTTCATTTACATCATAGTAGCTTTTTTGAGGAATTTTTTAAAAAATGTGGTTTTTGTGCTAATATTTCTGAAGTGCTGTTTTTTCACTAAATCTGCTTAAAATAGGAATAACTTGTCAACGCCGCGTCGGATTTACAAATACAAAAAACTACCGTAAATCTAATATTAAGTAGAATCAGAAGACATAATCGTATACAGGGTGTTCAATTTAAAAAAACCAAATTAATTTTCATTCCACAAAAATTAGCCACCCTGTATACGTCAAAATATTTTAAAATTGTAGTCCGAGTGACACTGTCTACCCCTACAAAAAATTTTGTTGATATCTCTTTTAGTTTCGGTGCTAGAGATCGAGTGGAAATAATTGGCGCACCCTGTATAATGATTTTTATAACATCTTGAGAGGTATGAATTCTACATCCGATAGTATGAACAGTTTTCGAGATACAGGGCGTTAAAGTGGAGAATCACTGATTTTATCAGTTTTTTCTTCAAATTAAAAAGCTATGTTTTAAAAATTGGTGTTAGTATTGCACGCCATCCCGTATCGGTCGAGGACAACTCTCTGTATCCCAATTGGAACTTTAAGTAAACGTGATGAAATATTACACTTGCCCGTAATAGAACTTAATCAAAGATTTAGAATTTTTAAAAATAATTGGATAAAACGTCTTGTATTCATCGTATAAAAATTGTTCCTAACAAGTTTTATTAACAAAATCATTGAGACAATTTTTCGTTAGCTCGTAGAGATTTGATGTAAAGATCGAAGACACCTCATCGGTAAATCCTTGTCCGGGGCCGGTCCCTTTCGCCACCGTAATCGGCTTAAGGGAATTTTCCCCAAACCACAAAAAAACGAAATAATCCGAAACTCGTTTTGAACTGCTTGTTCCAACGTATACAATATTGAGAGTTAAAAAAAATGTTTCCGTAGAAAGTCCAAAGCTCTCATCTAAATAATAAATCAGTTTTATGATTCTAATAAGGGTTGATCAGCACAAGTAAAATGTAAATATTTGTTTAGGTGGTTAACACCTAAAAACCGAGGAAATTCACACAAGAATATTTTTTTACATAAACCGTTGACTCTGGAAGCGAGCTCTTGTTATCGTAAGCAGAATGCAATGTAAATATCTGGCTAACTGATAATAGCCTACATGTGATTGTAATGACAAAATAGGATGTATCTTGGGAAAAATTTTCCAGTCCACCAGCAAACCATTGTAACAAGGGGCAACTGCAACTGAGCACCGTCCCTTCAAGGCAATAAAAGTAGATACCTCAACTGAGCACTTTTACCTGGTTTAATAAATCTTCTTCATCCTTTAATCCTAATAATGATACGTTAGTTAAAATTGATTTTATTTGTAAGAGTGCATTTGCAACTAATGTTTTTTTTTGCAAATATTTTGAAGGAAATTAAATAAAATAAAATTTTGATTTACATAACGTATATTAAACTTATATACAAAATATCAATATAAAAATAGATTGATTATAATTTGTATCTATTTGCAATTAATTTCACATATTCAAATTCTGTAATTTCTCCATTATTTAATTCTACAATTTTTTTATTTTGTATCTATTTGCGATTAATTTCACATTTTCAAATTCTGTAATTTCTCCATTATTTAATTCTAAAATTTTTTTATTTGTGAATGTTTCTGCCTCTCTAACTTTTTTTGATATTATCCTGACAGGCGTATTAATACTTTGTATTTTAATATATACTAAACACTGAAATTCAACAAGTGTTTTTACAAAGATATGAATATTCGGAAGGACATGGTAAAAGTTTTTAGAAAAGTGCGAATGAAAGGATTCAAAAGGGTTTGTTGTATAATGTAGAGAGCTACTTTTAGAAGCCCATACTGTTGGTGGAAATAAGGAATCTTCTGAGATATAATTGTCAATCAGATAATCAGCTAATTTGATATATGCCGAAGAGTTTGGAATTTCGGACATAAAATGATATGATTAACAAAACATTCACTTATATTTTCGGGATTAAGAAATGATAAGCCAAAAAGATGTGGAAGCCACTTTCCTTCCTCTGAATTACTTTTATACTGGTTTACTAAGCCAACATTTTGAATTTTTCGATACCAGCTTTGCGCCAAAAATTTTTGTTTTCGGCCAAACAACGTTAACAGCGTTGTGTATGGCTATTTCAAAATCTATTACAACCTTTTGTGGATTTAAATAAATATTTAAGTTGTTTGACAATGTCAATAAATGTCTAAAAAGAGAAACATACGTTTCACTAAGCTTGTTTGGAAGGAGGCAGAAAATAAGTGGGATATAATGACCCTGTCACAAGCCATGAATTGTGAATAGTTCATAATAAAATTTCGCACAATATAAAAAGTATCACATTTTGATAAACAATTTAAATTGGAGGGGCAGGCAAAAATTACAATATTATTTTCAATATTATTAGCTAATAAAAACGGTTCTTTTCTATCTGTCACCAAATCCATTTTATTTAGAGCTTCTTGTACTTCTTGCAAGCCTTTTGGTATTGCGGTTGCATTTACCTTTAATCTGTTGCGGCTCATGCTGGTTCAAATATACTTCAAATCTGTCGTGGTTAAATTTTCTTTAAAATTTCCGTATGAAGAATTTTTGAGGGCCGTTCGCAAATATCATTGACTGCTTTCCGTTTACATGCATTACTTATAGCTTGTCGACTCACTTTTTGCAATTGTGGATCGTGATTGTGTTCTAATGAATGATCCACAATATCGTTACCTATAATATACATATAACATTAACAAAATTAAAGAAAATAAGTGTCTGGGTAGGACAAATCAAAAATAGAAATTTTACAAAAAAGTAACTTACCCTTTGTATGACATTTTGCTTTACAACCCGACGTACACACAAACCCAATATATGGCACCATCATTTCCTTTTCCTAAACTTAAAGTCATTTATAACAAACATTTGTTGACCACGTTCTCTTAAAACAAAACTTGTTACTAATTCCATTACGTCTAAACTTTGTTTGAGATATTACTTTTGACACCTAAGACATTTAACTGAAAACTGCTACAAATTTTGTACAAACCATTCGTCGTAATTCCTTTATAATTATATTTTCGGAAATGCAACTATTCATTCGTAATCCCAAAATTCCCAAACATTTTCCAACAACTCGGATTCCAATTAAGAAGAATTAAAGGGATAAGTATTAAGTCATTGAGTGCCGAATTGATGCATCTACGAGGGGTGCAATAGTTTACCTGAGTGTAATAAAGTGCTGAGTTGATGCCTGTCCGTAACAAGATTGAACCCTACAATAAGATAATTATATTATAACATAACAGAACGACATGGCAATGAATCATATACTATCAATAAATTGAATATCGTCGTCTACTATCCCTCTATCTGATCTGTAACTGGTTACAGATTGAAGCGATTTCTGATTGATAGGAAATCGATAATTGAAAATTAGTTCTCGTGCCGTGCGTATCGTTCCGTCTTTGCATAGATTAATTCTGATTGGTTAACATGTGTCGAATAACGTAATTTGCATTTATCGTGTTCGATTATAATTTCGATAACTAAAAGTAGATGACGGATACTGACGGACTAGTATTTTAGGCCTACAATGATTTATCATATGACAAAACATTTAATTCCCTGTATGAATGTCAAAGGGATTAAAAAATGTATTAACCATCATGGCCTACTTGACTAGAAATACTCTTAACACATCACTTGATGTTGATGTTGAGGAATGATATGATAATGATAATGTATAGCCCAAACTATGTACAGGGTGGCCAAATAAGAATGCGAGGTACTGTATATTGAAAACCATCCATCGTAGAGGCTTGCGGAAAAAAAAGTAATTACTAAAACGACCAAGAGGAAAACCTGGAAAATATTTTCAAGTTTCTGAAATGGCCGCTAGGGGGCGTAACTGCGATCTTGAAGCTAAGAAAGTGATGTTTCTGCGAATTCCGCTATATTAACCTACCAAAAAAATACCTGATCTTTAAAGTAGAGAATAATCTGAACCTTTTTTGTTTAACAATTTTTGCTATATCTCTAAAAATAAAGTGGTGGGGGTATTCAAAGGTTTCAGTAAAAAACACCCTGTATATTCGAAACGGCTGAGCTGATTTTAACAAACTTGGGCTAGTTGAAAAGAGCCATTCTTGGGCTAAAAATGCTATAATATTTGAAGTTTTGTTAGTTTCAGATGTCGCCGCTAGAGGGCTTTTTTCGACATCTCGTTAGGAATGGTTAATTGATCCCTTTTTTACGTACATCGGTGTAGATTTTAAAACCTAACTTTATCTTAAACATGTTTACAATCAGTTATGCATACCCGCAAATAGCACTCTAATGATATCTACCCATTTAAGACCTAATGGTTGCGCATATAATTTCAAAACTACTTTATTTATTATTTACTATTTATTTGCCTACACAGGCGTTTTTTA
Source organism: Crepidodera aurea (assembly GCA_949320105.2). NCBI lineage: Eukaryota > Metazoa > Arthropoda > Insecta > Coleoptera > Chrysomelidae > Crepidodera > Crepidodera aurea. The sequence continues at coordinate 56,458,715 of OX439475.1, forward strand.
TTGACAATTCAAAACAAATGTTTTTTTAAAACAGAATTTACTGTTATCTGTTTGTATTAACATTAAAACGTTAATTTTCTCGACAAAATTACATTATTATATCATTCTTCAGGAAGAAACATGAGAAATGAAATAAGAAAATAATTCTTCCAAGAAATTCTACCATACTCACTTTATCATTGGCGTTAAGCATAAGGACGTCGCTTTTATTCTTTAATTTGAATATAACAAAGACACTCTTTCTTCTTCAAATGTTACCATCGTCTAGCAAAAACACAGCAACCCATTGCATTGCATTGCAATTAAACTTTATAATAAACAAATCTAAAATCGTTGCCAATTAAAAAATTTAAAAAGGAAATTAAAATGTTGTTATTAAATTCGGCCTACTACAGTGTAGATGACTTCCTTTCCGAATGATGTTTATATTATTACCAGTTTCCTTTACTTTTTTACTTTTATCTTTAGGTTTTCACCTTGTAATTTTGTTGTGTGATGTTGTGTAACCTTTTTTAATTTTTTATATTTTGTTTTGTATTTTTTTAACTTCATGAATTTTGACATCAATAATAAGAATGCGAGGCACTGTATCTTGAAAACTATCCATTGTAGAGGCTTGCGGAAAAAAAAGTTATAACTAAAACGGCCAAGAGAAAAACCTGGAAAATATTTTCAAGTTTCTAAAATGGCCGCTAGGGGGCGTAACTGCAATCTTGAATCTAAGAAAGTGATGTTTCTGTGAATTCCGCTATATTAACCTAACAAAAAAATACATGATCTTTAAAGTAGAGGATAGTCTGAATCTTTTTTGTTTGACAATTTTTGCTGCATCTCTAAAAATAAAGTGGTGGGGGGTGTTCAAGGGTTTCAGTAAAAAACACCCTGTATATTCGAAACGGCTGAGCCGATTTTAACAAACTTGGGCTAGTTGAAAAGAGCCATTCTTGGGCTAAAAATGCTATAATATTTGAAGTTTTGTTAGTTTCAGATGTCGCCGCTAGAGGGCTTTTTTCGACATTTCGACAGAAATGGTTAATTTTGTCAAAAAAATTAAACGCATTGGTATGATTTCTTTTTCATGAAAAAGTAGCTAAATGATGCCTAAACAAGCTCCCGAAAACCGCATCTCGATATCTTGTTCCTAACCTAAAATTTAGCCCAAAGAAAATTTTATACGGAAATCCCTTAAATTTTTATTTTTTAAACTAATTAATTCCTTTTATTATGTAAGTTGTGGCCCTAAAAAGGACCGATTTAAAATGTGGCCCTATAAAGGACCGATTTAAAAAAGAAAAGTTTTTAGTGTCCCCGTAAATGCTCTAAATGCTGATCATCACGCTCTATGCATTGCTGAAGCCTCTCATGGGTACACAAACCTGCACCTTCAATTTCGGCTCTCGGTATGTTACGTAATGCATTAACGAATCCGGTTTTTCATATGTATCTGGTCGTAGGTTGCGTCTGAAAATCAAAACAAGTTAAGTCTGGTGATCGCGCAGGCCATGGAAACAGACTTCCTCTTCCAATCTACCACTGTTGGAATACTGCATTAATATGCTCTCGCACAATAATAGCATAATGTGCTGGGCAACCATACAACTGCAAAAACAAGTTTTGACGTGTTTCCAGTGAAACATCTTCCAACAACAACGGTAATGTATTGGCCAAAAAGTCAAGAAAGATATTGCCACTTAGGGATTGCTAAAAAAAATAATTCTGCGTCCCAGTATGCCACACCACACATTTAAACTCCAACGTCCTTGGTGCTGAACTTCACGCAACCAATGCGGATTTTCTGCAGACCAATAATGCATATTGTTCATCGGTCCAAAGAATTACAAATAAAAATTCTCAATTATTGTGTGAGAGCATATTAATGCAGTATTACAACAGCGTTGGATTGGAAGTGGAAGTCTGTTTCCATGGCCTGCGCGATCACCAGACTTAACTTGTCTTGAATTTTCAGACTCAACCTACGACCAGAGAGATACGAAAAATCGAATTCGTAATGCATTACGTAACATACCGAGAGCCGAAATTGAAGCTGCAGTTTTGTCTACCCATGAGAGGCTTCAGAATTTCGAGCATTTACGGGGACATTAAAAACCTTTCTTTTTTAATTCGGTCCTTTTTAGGGTCACAACTTACATAATAAAAGGAATTAATTAGTTTAAAAAATAAAAATTTAAGAGAACCGTATAAAATTTTCTTTAGCCTAAATTTTAGGTTAGGAACAAGATACCGAGATGCGGTTTTCGCGAGCTTGTTTAGGCATCATTTAGCTACTTTTTCATGAAAAAGAAATCATACCAATGCATTTAATTTTTTTGACAAAATTAACCATTTCTGTCGAAATGTCGAAAAAAGCCCTCTAGCGGCGACATCTGAAACTAACAAAACTTCAAATATTATAGCATTTTTAGCCCAAGAATAGCTCTTTTCAACTAGCCCAAGTTTGTTAAAATCGGCTCAGCCGTTTCGAATATACAGGGTGTTTTTTACTGAAACCTTTGAACACCCCCCACCACTTTATTTTTAGAGATGCAGCAAAAATTGTCAAACAAAAAAGATTCAGACTATCCTCTACGTTAAAGATCATGTATTTTTTTGTTAGGTTAATATAGCGGAATTCACAGAAACATCACTTTCTTAGATTCAAGATTGCAGTTACGCCCCCTAGCGGCCATTTTAGAAACTTGAAAATATTTTCCAGGTTTTTCTCTTGGCCATTTTAGTTATAACTTTTTTTTCCGCAAGCCTCTACAATGGATAGTTTTCCAGATACAGTACCTCGCATTCTTATTATTGATGTCAAAATTCATGAAGTTAAAAAAATACAAAACAAAATATAAAAAATTAAAAAAGGTTACACAACATCACACAACAAAATTACAAGGTGAAAACCTAAAAGATAAAAGTAAAAAAGTAAAGGAAACTGGTAATAATATAAACATCATTCGGAAAGGAAGTCATCTACACTGTAGTAGGCCGAATTTAATAACAACATTTTAATTTCCTTTTTAAATTTTTTAATTGGCAACGATTTTAGATTTGTTTATTATAAAGTTTAATTGCAATGCAATGCAATGGGTTGCTGTGTTTTTGCTAGACGATGGTAACATTTGAAGAAGAAAGAGTGTCTTTGTTATATTCAAATTAAAGAATAAAAGCGACGTCCTTATGCTTAACGCCAATGATAAAGTGAGTATGGTAGAATTTCTTGGAAGAATTATTTTCTTATTTCATTTCTCATGTTTCTTCCTGAAGAATGACATAATAATGTAATTTTGTCGAGAAAATTAACGTTTTAATGTTAATACAAACAGATAACAGTAAATTCTGTTTTAAAAAAACATTTGTTTTGAATTGTCAATAAAAAACGCCTGTGTAGGCAAATAAATAGTAAATAATAAATAAAGTAGTTTTGAAATTATATGCGCAACCATTAGGTCTTAAATGGGTAGATATCATTAGAGTGCTATTTGCGGGTATGCATAACTGATTGTAAACATGTTTAAGATAAAGTTAGGTTTTAAAATCTACACCGATGTACGTAAAAAAGGGATCAATAAAATTATTATTAATGAAAAATCGCCTACTGCCCTTAATTTCCAAACAAAACATCCTAACACCTCATCAGTATGGTTTCCTACCTAAAAAATGCACTAATGACGCAATGTTTTCCGTTCTTAATGAAATATATACATCACTTAATGATAAACTTCACTATTTTGTGACTTCGCAAAGGCCTTTGATTGAGTTAATCATGAAATCTTAATTATGAAACTACAAATTTATGGCGTACGGGGTTCTCCTTTGGAATGGTTTAAAACTTACCTAGAAAATAGAAATCAGCATGTGCGTGCTAATGGAGAGGATTCTTCAAACCTGCCAATTAGGAGTGGAGTACCTCAAGGTTCAGTAATAGGTCCAATTTTATTTTTATTATTCATCAACGATATCACAGACTTAAAAATAAGTGGAATAATTACTTTGTTTGCCGATGACACGAGTGTAACCTAGTGTAGTTCTGATATACAGACATTACAATCTGGCATAAACAAAGATCTAGTAACTATCAAGTCATGGTCTGACTCGAATGGACTTTATTTCAACACCAGTAAAACAGTAGCAATAAGGTACTTTACAACCTATAACTCTAAGGAATAATCCGATTCTAACGGTGAACTCAATTAAGTTTTTAGGTCTTTATATAGACAAATTTCTAAAATGGTCCACTCATATTGATACCTTGGCAAAAAATTTATCTTCTGCATGTTTTACCATTGTTTCTAAAGAGCTAACCCTTACTACTGCATTAATGACCTACTTTTCCTTATTCGAATCTAAACTTCGTTCTGGGATTCTTGTAGCTTATACCACTTCAAATTTATTTTCAAATTACAAAAAAGAGCAATTCGTTATGTATTTGGTTTAAGTAGGAGGACACACTGTGAAAATTACTTTAAAAATTTCAAAATTCTAACCCTTCCTGCTTTATTTATCTTTGAATCCATCTGCTTAGTTCGCAAGAACATTCAAAAATTATCGGAAAGACCAAATCGTAGTTATCCTACAAGAAATTTAGATACTGATGTTTACTTAACTATTCCCACCTCTGACCTAATAAAAAATTCTATTACCTACAATACCAAAAAAATTTATAATAACCTCCCGATAGAGTTAAAATCTATAAATTCATATGATAGGTTCAGAAGATCGACTAGGGCTTTTCTTCAAGAAAGACCATTTTACACAGTGGCAGAATTCTATAACGTGCCTTAGCCTAAGTTAAATCGAAAATTTTACATTAAGTTATAGTGACGGATATTGCGTATCCAATGTAATTGTTATTCATATTTTGTTTGTGTTTTGTTTTGCCTAGTAATTTATTTTTATTAGTTTTAAATTCGCTTTGTCTATAAAATTTTTGTAATTTTTCTTTGACAATAAAGCATATTCTCTCTCTCTCTCTCTCTCTTTGTCTATTATAACTGCGATTTTGATTTTTTTTTAAATTGAACGTCATTTATCATTGTATATTACAACTTTCTCAAAAAAGAAGTAAGTTTTTTTTGTTGACATTTTTTTTAATTTCGCGAGGCAACTTATACTATTTTATCGCGACCTGCATGCTATTATTACATATTTATTTTTTAATTTTAAGATTTTAACAGTTTTTTTTTCAGATTCTGTTGATTATTTTTGGGTAATCATTTGCAACCCCAATCTGATTTTTTAGGGTTTTAAAGATTTTTTTGTTGCATAAATTGTATGAATTTTTAATTTTATTTATTCTCATTGACATCAGAACAATAATAAATGTATTTCTACCTTAAAAAAATTAAATTATTAATATTCTGCACAGAAGCAAAGAGCGAGCCAAAGCGTCCAAATCCCTTTATATTTTGGCAAGTCCGAAGAACTGCATGGCAAACAGACCAAGGTACGTAAAGGTCCTTTTAAAAAGGATCATCTCGACCTTCGATTCACATAAGGCAGTATTTATAAACAGCCGAAGCGCGAATCCACAATAAGGGAGGAAACCAATAAATGAAACATGCCCTAAAGTCGGTCGGTAACAGAAAGAGAATTTCGAATTACCGAAATCGGTATAAATGTCTGAATTGTTGACTGTAATGGATTAAACTTATTTATGAGAAAAACCCACCCTCCCGTAAGCTGCTTTCAGGGGCGGAGAGACAAGGGTTGATTTCTACGTTTTGTCACTTTAGTAGCGATAAAAACGCTACAAATTAGACCGCTTCTATATTTTATTAAAATCAAGGAAAAGTATTGAATCAGGTTGATATTCGAGGTTAATTAAAAAGGACTTCAAGCTCTTCAATTTTAAAGAAGCAGAATACATTTTATTCCTATAAATTAAGAGCTGGCAGAGGATGATTCAGACAGGGAAACACTATTTTATGGACACATGGAGAACTTCATTTTTATATAAAAATAGAAACAAGTTTGATCGACTGATTGCGCGACAAATCTTTAAACGATGCACTTGGGAAGGATCGTGCCAGATATAATTTGACCGGTAATTTTAGAATTTACCCCTTCAGCTTCTGAGCATAAGATTATCCAAGCATTTTTCCTAGATCAAACTTTCCAAAATCATATCCATCAATCTTTCAAAAGTGGAATTAGTATAAAAACCTAATGGTAGGACTTTCCAGTAGAGATTGTTGTCTTCAAGACCAATTTCTACTTTCTACTCTCAAATTATTGTTACCAAAACGACACGAGAACACCAAGTACTAAAAGTTTCTTCAAAGATCCTTGATCAACAAAAAGGATAGACGCCACTGCTTGATTTCAAAGACGTTGAAAACATGAAAGTGATGTTTGAAATTAAATTCTAATCAAAAAAATAATAAGATGGCTTTCATTAAGCGGTACAATTTGAAATGAAATGTAATATAGCGAAGACCTCAAGTTTATTAACAACATACTAATAATTCGAGCATATATAAAGATAAAGTTCATTTAAAGATTCTACTGGAGAGAAACCAAGCACCTAAAATTCTGAAATTTTATCATTCGATACTAAGACGGTATTTTACTTTTGACTAGATTTAAATTATTTCTGAATGATTCAAATATAACTCCTTACTCTTTATAAATTGCAGTTGTAAATAGTTATTTACGTAATCAACTGATTATGTAAAGAACTATTTATAAAGAGTAAGGAGTTATATTTGAATTCTGCACAAATTAAATACAAAAAATAAACAAATAAATTTACTTATAATCTAATAGGCCTATAAATACCTCATTAAGTTATTAACAAACTGAAAATTTCACTGAAATCGATTAAAACGTTTAGTCTTCATGTCTTCATGCTTTTAATAATTATAATAATAGCATAATAAGTACCTAAACACATTTGCCATCTATTTAATATGATTATTAAAAATAATTGGTGCTTTTTATCAAAACACAAATTTTAAAACAACAAATTCCACTGTCATTAAAGTTATTTTTATTATGTTACGCAATACACATGCATTCACGGCCCGCTAGGCTCTACCCAGTTGGTCTTCAATAACCCTTTCTTTGTAACTAAATAAAACATTACAAAAGACATGCAGATTATAAAAAAGAAGATTTGAAATCATAATTTGTCTAAAGATTATTTATATTATGTAATCTTTAGACAAGGATTTGGACCTAAATGGGAGTGCTGCCATCTCCAGGGCACATCCAACTTCCGAATGATAAATGTCCATAAGGCGATACTAATATATTATCATTATACAATGGTTATAGTCTTGTAACGTTTAATTACATGGGAGTTAGAATATACTTAGTTAAAAAATTCATTCTTCATTCCCTAGTATTGTAACTGACATTTATGGGCATTCATCTGCTTCATTAATTCAGTCATTCAAAATTTGTACATTTTGTCATGCGGAAAGATAAAGTATGTTGGAATATATGTACCGACTCTCCTATTACCAGGTTTATTTTATAAAACTTTCAAAAATGGCAAATATTTAAAACTTTGTTAACAGCTAATTTTAAAGAGCTGCGTTTTATTTCTCTCCACGTAGAAACCAAATCAGTTTGTAATTTTTCCTCATTTTTTTCCTGCAGCGACCGAATTCAATTTCCAATTTAGCTTCGGAAAATTGTAAACTGATTATTAACCGGTAAAAAGTATCCGCTGCAGCGGGGTAAAAACTGCATTAAAAATAAATAAAAACTAACCCTAGAATACTCTAATTACAAAACATTCAGATATTTTATATCGTATTCGAGCTTGTTGCTCGTTTTTCTAAAATATTTAATAGGGGGTAATAGTAGGAGAGCTGGAGCCGAAAAACTCTTTGATCTTTGATATGGACAAACTCGATTAAAACTCATTGTATTACTAAACAGGATTACATATCCGAGCTCTCCGACACTTTCAGTGGTGCAGGACTTAGGTACGGATGACCAAAGTGGCCATTTTTTTCTTAAACGCAAACTATCGATGATACGTATGATTTTTTTTAGGATGGAAGATTAAAAGCTACTTATTATATATTCCAACTCTCCGACAGCTACGGTGGTGCAAACTTGGTGGCTGACAGGAGTGAAGTTGCCAAAAATTAAAAAAAAACAAATCACAACTGATATGTCGGAGAAATTGACTACTGCTTTCTCATTATATAATAAATCATGTGTGAAAATCTCCGACAGCTACGTTGGTGCATAAGGCAGTAAAATGGGATTTTATAGACGCGCCCTCAAGCCTCGCGCCATTCACGTTTATCATATGCATACGTATTTTATCGATAAAAACTCGTACAAATTCAATTTTTTAGTTTTTAGTTTAGTTTTTCGGCTCCAGCTCTTAGACTATAACACTTATTTCAGCGTACTGTATACATTTTTATTATTAGGTGCCTTTGCTGTCTATTATTTTTTTATGTATTACATTTTTTTGTGCTGTGTAGGTCATGTAGTCTTTTAGAATCAAAATTAATTTGTTTCGTGGTTAGCCAGTCTATCAATACTTTTTCTGGGATTAGACTTACATGCGAGGTTGAGTATTATATCATGGTAAGAAGCATCGACAATAACTGTCACAGCTTTTGAACAATGATAGCAGATTTTGTTCCATATTTCGTAACCTACATTCTCTATGATTAATCTATTGTCATTTTGTGAGTGGAAAAGTGCTTCTAAATTTCATTCGAACGTATATAAAAGTATATCGCATTTCGTATAAAGTCTAGTCGAAGTATATTATTATAGTTTTTCCATTTTCAATTGCAGAAACAAAATTCCCAGATGGCGACTTGTATAAAGCGGGATGATTTTGTTCTGAAATTGAAAATAGATAAACTGTAACCAGTTTTGACTTATTTTCTTTATATACCGTTTTTCTTTATAAGCACCTTTCTGTTATTTTAAATATTTCTTTAAACATTTCCTGGATGTCTTAAAAATATTTCAGGAAAACAGAATATGTCGCCTGGTATCTTTGCTGGCATTCTTAGCAAACAACTTTGGCACACTTTAAAAATTGTGGAAGGAGACCGTATGCATCCAACGCTCTACTTACGCTACGTGGTGCAACTACGGGGTATTTACTTCGGACGTTAATTAAAGGTTATCACCAAGTTGCATATTTCACTACTCCTATAATTACTCTAGAGTCAAATTAATACTTTCGTTTACTCCACCATCGCGACGTCAATCCATAATAATTTGTCTTGTTCGTGTACATCTACGGTTTGTTGTAAAAACAAAAAACTATACAATACCCATTAATCTTCATCAAAAGGAATCGCATTTTATTGCCGTACTCTTGGCATAACTACCGTTCATGAAACACTTTTAATAGCCACTAAAGGGTATAATTACCCTTAAATGACCCCATTAAGCTCCCATTTTATACACTGTAACCAATTCAGCTCATAATTTATATTGATTGATAAACGAGAAATGAAAAATAGACATTCATAAGAAGACTACTTGATCTGGAATAAATGTCAGTGAAATGTATCATTGACAAAGTGATTGTTAAAGAAATAATATTATGCATAATCGCAAAATCGAGTTGTGTGTCATGTTTTAAATCAAATGAGATCAAGACACCGTTAAATAATTACAGAGGTTTCTTCCCTACCAAACAAATCAACCCCCTATTTTTCGTATGTATGGTTTAGCGTTTCTTGCACATGTTCTCGCAAAATCCAACTTCCAAGAACCACTGGCATGCTTTCATGGTTTTCTACTTGGTACTTCATGCATTTACAAAAGAGTTGATGTTTTTTGACGTTCTAACATATACTCTGTTTGAAAATGATTGATTGCAAAATTTTTATGAGCCAGTATCTAAACCCCAATATAACATCATAAATCAGTCGAGGGTAATTTCTAAAATAAAATGTTTAACATTATTTGTTCCAAAATGAAATCTTGGGTTTTCTTCCTAAAATTTTTAAAAATACCAATTTTTTTTAATTCTTGGTAAAAATGTAATCTCTACAGGTACAAAATATTTACAATTCAAGATCAATTTAAGGCGCCCTCAACTCTAATAGAAAGGATTAAAATTTCTAATCGGCAGAAAGTGTTGTGCAGATTGTAAATTATTTTAGTTAAAATTTACATTTCTGTTTGTGTAGTCCTGTGCAGAATTGTTAGTTCTGTAATAATAGGCGATAAAAAGCAATATTGATCAAGTAAATTTGTGTAATAAAAATGGCACAAACGTCTAATTATACTCCTGTGAAATTAAAGTGTAATTTAACCGTGCATATGAAAACTTTAGTGTTAAATGTACATGACGCTCTTGTACATGAACATTTCAATAGTACTGTTCGGAGTATAGTTTCTAAGTGTTCACATATGACCAGAGTTGGAGAAGCAACCATTTATAGACTTTTGAACTAACGAAAGGATGGAAGTATTACAGTAGCACCTAAAACGTCAACTGGGAGAAAACCCACTCAAATAGACGGTACTATGAAACAAATGATCCGAAGAAAAGTGCATTCGTTTTATTTACAAAAAAAGATACCTACTTTGGATAAACTTTTAGTAGACATTAATGGAGACAAAACTTTGCCAAACGTTAAAAGAGACAAATTGTGGAAAACTTTACATGAATTAGACTTCGTTTGGGAGAAGAACGATAGAAAATCTGCGCTCATAGAGAAAGAAGAAATTATTTGTTGGAAGAGGCAATATTTAAGGGAAATTAGAAAATTTAGAAGAGAAGACAAACATATTTTTTATTTAGATGAAACATGGAAAAATGAAGAACATTTTGTACAAAAAGTTTGGCAAGATAAACAGGTTACAAATGCTCGTCTGTCTACTGGCTTAAAATTTCCAAATGGTAAAGGTCCACGTTTAATTATGACTCATATTGGAGGAGATAAAGGATTTGTTCATAGAGGCTTGTTAGAATTTGTTTCAAATTCTACGAAAGACTACCATGGAGAAATGACTGCTAATGGAATAAAGGAATATTTCAGTCAAATAATAGATTTATTACCGACCAATTCTGTCGTAGGTATGGAGAATGCCAGTTACCATTCAAGATTAAAGGTACCGTTACCTAACACTAAATGGAAAAAGCAAGAACTCTCCGATTGGCTAATAACCAAAGAAATACTGGCAGAAGAGTGATTACTAAAAAAAGAGCTGTTGCAGTTATGTAAACAACATTCACCAAACTTTAAGAAGTATATGAAATAGCAAAAGAACATGGAGTTAAATTGTTGAGGTTACCACCTTATCCCTGTGAACTTAACCCCATTGAACTAATCTGGGCTCAAATGAAGGGACATGTCGCGAGAAACAATACAACATTTAAACTTCAAGATGTTTGTCAACTATTATGTGACTTCATATTAAAAATTTCACCGGACAATTGGCAAAACGCTATAAGACATGTCATAGCAGAGGAAGAGAAATTCTGGAAACTTGATATGTTAATCGAGGAAACAATAGAACCAATTATTATTTCTGTGGGAAGTGAGGAAACTGATGATGACTCCTTATCGGGAGAAAACGACTTACTTATTTAGGTATGTAACTCTATATACAGGGTGTCCCAATATTTTTTTACAGGCTATAACTCAGGAACTAACTAATAAATTTTTTTGAAAATTGGGTAATCTTTTTGGGACCTACAGTAATTTCATCTGAGGTATACAGAGAGTGAAAAAAATTAAATGGAAAGGGGGAATCAAACTTAGCTCAAATGAAAGGGTTTTTATTTCAAATTCAACGGTGTATCACAAAGAGGGTACCAAAGTAATAATTTTACCAAATTATCAATTTTTTTTCAATTTTTCAACTGTTTTCTTCAGCTTACAAAAACTAGTTAAAAGTAAAAATAGGAGTAAAATAGGAGTAAATCTGGACATGATAATTGCGGCAATTTAAATATCACTGGTTATTGTTGCAAATAAACATTAAATTGAAAATTTGGTAAAATTATTACTTTGGTACCCTCATTGTGATACACCGTTGAATTTGAAACCCTTTCATTTGAGCTAAGTTTGATTCCCCCTTTCCATTTAATTTTTTTCATTGAGATGGCGTCCCTGCTTCTATGATGACGTCACAGATACACTGTATACCTCAGATGAAATTACTGTAGGTCCCAAAAAGATTACCCAATTTTCAAAAAAATCTATTCGTTAGTTCCTGAGTTATAGCCTGTAAAAAAATCTTGGGACACCCTGTATATATTAATTATAATAAGTTTATATGACGCTAGTACCCGAAATACAAACAAACAAATTTATATGGAATCACCCCGTATTTCTAAAAACGAAATATGAGTGTTTTATGAGAAAATATTTTTTTGCAAAAAAAAAAAAATTTGTATCTATATCATATAAATTTGGTTGTATTTACCTATTATTAAATTTTAAGGAAATGTCCTAACCTAATAGTAGGTATACTATTTTTATAAAAATAAATGTGGGTACTTAATATTGACAGTTTACTATTTTTAATATTAAAGTAATTTCGTATTCCCCGTCACTGAGGTATATAATTATTGGTTAATCCCTTAAGGTTTGCTTATTTACATTTTATGATGTATTGTATTCGAGATTTTTCAGGGTGGTCATACTAAAATCTAGTGAAAATTCAGATAAGAAGATATCAACATTTACTTTTTTTCTGCATTGAACAATCCGGTATAAAGACCTTTGCCATAAAAACTGAGCTATCATGCATTTTCAAACGGAGTATAAAACGTCAGAAGGTGAGGGACGTCTTTGTAATGTTACTGGGATACTTTTGCTGGTGGAATGCAGATTAGGATTTTCGCTAAATTTCATCCACATAATCCTTTAATTAAGATAATTCCACAGATTCCTCCAATAAATGGATTTTCAACAGAAAGTAGTTGGAATGCTACATCCATTGTTCCTTTCAAATATTCATCCTTATTAGTTATTACTGCGGTTTCTATTAAAGGTAAAAAACAGCCAATTTGCTTGGAGAATGTAGGATCTGTGAAGGTTCAGACAACTACTGTAGCTGATGTTGATTTATCGGACTGATTTTTTATTATTTGTAATTTATTTGGATTAGACAAACTATTATTCATTTCTGCAGCCCATATTAGTTTTCTCGTTAATATAATGTTCCTTTATTTTTATTTATTAAACCCGTCGTTTCTTATATCATGTAAATTATTTTTATGAGACTAATAAAGTGTTTTATTGTGAGAAAAAACATAAAAATATACTCTATTTCACTCCTATTCCCTAACCTCACCATAAACCAAATTCCAGATTACGTAGCAGAGAACTATCAAGGGACGCAATACTGTCATCGAGAAATTCAAAAATATGCATTTATTAAAAATGGCCGACGAGGACCAGCAGGTATAGCGAGAAAGTTAGCGGACCCGGGGAATAATACATCATATTATTAGATCTGAAAAGCTGGGGCATGGAAAAACTGTAAAATATGATTATAAATGGGCCTTTGAATTTGTTTCCTAAGTCTGAAAAGCGGATTTGGAAAGTTTTCTTGAAAGCAGATGTGGTCCGAATTTGTTTTTAATAGGCTTCAAGTTTCGACAGCCTCACGTCAGATCTGAAAGCTTTCCAGAAAAAATTCTTAAAATATCTTTTATTACGTTCGAAAGGGAAAGCAAGTTCGAGGTTATGAATATTTTAAATTTTTAATTCGATATTTGAAATAATGAGCATTCTGACGCAGAAAAGCATTCGTTATTCTAAGTCGCATATTTTTTGAAGAAGATGGCTCGTTCAAAACCATATTTTTTATGTATCTCCACAAGAAAAAATCCAGTTCTGTTAAATCTGGTGATATAGCGGGCCACCCGACAGTCCCATTATAATGTACAGGGTGGCCAAATAAGAATGCGAGGTAATGTATCTTGGAAACCATCCATCGTAGAGGCTTGCGGAAAAAAAAATTATTACTAAAACGACCAAGAGGAAAACCTGGAAAATATTTTTAAGTTTCTGAAATGGCCGCTAGGGGGCGTAAATGCGATCTTGAAGCTAAGAAAGTGATGTTTTTGAGAATTCCGCTATATTAAACTATCAAAAAATACCTGATCTTTAATGTAGAGGATAATCTGAACCTTTTTTGTTTAACAATTTTTGCTATATCTCTAAAAATAAAGTGGTGGGGGGTATTCAAAGGTTTCATGTAAAAAACACCCTGTATATTCGAAACGGCTGAGCCGATTTTAACAAACTTGGGCTAGTTGAAAAGAGCTATTCTTGGGCTACAAATGCTATAATATTTGAAGTTTTGTTAGTTTCAGATGTCGCCGCTAGAGGGCCTTTTTCGACATCTCGTCAGAAATGGTTAATTTTCTCAAAAAAATTAAACGCATTGGTATGATTTCTTTTTCATGAAAAAGTAGCTAAATGATGCCTAAACAAGCTTCCGAAAACCGCATCTCGATATCTTGTTCCTAACCTAAAATTTAGCCCAAAGAAAATTTTATACGGAAATCCCTTAAATTTTTATTTTTTAAACTAATTAATTCCTTTTATTATGTAAGTTGTGGCCCTAAAAAGGACCGATTTAAAAAAGAAAAGTTTTTAGTGCCCCCGTAAATGCTCTAAATGCTGATCATCACGCTCTATGCATTGCTGAAGCCTCTCATGGGTAGACAAACCTGCACGAATCCGGTTTTTCATATGTATCTGGTCGTAGGTTGAGTCTGAAAATCAAAACAAGTTAAGTCTGGTGATCGCGCAGGCCATGGAAACAGACTTCCTCTTCCAATCTACCACTGTTGGAATACTGCATTAATATGCTCTCGCACAATAATAGCATAATGTGCTGGGCAACCATTCAACTGCAAAAACAAGTTTTGACCTGTTTCCAGTGAAACATCTTCCAACAACAACGGTAATTTATTGGCCAAAAAGTCAAGAAAGATATTGCCACTTAGGGATTGCAAAAAAAAATAATTCTGTCTCCCAGTATGCCAAACCACACATTTAAACTCCAACGTCCTTGGTGCTGAACTTCACGCAACCAATGCGGATTTTCTGCAGACCAATAATGCATATTGTGCAGATTTTAAAGGTGGCTTCATCGGTCCAAAGAATTAGAAATAAAAATTCTCCATTATTGTGTGAGAGCATATTAATGCAGTATTGCAACAGCGTTGGATTGGAAGAGGAAGTCTGTTTCCATGGCCTGCGCGATCACCAGACTTAACTTGTCTTGAATTTTCAGACTCAACCTACGACCAGGGAGATACGAAAAATCGGATTCGTAATGCATTACGTAACATACCGAGAGCCGAAATTGAAGCTGTAGTTTTGTCTACCCATGAGAGGCTTCAGAATTTCGAGCATTTACGGGGACATTAAAAACCTTTCTTTTTTAATTCGGTCCTTTTTAGGGCCACAACTTACATAATAAAAGAAATTAATTAGTTTAAAAAATAAAAATTTAAGAGATTTCCGTATAAAATTTTCTTTGGCCTAAATTTTAGGTTAGGAACAAGATACCGAGATGCGGTTTTCGCGAGCTTGTTTAGGCATCATTTAGCTACTTTTTCATGAAAAAGAAATCAAACCAATGCATTTAATTTTTTTGAGAAAATTAACCATTTCTGTCGAAATGTCGAAAAAAGCCCTCTAGCGGCGACATCTGAAACTAACAAAACTTCAAATATTATAGCATTTTTAGCCCAAGAATAGCTCTTTTCAACTAGCCCAAGTTTGTTAAAATCGGCTCAGCCGTTTCGAATATACAGGGTGTTTTTTACTGAAACCTTTGAATACCCCCCCACCACTTAATTTTTAGAGATGCAGCAAAAATTGTCAAACAAAAAAGATTCAGATTATCCTCGACTTTAAAGATCATGTATTTTTTTGTTAGGTTAATATAGCGGAATTCACAGAAACATCACTTTCTTAGATTCTAGATTGCAGTTACGCCCCCTAGCGGCCATTTTAGAAACTTGAAAATATTTTCCAGGTTTTTCTCTTGGCCGTTTTAGTTATAACTTTTTTTTCCGCAAGCTTCTACGATGGATAGTTTCCCAGATACAGTACCTCGCATTCTTATTTGGCCACCCTGTACATAATTAAAACAAGAGATCTTTGTATAGTCTTATCAGTCGTTTGTATATTTTTATCAGTCGTTTGTACATTCTTATCAGTCTTTTGTATATTATTATTAGTCGTCAAAAAAGGCGTTCATTGAGATTATAGCGTATAAATATGAATACTTGCCATTTTTCGAAAAAAAAAGCTGTTTTAAGAAAAACTAGTGAACTTAACCATAGGAAATACTTGATTAAATTTGTAGAGCCTTTATTGGCGCTTCTTATGGATCAATAATATATAGGGTGTTCCATTTGAAATAAGGAAAATTCTGCAAATTTTTATTGACAATGTGTGGCAAGCTGTTTTCATACTCTGTATATGACAGGTCGATTTCAGATACATCGTTTGAGAAAATCAAAAATGTACAATATTTGACCAAAAATAAATTTTAATGGGACTTGGCACAACATTATAATTTCAAATATTCTGATGGACGAATATTAGAAAAAAAACCTGTCATGCTAAAAATTTCAAGAAGCGTCAATATTTTCGAAGTAAACATACATAAAGTCTCTTTTATTTTTCATGTAGAAACCAAAAAAGTGATAAAAAATACAGGTTACCATTTAAAAAAACAAAGTGACCGAAATTTTTTTTAGTTTGTCGAGCTCGAACAAGTTAACATTATAGAAAATTGTATTCCTATCTGTTTTCTAAATACAGATGTGAAACACTGTTGCGGGACTCTGTATATGTTATTTGGGTAGAACAATGTCAGCATAATCAGAGATGGGTTCGCTGTAAGCAGAAAGATATTGAAGCTGAGAGTCGATAATAAACTTCCTATATAACATATTTTGCTTCTGTATGACATAAAGTTCGATAGAGAAATAAGTTGCCGACATTATTGTGAAAATAGCAATTTAACGTCTAATCGGCGTACTTACTCAACTTCAGTTTAAGCCAAATGTATTATTTCAGCATACATATATATACTCCAATTTTCGACTGATCTAAAATGCACCACCTAAGTAAATCGAGATTCCACAGTCAACCAAACTTTCTAGGAGTTCGGTTCACATTTCACATTAGTAGGAAGTGTATTCCGAAAAGCCGAGCCAGGCAACAAACTTTCCACAGCTTTATTGAGATGGAAAATTAATACGCCTGTTAACTGAAATAAATAGAAATTAGCTCTGTACAGATATATCAAAGTTTCACAATAAATAATGCTGGATATAGACGATTCGAGGCGTTCTGCTGTGCGGGAGCAAGTACACCAGAAGTTCCATTCAAGTGTAAAATACTTCGTTGACAGATTTTAGTTGTGGATGCTGTTAGTTGTTGGTTCAAATTTAGAGCTAAATGGTTTGTTAAAACTAGTTTCTAACAAAATATGCTGCGTACGTAATTTATACAAAAACAAAGCAAATATTTTTTTAACGATTAACCTGGAATCTTATTTATTTATTTCAGTAAAAAAATAGCTGAAAATATTTAAAATCATAGCTGCAGGAAATATAAAAGATAAATATTACTAATCACTTCTGCAATTATTGGAAGACAAAAAAATATTTAAATCAACAAGTTTTAATTAACGAGAAAGATATTTTGTTTAGAAATAAACCTCTTCTGGAATGTTATTTATCTCATTATATTTGAGATCAGTTTAATTTATGCAAACGTTATTTTAATGTCTCATTATTTGCGCAAATATTTATGAAAACAATTTCTGGTCACCAACAAATTTGTTCGGTCTCTGAATCCATTCTGTGTGTGTAGCTCCTTTTTGAGTTTATGAATTTTAAAATTCTGACTTCAGATTTTGATAGAGCATCAAAAACTAAGCTTAGGGTTTCTTCCCCAAGGAGCTGTGAGACCTCGACACTGGTGGGGAAGGGGGGGGGGGCGAGTAAGCCGCACCTCCTCGAGGCTGACGGGACGGGGAGGGGCAGTGAAACCAAGGACAGCTCAGTGAGACCTCCGTGGGCATACACCGAGCACCTCGTTGACACAGAAGTCTCAAGATATCAGGAAACACAGCGTGGATACCCCGGACCCAGTGAATTGTTGCTTGTGGAGGAAATATTGGATGTGGTGGCTTGCCTTAACCGGCCGGCCAAGTGGATGGGAGACACAATAAAAATTCCCCAAGTCAAGGTGGAACAGCATATACCGATGGATGCGTGGTAAAAGGGAAGCTTTATCGTGAGTATGTGAACTCTGGGATCTCCAGTTTCAATACCCTTGCTCCTGCTTGCGGGGCTCTGCAGGAGCCGACCTCGCTGTTCGTGAGAGTATGCCATCCGTTCACAAAAGAAACCCCTATCTCATGTGAGACCTCCTCACAAGGAAAGCATAGGGGAGGGGGGAGAAGAAAGGAGACAGAGAAGGAGAGAGAGAGCATCCACGCTCCCTCCAGATCCTCCTCCTCGGTCTCTTCAACAAGGCGGGAAGCTTCCCGGAAAAGAGAGCAGAGGAGAAATCTACCTCACCTACTCGAACCGGGTAGAGATGACCCTCTGAGACGTGGACTCAGTGGAGCAGGAGTTAGGTGGTACATGCGCTACCTCAACCAAGGGCTTGCACCTGAGGAAGCCAGGAAAAAAGCCTTGGGGCACAAAACCCAAGAATCGAAGCACAGGAAAACCGAAAAACGACAGTCCACATCACCCCGCAAAGCATCACGCAAAAACAAGCACCCAAAAGAAGGAATGCGGGACAAAGCACCACCACGGGCACCAGTTATGCAGCTGCCGTGAAAACTGAGAAGATTGCCTCCCCCCCAAAGCGATCCCTGAGACATCCCTCAGTACGGACGAACAGACTAAACTGGAGGAAGCACTAGTAGAAGAGACGTGCGACGGGTGGGAGCATAAGCTCCATTTCGGAGGCATCCATTTCAGCGGAATGATTGCGAACGAAAGTTCCTCACCTGAAAAGCTGGGAGGGAATAGAATTGGGGGGTCGTGCCAAGAACCTTGGATCTACAAAAACCAGGTAAGGGGCCTCATCTGTCAGGACTCCAAGGTAATACACCACATGGTTGAGAATACACCCAGAACATGCATTATGTTAAGGAAAAATATTAATTATTTTTGTCTTTCAGAATTCATGACGAGAGACCTCGTCCCTATCCGAGCCTACCTCGAATTCAAGAAGAATCGTCAAGAAGTGGTTACAGACTATAGGCTATATGGCAGGAGACGGGCCTGTACCACCTCCAGAAGCCCATAGATTAGTAGAGTACTGCCAGGATGTGACGCCAACGCCCACAACGCTGTTTGGGTAGCAAGGACACCAACTAGAGAGGTGAGCAATTATTAGAATTTATTTTTGAAACAAACCTTATCGTACAAAACATATGAAATACGCCCACGTTTGTAATTAGGGTAAGGGAAGAAGTATTAAATATTACAGTAAGTACACCAAGCCTAAAAGATCTAGTGATGAACTGGAGAGTACCGAGTGAACCGTCTTTGTCTGATCACAGAATAATTACGTTCAGATTAGAGACAGACCCACCTGAGCCAATCCTTAGAAGGAACCCTAGAAAAACAAATTGGGAAATATATAACACCAATCTGAAAGCTAATTTAGCACACGTCCAGAACAAAAAGGCCAGGCACCACCTAGAACTGGAGAATATTATTGAAGAAGTTAATGGGACAATCAAGCTTCCCCGAACAAGTAAGCAAAAATTGTAGGGACGCACCTTGGTGGAATTGTAATCTGGCAAAATTAAGATCCGAAACTTGAAAGCTCTCAATAGTGCAAAGAGTTGCGGAGATTGGCAGAGCTACACCGAGAAACTAACCACCTACAACAAAGAACTAAGAAAAGCAAAACGAAACAATTTCAGAAAATTTTGTGACGATATTGACTCCATATCTGCTGCTGCTAGACTATATAGAGTCATGGCAAAAGGTAGAGTCGATAACGCAATGACACTAAAGAAGCCAGATGGTACACGAAGTTTAGCTTTGTGAAAGAATTCAACACAAAGATAAGTAACAAAAGCGAATAGGACAAAGATAACATCCCAAAACTCAAGAGTAGTGCCATTAAAGGGTACACAGATGGTTCTAGAACAACAGAAGGAACAGGAATAAGAGTATATGGGAATGGAACCAAATATTCCGAAAGTCTAGGCAAATCTCCGAGCATTTTCCAAGCTGAAATCTACGCCATCGGAAAATGTGTCCAGTTCAACATAGAAAGAAATTTTCGCAGACAAGAGATCATCATCATGTCAGACAGCCAAGCAGCTATTAATGCCTTGAACTCTCACGTAATCAACTTCAAGATGGTTTGGAAATGCCTAGAGAATATAAACGAACTAGGCAAGAACAACACTGTTACCCTCCTATGGGTTCCGGGACACACTGGAGTGGATGGGAATGAAATAGCAGACGTACTCGCAAAAAAGGGACTGAAACACCATTTCTGGGACCTGAACCCTTCTGCGGAATAAGCACAAGTACAATACTTGATGAACTTGGAAAAAGATCCCAATTCTGGATAGGACTGCAAGGAATGAGGCAGGCCAAGATACTACTGGTGTAATAATATAAGTATTTAGATTTAGTTTATTGGATGCATCCAAATATATCATACCGCAGATCATTTTATATTTTATAGTTTATTGAACTGTTTAAAACTAGGTTAAGCGATTTCTTTATTATTAATTATTTTATATTGTTATAAGTTATTAATCGACACTATTCCTGACGATGCAGCAATTCTGCAGTCGGTTGGAATAGTCGATGAATGTTTTGGGATTGAATAAATTACTTTAGAATAGTAAAGATGGTTTTTATTATTTTACTATCTTGAGTATTTGAATATATAAAATTACTAAGAACCTGTACCATCACACTGGGAAACTATAACCAGAAGAGATCAGACGACTGCATCAGCAAAAGTAAAAACAAGCTCGTAATAGTAACTGGTACCCTAACAGGGCACTGCCGGCTGAGAGGCCCCTAAAGAAACTAGGATTAGTAGACGAAGAAGAATGCAGATTCTGCGAGGAAGAGGAAGAAACCTCTATCCACATTCTCCCAGAATGCATTACCCTGCAAAATCCAAGGGTACGATACCTCGGAGAATATCAAAATCTACCTAACCTGAAGCCTACCGACATCCTGAACTTTTTGAAAGCAATAGGACTGGAGGAACTGCTCTAATCGTTGAGACTGGGCAGCAGTAAGGGGCACAATAGATCTTATAGGTCACAGTGTATCGACACTCCCATCAACAGAATAGAATAGAATATTAGGGTTTGATATGCCCCGCAGTACCTCTTCAGGAACACCTTCAAAATGGCATCCAAAATATGAAATTTTGAATATTAAAATGATATTGAATTTAAACTGAATGACGATTTCGGTAAAAGTTAGTAGGCTGTGTTGATTGGAAAAACTGTCGATTTAAAATTTTATTAGTACTTTCATTACACTTTGTTTTATTTATATTAATTTTCACTAATACTCAGCATACACTAGGTCTTCAACTGATAATTGTCAAACACTCTCAAACTATAATTAAAGTGCATTTAATTATGTTTTTGGAATATTAGGGAAAACCGTTTATCAATTAAATTCCTATCGACAGGTATATGGCATAATTAAAGTATGATGAAAGCTGAAGGTCCAATTTCAGGTTTGATTAAAGCAATTTTAATTATTAAAATTGTCAATGGCATCACGAAATCTAGTTGTTGGCGATTCAAATGGTAATGGAAAAAATTGGTTGATTCTATTTGAGTTAGAACTTGAATGTGTCCATTTTGGTGGATGATGTGCTAAAATACGAGGTAAACGAATTTCAAATACTACAAATAGAGTAGACGCATTAGTTGCATTTGTCCTATTTAATACACAGGATTTAACAGTTTTGCTATAAACAGAAGGGTAATGTAGTACTTTTCTAAATGTTTTAAGTCACCTCACAAGCCCTATTTGAGTATCTTGTTTAAAAAAAACAGAACTCAAACTAGGCTCGTTTTTCAATTAAGCACAAATTATTTTTGATCCTCCTTATTCTTTCACCATGTCCTAAAATATTTTTTTTCGTTGTTCTCGCGTTTTTTATAGAAGAAATAGAAGGGATAGTACTTGAGTCTACCGCAGCTTTTTAAATCTACCGCTAGTCACTACTTTCCGCGATCTTTCTTACTTTTCCCTGCTGATCAACCAGAGCGTGGGTCATTGATCGAATCAATTGATAGTCAAAAAGAGCAACATCTAGAGAATACGGAAGGCGGGATAGGACTTCCACTAGCACTAAAGCCATCTATAAGAAAACTGCGCCAGTCACTTTTGGTCTTATTTTTCATAATTTTAATATCTATCCTTTATGTTTTCTGAAGTTATTTTGAAGTGTCGCAATAGTCTACTAAGAACATTAAAACTATCCCTTTAGTTATTTAGTATATCTATATTACAGTATATGCTAGATTTTTAAATTTTAAAAATACCTATCGGAAGCCTTTTTAAAAATAAATACCACTACCCCACTGGCGATCTAATCCTTTTAACCCTTTTATATCGTAAAAATTTAAAAATAATTGTAAATACCTTTAACCTAAAATGTCACAGTGAATTTTATTGGAACAAAATTCGCACGACTTTTAACTTTTCAAATAACATTATCGTTCCTTACAGCCCTGCATAGCGGAACACTACCTGTGGCATGTGACCGAAAATTTCCAGTCCGGAAAACATTTAACTAGTGGAAAAATAAACTGTTAGGCACTTTTACACAGGGTCGGATTATAGATATTTTTGGTCTTATTTTCCAGGGTTTGAAAATTTGTCACATGATAGATTTTACAATAATTTTATAGAAAATACACGTCTGGCTGATATTTACAATCATGGAGGCCACGCCAGACTCACAAGCCAGGTAGTCAAACGAGGAGAGGAATAGCCGAATTTAGCGCGCCTGACGATAATTAGACGAGCCAGATTGTATCTTGTCTCTATCGTTTTTTTGCTTTATCTTCAGCTTTATTTATAACCTGCCTCTTATTATTTTTTGTTTGTATTTATTTATTTCTCCTTCTAAACATAAACCTAGTTGTACTATATAAATATAAATGTAAATATATATTTTTACGAAATAAAACTTCTCAAAGTCAGTACCACAGCTTTATTGAACAATTAAAATTTGGCGGCAACTAGTTTCGTCATAACGCCATCATCTTCAGTCCCATGATCGATAATAAAAAGTTTAAAAAATATGTTGATAAACTCAAACAAAATAATTAAGAATATTACATAACTATGGTACTTTGGTAGAAAAATCGTTACAACATTGAATTTAACGAAACAGGTTTACTAACTTTTATATAAGAGTTGGGCCTGATGATGGCGTTATGCCGAAACTAGTTGGTACCAAATTTTAATTGTTCAATAAAGCTGTGTTACTGACTTTGAGAAGTTTTATTTCGTAAAGCTAGCGGGCCACATTTGAGAGATAATGGATGACTTAATCTACTTAAATATATTGTATTTAAATAAATGAATAAGTTTAACTTTAGTTTTATTTATTTTGAAAAATTCTGACAACGGCAGCAATTTTAATAGAAATGGCAATAATAACTATAATAATAGTTATAAATTATCAAAATGATAACAATACTAATAAAAAGAATCAACGATTCAATGGTCGTGACAATAATTATAATTATAATGGAAATAATAATTATCAAAATAGAAATGAAAATAGAAATGAAAGAAGAAATTCAGAAGGTTCAGAAGAGATAATTTTGAAAATAGAAGACAAATAAATTTTCAAAGAATAAATCGAACAGAAAATGAAGATAGTGAAAGAGAAGAAAGACAAGATCAAGACAGAATAATAGAAAGAGAAAGAAGTAGATCAATAGATAGAGAACCTTTTACTAGTTCAAATTTTTAAAATCGCAGAACCCATTTATTAAAAATCTGCATATTTGTGGATATAAAAAGAAAAGGTTGTTAGAATTTTTGAAAATAAATACAACTAAAGTTAAACTTATACATTTATTTAAATCATTATAATATATTTATTTAAAACTTCTTATTTTGTATTATATAAATAAGTTCTTTGATACAAAATCCAGTCCTGTTTCAATTCACTCTAATAAAGTTATTCGAAGAATTCTTGGGCGCCTTGCCATGGTGATGCACCCCTTACGCTTTATGCTGGTGAAGTTTTTTTTATTATTTTTAGGGTATAGAGGAGTGTATAATAGGAAAAGGAAACATTCTCTCTGATGCTCAGTCTAGCGTTAAATAAACTAAGACTTCCGTTCGCTGCTCATACATGCAAGACTAACAGACAACAGGCAGGTTTAGATGGGGTATTTTAGTAAATACCAGCGTGTCGAGATTGCAATCCAGTGAAAGCAGATGTAGAAAATAATAAATGAAAATTGCAATTCCGTTCAGGTGTTTTTTTAAATAAATATGGAACAGTCTGTAATCATAGGCGTCCATTTCTATCTAAAACATTTCATGTAGCCTACTTTTTGCTTTTGTTTCTTGTTTTACTAGTGTCTTCAAACGGTCTGAGTCAGCCTGAAAGATTGGGGCTAACAGACATGTGCGGATTATAGGATACAAATGGTTTCTAGATGAAAAAATGTATGACAGCTCCTGTCAGCAGGTTTTTGGAGTTTACCCGCGGCAAAACTTGACAGCTATTGTCACCAAAAATCCTACTTCTTAGGAAGAGTAGAATATAATTCTCTATTCAATAAAACGGCCCAGGGTGGAGAAAAAATGGCTGGTTTCCAACACGAAGAACCCTACCTTTTGTCCAGTCCGTCTTTTCAACATTCTAATGGTTAAACGTTCATCTAAAATAACAACTGATATATTATTCTTAACAGTAAACCCATCATGGAACAAAGAACAATCAAGAGGATGGTACAAATAGATTCCAGTGGGAAAAAACGAACTTTCGAAATGGGCTAAAGAAGCAGCTGAGAAGGCAGGATTTTTTTTTTTTTTTTTTTTTACTTCTGTGTCAACGGCATCGACTACTATGGCCATTAGCCTCGTGTTCTGTGTAGGCTTTGTTACTGTTTCCAAGCGCCACTTTAGGAACAGCACTGTTAATTAGAACCCAACAGTGAATGGTCGAGTGAGGAATCACACCTGGTATATGAAAATCAATTTCTAAATTTTTAATTAATTAAAAATCAGAAAATGATTTCTGCCTTTGGTGTGATTCGAACCCACAACCCTTGGATTATGAGTCCAGTGCTCTACCGCTGAGCCACCCACCCCCGAGAAGGCAGGATTAAATACAAAAGAAATAAAAATAACAATATGCGTTATAGAAATTAAAATGTAATATAGAAATTTTACGTCATTTACCCCTATTATGATCTCCAGTTAAGTTGGTTATTGAATCTTTGCACAGTGGTCCTAAGAGCCAAAATATTTTTATTTTTATGTATATGGACATTAAAGTACTCAAAAATGTCCAGATGCATTAGCTTTCCTTCTATTGCCGATATCCTTTGATGTTTTCATAGCTTTTTTTCATTCTCATAAAGCAGTGGGTTGGGCTATACGTAAAATTACAGATGAGTAAAAGGGTTGGGATAGGTTATATCTAAATATATAAGAGAAGAACATATGGTCGATAAGTATGTAAACTGATTTACTGACTAATTAGCCTGGTTATACACCCATCCTTTGCACCCATCATCTGTTAACCATCTATTACCAATTATTTAGCCAGGTTTTACACCTATACTCCGCATATCGTCCATTAGGCCCAATCTTTCAGGCTGACTCAGACAGTCTGTGTCTGATTGGGGTGGGAAGATATCTGCTTAGTTTTTTATTGGTACCATTGTTTAATTGTTAAACTAATCGATAAATTACATCGTTGTAGTTCAAAATGTAATATAATGCTTGTTTAACAATCCCCAATAATTTTCTAGACGTATACATTCCAAAACTTCCATCACCTATGCCCTTTCTACCCGGAAATGTCACTTGAATATTTACGGCTCATATCAAATTTTCAAAATAACCTTTATCCTATAGTTGGATAATTAAAAGCCTAAAACGTGACCGCAAATTATTTTACCGAACAATATGAAACATAAATCTCCAGTGAGTTATCGTAGGAAAAAACTATTTGCCGTGTAAAAGGACCCTTGTCACCTTATCTGGCCCTTTAAACAGAGGATCGTCGCCCTAAATTCCTTTTGGTAATTTTACTCTGGAGGAAACTTACAACGGATATATCGTTCCGAATTTTGAAAAAGGACGTCCGGTATGGGAAGTACCATCATTATTAAATATAGGTTAAGTTATAACGTGTTTTTCTACAACTATAAAGAAAAAGACAAGTTGTATACAGGGTGTCCCAACTAACATTTGCACCCAAATATTTCGAGTTTTGTTAAAATTTTGAATCTAGGGGGGCTCAATTTTTATCGTAATTTCAAACTTCTTTTTTCACCTCTCTAGCGTCCAAAACCACCCCTTCAAAAATCTTAAATGGCATCTAATGCAACCCGTTTTTTGTTATTTTAAAAAACTGCTTTGATTACACAGCCCCAGAAAAAAAAATTGTCTACGCCAAGAACTACTGTAACTAGGGGTTTTTGGGGTCGCTGAATCCGAATCCGAGGTCTGCTTTACCTGGTCAGGTCAGGGTCAAGGTCATTTGAAGGTCAAATTGAGGAAAACTTCTAGAAAAATTTAAAAAAATTCATACAAAGATTTTCAGGGTCGCTGAATCATAATCCGAGGTCAGCTTGATCTCAGCAGGTCAGGGTCAAGGTGATTTGAGGGTCAAATTGAGGAAACTTTTTAAGAAAAATCGAAACAAATTCATACAAAGGTATTTAAATTAAAAAACCTTGAATTGAACAGTATATTCGTTAAAATTAAATTGTTTTTTTAGAACTACTATTGTTTTCTTTCACAATAATCTAAGCAGTTTTCTCAAAAAGAAAGGGGTTGCATTAGATAATGAAAGAACCTCCAAATGATGTGTCACTTAACACCCCTTGCCATTTAAGATTTTTCAAGGGGTGGTTCTGTGCGCTAGAGGGATGAAAAAAGAAGTTTAAAACTACGATAAAAATTGAGCCCCCTCTAGGTTACAATTGACCTGTTTCGGCATTTTTTCAAAATTTGAATAAAACTCGAAATATTTGGGTGCAAATTTTAGTTGGGACACCCTGTATGCACCATCAATTAAGAAACATACATATTTTGAAATAGTTTTAAAAATCAAAAGTTTACTTCTTCCCCAAAAAATCTAAATCCGTAAGATCTGGCAATATTGCCGGTCACAGAAAAATACAGAGAAGAAGAAAGAATGTCACGAGATTTTATCTGAAAAATCACGCGTGAAACAGTGCGGATGACATTCTTCTTTCAACAGAGCATATGTGGTGTTTTCTGTGTCAGATTTCAAATTTTTTTAATAGTAATTTATGTATCAAGGGAATTAAAAGGGCCTTAATTCCCGAAGGCAAAGTTTGCATCCCGAGGGCCTCTGGCCAGAGGGACTGCAATTGCCTGAGGTAACAAACGTCAAAATATCCTAACAACGGGAATTAAGCCTGACAACGGGAAATTAAGGAACCTCTAATATCCCAAGGGAGTTATGACCCTGTTTATTGGTAGCGTAACCATGGTGATATAAGCTTATAATAGCCCGGTCAGATCAAAATATTATTATCCACTTTAAAAAACATGTTTGTACCAACTTTGAAGTAAATTCATTCATTAATAAGCCAAACTTGTGAAAAATAAAGAAATATTTTACAGTTTAAATATTTATGAATCACTCTGTATATTTTTTTGAAATTTCTTTATGAAGTGTAATCGTAATGATTGGCGTTTCATCGATCGTCATTAACCTGGTACAAATAGTACGACACTTATTCCTATTTAACTTTTTTTAAATGACCAAAAATAGAACAAGGACGACTGATAAAGCCAAATGAACAAAGAATAAGTTAAAAAACGTCCTGCGGGTGATTAATGCAGGTGCTTCGATCAGACAATTTGACAAATAAATTCCTATTTCTTTTTCGACTTCACAAGAAAGAGTGCAATTTAAATCCGTACAGGCTCCTTCAAGAGGGAGAAAATATGTATATCTACAAGATTAAGAAATTAAAATCATGTCTAATATTTTGTGGAATAACTGATAATCAACTCAGGAAAATTACAGAGGATTTTGTGACAAAAGACTGGCAGAGGATTTCTGAAAATAATTTTGTGCTCGAAAAGCCGATGCCGCCAGTATTAATACATTCATTGCACAATTTTTATAAATTATTGGGAGAACTTAAATATAATGCCGATGAAAGGGAAATTTGTACAGTTTAGGAAGCAGGAAAGATGGGTTACGAAGGGACAAAACAGAGTATTTTACCAGACCGTTACCAGTTGGGAAAGGAGACCAATTGGAAAATTATTTCTTGTTACTCAAATTTTTAATGAATTATAAGAAGTCCTCTTCCTTTAATTTTATATAATAATATAATTTCTTTCTTAAATCTATTTTTTGAAAAAACAATATTGACTCATCACTTTATAGTCTCACTCGCAAGCTCGCTCGGCCATAAAACTATTCGATCAATAAAGCCCTTGTTTATGTACTTGTATATAAATAGATATTAAAATAATTGTGGCTGCTTATTCACTGTTTTTAATGTCTTCTATAATATCGGATCACAGAATTTGATCACTCTGTACGAACAAAAATGGATTTTCAATGGTTTGGCTTTTACAAAATGTTTAATTAAAAATATTTCATATTTAAAAAAGTCCTTTATGTAAAATAGAAACTGTATTATAGAGACCGAATTAAATGCAATAACGATCAATCGGATGCACCGAGGACCATTATTCGAGAAACCTTGTCAAAATAAACAATTTTGTAATTTTTATTTCCAGCTTGATATTTAGAAAAGGACCACGCACCTTTCTTATGGGAAAATGGCTTTCCGTCAAATTTTCTGAAAAGTTGGTATGAGGTAGAACTCGATGCTCTGACAAAAAGTGTCCATTGGCCCAAACCGATCCTATGGGTAGTTTTCGAGGTACAGGGTGTTAAACATCGAAAATGCCACTTTTTTGCAACCAGATTTCTCATAACAGACCTGTTTTATTCGCATTTGTTGTAGAAAACATGAATTATAGATTATTTGGCAACAATATTTTATAAACAATTACCGTAGAATTTGGTTATTTACAGGGTGGTTCGAAAATACGTAAAATGGTTTTTTTGAAATCATTTTTTTTATAACAGCTTTAAAAATACAAGCAAATCTCATTGCATCATGAATATAAAGTTTAAGCAATTACTTCTTGCTGTTGAATAATATTTTATACAGGGTGACTCATAAATGTAGTTACAGAAGGCATATAATGTATTTTAGCTTTAACGAATCGCCCCGTATAAACGATGTGTTATAAAAATTTTGTATTATCTTAAACAAATGTATGACCTGTCACTCTACAACTACTCTAAGTCATACAGCGTGTTAAACTGATTGCAAACACTTTAAAAATTAGAAAAGCTCTGTTTTGTGCACCACCCTGTATTTTAAAAGTTTCTCCGTCAACTTTATAAATTAATACATTTTCCCATTAACAGAAGTTCAGCATTTAACTGAGCAAAATTTTGTTGTAATCCTATGACCAGTTTTCCTAAAATGTGTACCCATAGTTACTAGTAGTTCTAAAATAATATCAAAAAAGGTTACTAATTATGAAAATAGAAGGATGGGTACACATTTTAGGAAAACTGGTCATAGGATTACAACAAAATTTTGCTCAGGTAAATATTGAGCTTTTGTTAATGTGAAAATGTATTAATTTATAAAGTTGACGGAGAAACTTTTAAAATACAGGGTGGTGCATAAAACACAGGTTTTCTAAGTTTTAAAGTGTTTGTAATCAGTTTAACACGCTGTATGACATAGAGTGGTGGTAGAGTGACAGGTCGTACATTTGTTTAAGATAATACAAAATTTTTATAACACATCGTTTATACGGGGCGATTCGTTAAAGCTAAAATACATTATATGCCTTCTGTAACTACATTTATGAGCCACCCTGTATAAAATATGATTCATCACCAAGAAGTAATTACTTAAACTATATATTCATGATGCAATAACATTTGCTTGTATTTTTAAAACTGTTATAAAAAAATGATTTTTTCAAAAAAACCGTATTACTTATTTTCGAACCACCCTGTAAATAACCAAATTGTACAGTAATTTTTTTAATAAAATATTGTTGCCAAATAATCTATAATTCATGTTTTCTACAACAAATGCGAATAAAACAGGTCTGTTATGAGAAATCTGGCATTTTCGATGTTTAACACCCTATACCTCGAAAACTAGCCATAGGATCGGTTTGGGCCAAGGGACACTTTTTTTCAGAGCATTGAGTTCTACATCATACCAACTTTTCAGAAAATTTGACGGAAAGCCATTTTCCCATAAGAAAGGTGCCTGGTCCTTTCAAGCAAGTCTTTATTTAAAATAAATACTATAGTACGGCATGCCGTAACGTTGCTGACACACACAAGGATTTTTGGACGTACGGTAAAAAGTCGGACGATATTTTGCCGTACATTCCTTTAGTGGCGTGAACAAATCCATGGGACCTTTCTCACAGCACGGCATAATATCAAAGGAATTTGTGTACGACTTTTTACCGTACGTCAAAAATCCGTTGTGTGAGTCTGAGGCGTATTTTTTCATCAGTTCTCGGAGAATTGAGAAAAAAGGTGCGTGCGGTAGAAAATGTTTCAATCATGTGGCTTTAACTTTTTCAGACCGTTTTTTCGTGTAACTTTAATATCTATTGTTGCAATTATGTGTTATGTAAAACTTCAGTAAGCATATACGAAAAGTCACTTTAAATTAAATTTTTACCCTGTTCCAAGTATTTATTTATTTTAGCATTTTGTCCAACTATTAAGTGTTTTGGAATACTATGGGATGTGGACCAATTTAAATTTGTTATATCACATTTGCCGTTCTCTTTGAAACCGAATATTACTAACAACTTACCTAGCATTAATTTTATAGCACAATGGGTTGGTCATTTTCAATGTATTAAACATTTATAGATGTGTACTGCTTCATTGACGGAAATATTTGCATTTCAAAAACAATTATCCACCATTTCACCGATCGACATAATGATATTATCATTATGAATGATTATATTGCAGTTTGGTAATCAACAAACATTTCCCATTGCGGATTTGCTTATTGCAAACTAAAAATCCAAAGGTTCAGGAATAATGTCCAAACCTGGCGAGATTGTCGCAAAGTTTATTAAAGGATATTTCCCTCGTCTTAATTTCCACCAATCACAAACGCGCAATTTTGAATTACAAATGGTTTCTAGATGAAAAAACTGTATGACAGCTCCAGTCAGTAGTTTTTCGAGTTTACCCGCGGCAAAATTTGACAGCAAAAATTACAATACCTTTGATAACAAGTAATTATAGTCTCCTAGGACACCATAAAACGACGCTGAACAATTTTTTTGATTTTATTGTCAATAAATTTGTAATATTGTTTTTAAACAGTGCTAGTCAACTTATGTAGTGAAAATTAGTCGCTTTGGAAGTGATTCTATGATTAATATTGATCTGGCGATTGAGAAAAGTGTACCGTACAATACCCTTCAAACTCATACGTCAATATGGAAACAGTTTACGGAATTCTACAAGGTAAAGAAATACGAGCTTTTGGAAACTACAGCTTTAGAGCAACTAAACCTAATCCTGAAAGATTGGGCGTGGAATATGAAAAAAGAAAACGGTGGAAATAACAAAGAACTAGTTGTGAAGACAATGTGGAACACCGTTGCAAAAAATGCAAGAGATGTATTTTATTTTTGATCCATTTAAAGATATTATCTTCAAGTCTAGTAGGGAAGCTCGTAATGCGAAACGAAGGAATTTGCAGATGTGCGCCAATAAAAGGAAATCGAGCTCCGCTTCATTAATATTGGGAGAATACTACGCAATGGTTTTATTATGGGACGAAGACAAATTTTACCATATCGCTTCAATAGAACTTGCATGGAGAGGTGGAGAAGCAGTCAATTGCAGAGTTCATTATTTTAAAGAAGAAGTGGATAATTCTGGGATTAAAACAGGTAGATAACATAGTTACATATTTTTTAAAATAACTGATTTTCAAAAATCCTACTTTTTAGGAAGAGTAGAATATAATTCTCTTTCAGTAAAACGCCCAGGGTGGAGAAGAAAAAATGGCCGATAGTAAATGGCTGATCCCCAAAACGAAGAACCCTACTTTTTGTCCAGTCCGTCTTTTTAAAATTCTAATGGTTAAACGTTCACCTAGAATAACAACTGATAGATTATTCTTAAGAGTAAACCCATCATGGAACAAAGAACAAGCAAGTGGATGGTACAAAAACACTCCAGTGGGAAAAAACGAACTTTCGAAATGGACTAAAGAAGCAGCAGAGAAGGCAGGATTAAATACAAAAGAAATAAAAATAACAAACCACTCTATGCGGTCGACAGCAGTCAATAACCTGGCTAAAGGAGGGGTGGGTGAACAACAATTAATTAAACTTACTGGCCACAGTTCAGCCAACTCAATTAAGCCTTATATGCAAATGGATAATGAGCATTATTGCAACATCATCAATACCCTTAGAAGTAACGCCTCAGAACCTCCAGCTAAAAAAACAGAAAACAGAAGATCGTGCGCCACTCCTCGAGCTTCTCACTCTACAGATGGACCCATCAACAACATTAATGATTTATCTACACCCAACGTAATCAACGAGTTCCCAAAGATTTCAAACAATACTCCTACTGTGTACCAAAATTGCAATTTATATTTTAATTGTACCATAAATAATTAAGTTTGTAGTATTTTGTGGTTAAATAAAGTATGCAGAATAATTTGTTACTCATGAAATAGTCTTGTCAAATACCATTCGGGTATCTAATTTTTCCTGTGAAAAAAATCGAAAAAACACAATGCAAAGTAATATTTTTTTAACAAAATGCATTGGTGCAGGTGCAAAAATCCTGGTCTTCGACTCGGATTTTTGTTGCCACCAGCACTCATGCTTCTTATTAAAATATTACTTAGCAACGTGTTTTTTCGGAAAAATTGGATGCCCTTATGATATTACTTACGAAAAAATATGTCTAAGATTCAGGCATTATTTGATGCTGAAACATGAGATGATCAACTAAATGAAGGAACAAAAATAATAATTAAATCTTACCTGTCCTCTATTGACGAACCCGTGCCTGTCAGCAATGACGTCAGCAGCTTCTCTACTTTCTGGAATATGAACCGCAAATTGGTTGTGATATATCTTTGGCTCCCTGGCGGCTTCTTTGGATTCGGTTCGAACCGCGACCGACGCGAATACCACCATCCAAAGCACAATTCGATACGTATAGACCATATTAAATGAACGCGATCCGAATAGTGATGATTGTTGCTTGTTGTTTTGTTGGTGTTGCTATGTTGCTAACGGGCTAACAAAGGCGAATTGCGGTCGTAGACAAAGGTAGCAGAATATTCAATGCGGATAGATGGAAAAAGACGAGCTTAATCATATAGGTTAATTACTACGCCGTCTGAAGTTTGCCTGAAATAGAAAAAAAAATCTGTTAGTATTATCTTTATAAAATAGGTGACATTCAGTATAAAAACGTAGAAATAAAAATAAAGTAACGTAAAAAACGGATTGAAAACAGTTTTTCATCAAGACAGACCAATTACACCAATCATAGTAATGTGAATCTGGTGGTGTCAAAAATAGAAGATTCAGTGACCACCTAGTAGCAATTGTGAATAATTAAAGAGTTTTTGATCAAATTTTCTTCGGTTCAATGGTCAGAGCTACCAGTAACATGTAAACCATCTGTTGATGGATAAAAGTTATGTTGAAATAGAACAATATTCTTAACTATAAGTAATTCAACTCTGGGAGTATCAGAGTCTCAAAATAATACCCACATTGTGGTCTGTTATTTCCCACTCCTAAGACTAATTCTTAATAGACCAAATAAGGCAGGTTATGCAGACTACAATAATACTCTTTTATAATGGATCATGGTGGAAAAACAGAATAATAGAGCAAACTACTGCAAGAACTACATGGTTAATCTGGGCTAAGGGTAACAGACCTTTTCAAAGAATAACAAAGAAGTAATAAATACTAGTCTATTTATTTTGTTTTCTTTCCATACATGTTCCTACGGTTATTACAATTAAAAGTATCAATTTTTATAATGGAATTCAAACAATTCTATTATTTTTATAATTTACCAGCCCCATTAACATTTCCTTGCCATATTATTTATCTGTTTAACGCCACAACCTCGCACAATGACCAAATAAGAAGACGACAACAGGTACGAAAGACTGCCCGACTATCCCGAAAGTCAACACACTTAACAAATGGCTTTTACAGGAATAAGCACACCCCTTATTACCCCGGCTTACATCCTCCGCCCCGAGAGCCTATTAAATAATCCCTTTGTGACTGGATTCCAGTTAAGCTAAAAGCGTGCATGATACATAATCGCAGCTTCATCCTGATTCACTGCCGTTTTAGCGAATTAAAAAAAAACCTGGAATGGTAAATCAATTCTTTTAGAATAATACCTGTCGATTTTAAACATTGGGTCGTGTATTTTACAGGTAAATCAAAGAACATTTGAACAGGCGCATTTACAATTTCCGTAGTGTGAACTAGAAACGATTGATCTATATAAAAGCTTTATCGAAATTTCTATGCAATAGCGCAGCTATTGATGTGAAGACCGCATGATGGTACAAAACCTTCATAAATTGTATTTTGGTATACAAATTATTGTACATTCTGATGACAACAATTTATATTGAAAATCAAATTACTGATGTGGCTGATCTAATATCTCCTATTTATTTATTCTTTAATTTTTTTAAATAAATACGTCATGTATTATACTTGGTATCTCAAGTGAATATTTAAGGAGATACACACAAAAATACGAAAAATCAAAATTGGCTCAAATAACATACCA
The DNA here is from genome assembly GCA_949320105.2 of Crepidodera aurea. NCBI lineage: Eukaryota > Metazoa > Arthropoda > Insecta > Coleoptera > Chrysomelidae > Crepidodera > Crepidodera aurea. The sequence goes on from OX439475.1 coordinate 56,493,820, forward strand.
AAGAAATAAACAACGGGAAAAAACGGCACTAACTTAAATATTACATTAAATTATTTAATGTAATTCAAAAAATATATAAATTTAATAAAACAACTGAATTGTACGATTTTTTATTTTTGTTTTAATTTAACCCATTTTCCCCCCTGTTTTCATACCTTATTTAAATTGCAACCCTTGTTTTTTTCTTCCTAAAACAACAAACGCATTCTATTCTAATTAACTGCATAATTTTAAATTACATTTTTTATACATTTCTTAGTTAATGTTCTCAAATGAGAAAACTATCATACTTTAAAGCATTACATTAAATAATTTTTTAATATTATCAAGGCGGCGCCGGCGGTAACTATGACATTATTTTGACTTATTTAGGTGACGGTGAATTTGACAGTTAGCTATCATTTAAACTGCAAAATAAAGTAAACGACCTAAAATCGTTTTTGATAAAAATGTATTCTCGTAATGAACAAATAGACATGTTACTAATATTTGGTGAATGTCGAAAAAATTCAAGGGCTGCTGCTGAGTTGTATAGAAATAGATTTCCCAACAGGAATCATCCAAGCAACAATTATTTCTGGAGACTTGAAGCTCAGTTAAGAAGGGAACCGATTGCTGAAAATGACGAATCTATAATAAGTGAAGAAGTTGAGACAAATGTATTTGCATATGTAAATTATGACCCAACATCTTCCTTGAGAGAAATAGAAAGACAGTTTGATGTAAGCAGGGAATCTGTTAGAAGAATTTAAAAAAAATATAAATATAAATCTTTCAAGTATCAAATTCATTAAGAGTTGTATGAAAATGATTTTGCTAGAAGACTTACATATTGTAATTGGCTTTTAAATAATTACAATTTAAACAATAACTTTCATCACTCCATTTTATTTACTGACGAGCCTAGATTTACGAATTTAGGAATATTTAATAAAAATAATACAAGGTATTCGGCTATAGAAAATTCACGACTAATAAGACAAGGACATCAACAAGTAAGATTTGGATTTAATGTCTGGTTGGGCATATTAGAGGGAAGAATTTTTGGTCCCATTTAACAGGAGAAAGATATTTAGAATTTTTACGATTTTCCAGATTAAGTAAATAAGAGAGATCCTTTCAACAAGATGGGGCTGGCCGTCATAATTTTGGTCTGGTTCAAAATTATTTACATTTTCGATTTGGAAATAAATGGATCAGAAATAACGGTCCTATCAGCTTTTTTATTTGGGGACATTTAAAAAATATTGTTTATAAAAGAACATACACTACAAGAGAACAATTGGAAATTTCTGTTCGAGATGCTATTAACAGCATAACAGCAGATCAAATAAATCGAGCCTATGAGACAACTGTTAGTAGAGCAAGACTGTGTCGAAAATAATGGACAACATTTTGAAAATTTGATGTAGTTTGTAAATATTTTTTTGTGTGTTTAAGGATTAGTATTTTTTTATTAAAATTGTCAAATGAAGAATAAATATTATTTATTGTTTATTTCTTTGCTATGTCAATTGAGCCAATTTTGATTTTTCGTATTTTTGTGTGTAGCTCCTTCTATTCACTTGAGATACCAAGTATGATACATCGATGAAAGTGAAACAAACTGACTAAAATGAGGCCACTAAGGTCCCATTTAATGCCCTAAAATTTTATAATTTTATCTTGAGAAACACAGATACTGTAGCCTGTTACATGGTTGCTGCGTCACCCTGTATACATACAAAATCTGTGCTCCAAAAATTTTACCAAAAAAATGTTATTGGCTTTTTTACAATAACTCCGTTAATTTTTATATCAGGTTCATCCAAAAACCATTTGAAAGGTAATTTCAAGGGCTATAATGTATTAAATCGCTTATTTTTTAAAAGATAAAAGGTTAAAAGGTCCCGGTTACATGGTTCTCGCAGTAAAATTTAGACTTTAAACGTTTCTATCTCGGTTATTTTTTATCCTACAAAAAAAGTAAAATCTTTGTTAAAAAACCCAAAATTTCGTTCTGTATCATTTTTGACGTATATCGAGTATTTTTGTTATTATCAAAAGAAAATAAAATTTTTGAAAATTTGAAAAATTCTGATTTTTTTAAATAATGTTTTTTTCAAAATTTTTGAGGTCATTACTTATGCTAAAATAAAGAAAGTCTTATAGGGATATTTAATTTTTGTGGAAATGGCGTATGTTTTATTTTTCAGTAGTAGATAGTAGATAGTACTTTGAAAAGTGTTCAGTAAGTATATTTTATAAAATGCATCGTTTTCCCGTTATTTAAGCTTGAATACTTAGATTTGAATACTCGCCGAAAAAAAATATACATTCAGTTACCTATAACTTACTTTGAATTAATATTAAAAGGTTTTTCAAGTAAGGAATTTATTAGATTTTTTATTAGCTTCAATTTTGGTAATGTTTTTGTAAAGTTTATGAGTTATTTATGAAAAACCGCTTTAAAACATGCATTTTTTTCACGAAAAATCAAAATTTTTGATCTTTAATAATTCAGAAAGTATTGATTTATTTTAATAACTTTATATAACAAATTTTGCTTAGAATTGGTACCTCTATCGATTCCTGGGCATCCACCCCTAGCGTAAAAGCGCAAGTTGGCACCATGTCACTTTGTTTCTTGAGGTATCCTCTAACTACTCACCAATTTTCATGAAAATCGATGGAGGTTCAACGAAATCGGAGGTGAAAACCTTCAGTGACTGTACTATTAACTGTCATAATGATTACAGAGTTGTAATTTTTGATTAGGCAATTACTTTCTACCTTTCTACCCATTATAACTTGATCGAAACAACACAAACTATTATTTTCATGAAATTCCACTAAAACTTAAATTGAATATCGATTGAGCGAGTGCCTTTTACCTTCATATTTTACTCATACTTTCAAACAACAACTTCAATTTACTACTCTTTTACGCGCTAAAATTTCGAAAATTACTCTTTGATAAATGTTTCATAGTTTTACAAGAACAAATGATGTATGCATTAAGTACAAAAAGATGTTCTGGTACATTTATTACACTTTAATTGATTTGTTTTCTGTCCTCGGAAACGATCTCTTTCTAGAACTCGTAATTTAAAACTCATTTGCTTCTTTAACTTTCCGACTGAACGTTTAAAAGCATCCTCATTTGGATATTTTTTCTTATTTTGTTTCATTTTGTGTTTGTCGTTGCTGTTTCTTTTGTTAATTGTCTTGACTATTTATAATTGGTCTGAATGTAGATGTAAACAATCAAGATTGCACCATTAACTCATTAACGCCCACTGTGACCATATGGGAACGGAAAATGGACGATTCTAAAAACATCTCTAGCACGTGCATCAAATAAATATGACTCGAATTCTAGAAACTATTCTTTCAGGTAATAGCCCACGTATACTGGATATTTCAGTCGCATTTCAGTGTTTTCTCGATCTCCTGGCGATATTTTTATGACAATGTGTTATAGAAAACATGAACATTCGAGGGACGTTAGTACTTTTTATCTTCTTCTAGTAACTAGTATCATGTAAGGGCATATAAAGTATTTTACGTGTATACTAATACATTATGAGTTTGCGCCGCTTATGGAATTTTCAACTTATTTATTTTATAGTCGTGGAGTTTCACTGACAAAAGCCATCTTCTTTTAAAAAAGCGTTACTTTGATGAATAGTTTCTTCACTTTCTTCGATTTGCGCTTTATCAGAATCAGTTTCCACATAAGAATTTGGAAATGTTCTAGACAATATCTTTCCAGATAACTTAATAATTTTAGTTTGTGAATTTTGCAAACATAGCAAAACAATTCTATTTGTCTTCTTTTTTGAATTCATTTAAAGTTATAGCAAATTTTTTCCTATTCTTTTTTATTGAACATAATTCAATAATAGTATTCCATTACTCTATATCAATGAGCTATTTGTAATGTTCGCAACGTTGAAAAATGTATCTGCTGTCCTTAAACTGGGGATGTAACCGAAAGATCCTGCAGAGGATTTACACGTCAATACTGAGACCATCCATCACTTATGGAGCAGTAGTCTGGGGCAGCAGAACGAAGCTGGTCAGTACAAAGGCAAATCTAGCGAAAATCCAAAGACTACCATGCGTATGCATAACAGGTGCAATGGAAAAAGATCCCAACTCTGGATAGGACTGCAAGGAATGAGGCAGGCCAAGACACTACTGGGAAACTATAACCAGAAGAGATATGACGACTGCATCAGCAAAAGTAAACATAAGCTCGGAATACTAACGGGTATCCTAACAGGGCACTGCCGGCTGAGAGGCCATCTAAAGAAATTCGTATTAGTAGACAAAGAAGAATGCAGATTCTGCGAGGAAGAGGAGGAAACCTCTATCCACATTCTCTCAGAATACATTACCCTGCAAAATCCAAGGGTACGATACCTCGCAGAATATCAAATAGAAGAGGAAGATCTACCTAACCTGAACCCTACCGACATCCTGAACTTTTTGAAAGCAATAGGACTGGAGGAACTTCTCTAATCCTTGAGACTTCCTTAACGATTGGGCAGCAGAAGGGGGCACAATAGATCTTATTGGTCGCAGTGTATCGACACCCCCATCACAGATAGATTGATAGATAGAACATCAATAAGTAGTATCGATAGATAGATAGATCTGCTTTCCTTTGCATAGAATGAATAGCAAATCAAATAAAATAAGTTAAAAATTAATGTTTACATAATAATTTGAATTCTTTTAAAATGGTTTTCCTAATTTAAAAACCGGTTTTCGAATGTGACAAATTAATTTCAATTCAAATATATTTTTGTAGATTACAGAAGTCTTAAATGTTGTAATTTCTATTCATATTTTGTTGTGTGCCAAACGTTATAATAAATTTATAATTGAAAAACAACAGATTTATTTAGGAATATCCAGTTTTCCTGCCAATTACAGTTACTTGACATTAATAAATCATATTTTTCCAAATAATAGATCAAATAGTTAAACGACATTTTTGTTTTAAATGGCTGACATCAATTACCGATAAATTTTTGATATAAATTATTATCATTAATTTTTCGGTTATTTATTACACCAAATATTAACGATTTTAATTTCCTGAATATCTGGGTTTAATAAATATTGGGATATGCCATGAAATGAAATATATACGTGAACAACGTTGCAGATGTGTCAGAAATACATTTTAGTTTTCAATTTTGTCCTAATTCATATTTGAAATTTAGTTTCTTCATTTTTTTCACAATCACAGTTTTTGACATGTATATCACACCTTAATCCAACTGTTTTACCAATAAAAATCTTCTAAATTATTACGTCTTCAAGAAAAACGTTCGAAGCGATTGTCGGATAAATTCTAACAATTGTCATGAAAAATGTCAAGACCTCGCCTTCTTGGAGCATAATAATAAAAAGTCAGATCCTGTAGCAGGGCGCGTAATCTCGGGAGCAGGGCAAATTTCTCAACTACTTTTTACGGGGTTGATTACAAAAGTTATTTGCTAATATAAATGAAATACTTTAAAGAATTTATTCGTTGTGGCAAATTTGGAACCATAATTTTTCTCAGTGACAAACACAGATTAATTGTAGATTAATTTATTTACATAAAAAACTAAAACTGTCTAAAGTATGTGAGGAAGCAAGAATGTAAATTTTAAAATAAAAACACTGAAATCCAAAATGGCCCCCGAAGGTGATCTTTAGTAAGGCCAGCGCCTCGTAGTAAAAGATGCTTAGGAGTAGCTCCCCCCTCCAAAAGTACAGTCTGTACGTGTACTCTAATACCTGTCAACTTAACGACAGTATCTGTATCTATAGAGTAGGGAGGGTGCCCCGGGTGACCCTGGCAAAACTGCATCCCTTGATTTCATCTCATCTCTTTAGAGATTGATCATGGGTATAACGTTTGGCTAGTTCCGCAATTGCCGAAGTCGTCAAGCCTTAGGTGTCCCTGGGTCCTAAAAGTCTTAGTCCAGCCGCTTCCCTGGATAAGGAATAGGCAATGCGGTTACCTTTACTCCTTTCGTGTCCTTTAACCCACCTCAGGATAATATTGTTGTCTACAGAGGCATTAGCTAAAGCTTGATGGCACTATAATACTAGCCCTGAGGCTAGTAGAGCTTGTCTGCTGTCAGTGCAGATTATTATGTTTTTGCCAGAAATTCCTTTTCTGGTTAGTTCTTTTGTGGCAATTGAGATACCAGCCAGTTCTGTTTGAACCACGCTGGTATTTTTTTCCATTCCCCACTTAATTCTTAGGCTTAGTGATCTGGAGTAGACACCACATCTTGAGCATTCTTTGGTTTTGGAGCCGTCTGTGTATATGCGAATTGCATTTGCAGCAACTGACTCAGTGTTCTGTTTTATTTGTATTTTGTAGGGTTTGTTAAACACAAACTTGGTTTCAATTGTATCGCTGACCGCCTGCAGCAGAGGTAGTCCAGTAAGCGCTTCTCGACATAGGATTAGTCTCAATTGACCCACTCCTACTTCGGGGTTTACACCAGCCGTGCGCCATTCGTAACAGGGTCAGACGACAGTAATGCACATACGCAGTATTGATCTTTAATACTTTTAAGATATGTAGACATCTGTTATCTACAGATCTGACATCTGTCAAAACGGTTACTAAATGTCAATAGTAGACATGTGCAATATCTACAGATTCACGTGTAACAGGAGATATTTGTCAACAAATTTTCTGACAATCACGAATTGTGGATTTTTTTCTACATCGTATAGACAGCAACTTAAAGCATGTTAATAATAAATCAATTAGAACTAGAACTAGAAGCATTGTCATATTTTATAGAATTATAGATAGTACAGTCGATACCAACGCTATTCCGGAAATAATAATTTTTTTTAGAGCTACCCTCGTATAGGTAAAATTTCTGCGTATACTATATTAAAGATAGCACGAGTTAGTTGAGCAGAAGAGATTTTCAGTTACGTATTTTGTCGAGACCGGCGCGCATTAAGGTCATATTATCTCGAAAGTATGTTAGCGCCATTACAGTTATTCAAGTAGAAGTTTTCTCTGAAAATGTCCCGTTATTACCGTTATAAATAATTTATACGGTCCTGCAATGAGACTGCTAAGAATTTAATGTCTCCATGTCACATAAGAAAAACTAATAAAATGTTCAGGTTAGATGAGAATGGCTTTAAGCTGATACTTATGTACTCTTTAATGCCTTCCTACAATCCAAAAATATGATAAAACAATAATTTGTTTTCTAGTAAGATTTGGTCAGTTTTCTGATTATTTAAAAAACTAAACAAAACAATATTATTATTATTATTATTAATAATATATTTATCGAGGTTGTGTTCCATTGGGGTATAAGCTGCACACTCTTTACAATTTAGTAATAAAGCAATGAATCCAACCTAGGATTTATCAAAATCCTAGACAAATTGCATCGTTGCACATCACATATACACATAGAGAGCTACAAAGCTATAACCGAAGTGAGCTAGAGTTGGCTGGATTTTGTGACAATTACCGCTAGCGATAATCGAGCAGGCGGATGTGTACAAGTATCCAATTAGAAGCGAGTTACTCTTATCTAATTGACATCGCGTGATCCCGCATAGTAGAGATTGTGTTAACAACTATGGTAGTTACCGATAAGATTAGACGTTCAAGATTAAAAATGGCTTGCTGAAGAAGCTACTTTATATAAGCCAAAAAATATTATCATAATTATGTTTAGGTTTGTTCCAATTCCTCACCACATTTGTCTCTTTGTCATCATTACGCAAATACGGGCTATAAACATAAATACACAACGTGAGTTTCCCTTTCTATTTTCCCATTTCCCGTTCGAAAGTCTTTCAACAACACAAACTGTTTCTCCCTATACATGTGTCCCTTCAACCACATTTCTACGTTTCCTCATACGAAACTCGGTCATCCCTCAAAAGACCGCAAATTAGACATCAACGGAGACATCTATAAAGGGGTGTTTACACTAAAAAGTCGCCTGACGGCGAAAATTTGTCCACGTGGGTTGGAGTTACCTTTAACAATACATCCTTTTTCGCTAATACTATTTTCTTTATCGTATTCTCATTATTTATTTATTCGTGTCAGAAGCATCACAAGTTAATTAAGAAAAGAAAAAAAATGAATACTACATGTCTATCGTCACTTCAGACGTGAACATTTTTTGCTCAGAAACGGGCGACGTCAATTGCGTTCGGCTTCGCTGCCATAAGGTCCTCGTACATCTAGCGGGGCACAGCGGGCCAGTATACATATGTTGCGTGGTTTGCAGTTCTCCATAATCGCAGAGATTGGAGTCCACAGGGTAGCCCCATTTATTTAGGGCATCTCTCGATCTCGCTGTGTCCGTCCGCAGCCTGTTTAGTGCCATCCAGATTTCTCAGTTCTTCATTCGTCTTCATTCCCCAAAGGTCCACTCTGGTTTTAGGTTTCTCGTAACCTTTTGTCGTTTTCAGGAAGCTTCGCCTTGATCTGAATCGCTGATGGTCCGGCTAGAGACCGTGGAGGGGGTGGCGTTCAGATACTGCTGCTTTGGATCGTTCTTTGAGTGCAGCTGCTTCTCTACGGATGGCAGGTGGAGCAATGCCGGCTAGGTGGTGGATCTTGTTCAGGGGTGTTGGCTTCAAGCATCCGGTGATGATTCTGCATGTCTCGATGAGGTTGACATCAACTTGTTTTGTATGCCCTGAGCTATACCAAACCGGGCATGCATACTCGCCGGCGGAGTGACAGAGCGAGTGCTGAGGCTTTGAGAACCGTGGGTTGGGCTCCCCAATTAGAGCTTTTTTCTTGGATTTGGCTTCAGCTGGTTATTTCTATAGTACGAATCCAACTCTACTAGGGCCGCGCTCCGACGTTGTTCCACCTCTTCGAATGTTTTCCCTTGTGATGTAATTGCCCTATCGTCTGCATATATATAACTCTTTGTACCTTCAGGTAGGGGTTGGTCGTTGGTATATATATTAAAGAGTAGTGGTGCCAGCACACTTTCCTGTGGCAGACCGTTTCTCTGATTCCTCCACCAACTTCGCTTTCCCTGGAACTCCACCAGGAACCTTCGGTTCTGGAGCAGATTCCTGATGTTTGTAAGATTGATATCTTTGGTTGTATGATATATCTTCTGCATCAGGAGTCCGAGGTTGATGGTGTCATATACCGCTGTGAGGTCGATGAAAACGGCACCCGTTATATATGTATTCTCATTATTATTGTATTTATTCCTTTTTGTTAAATATAATGTCTAATTATCCATAATACTTTTTCTACTGCTCTTGTAACTGTTGTATTATCAACATTTATTAAGCTACATAGCTTTACTTGTGTCAATTTGTCCTTAACTAATTAAATAAATTCAGTCCCTTTTGTATGTCTTCCATATTTTATATTTTCCAATTAATTGACATTTCTCTTGGTAGTAAATCGAACTTGTAATATCCTAAGACCAGCAAAACATAAAAATTTTGTTTCTATTTATAAATATTTAAAGCGAAGTGAAACCATGAAGCTATTTTCAAGTGAAACCCCCTTAAGCTATCGCGCTCGCCTCGCGACCCTTCCGCCGAAAAGGGATAAATAATAAACATGGCGTTCGCGACATGCTCCATAATAATTAGCTGAAAGGAACAAAGAGGGCGTAGGTCACGGAGATGTAATGAACTTTTCAATTAGTTTGAAGTGGCTTATGACGGGAAGGGATACCAGAGGGGGGTGCGCCTCTTACCACCCCCGTTGTATATTGTCATCGCCCTTCGAGGTGACATATGAAGAGTTCTCTTGAAGTTGGGGCTGAAGGATGGATGGTTCACCAAGTTGTTTGTTTTTAGTTATATTGAAAAATTAAAGGTATTATTTGTTGTTTTTTAGAAGATGTAGATGTAGAAATCCTTTTTCCGTCTTTGTCTTTTCAGCAACTGTTTACAAGTAAATAAATGCTTGCTTGCTATTCAACAACTCTCGGTTCCAACTCGTTTAATCCAATTAAGTTTTTTTTATTTCTTAGTAAGCATAGTTAAAAATTCTTTGGCAATCCAAGTTATTTTAAATCGTTTTACTATTGAAATTCCTCTACACTTTTGATTATTTAAATTCAAAACAAAATTCGTTTTATTCCAACCAATTCGATTTTTTTTTTATAAAAATCAACGTTACGTGTAATGGAAATTTCACGTCGACCGTCGACTGTCTGACAACCATAACAGAAAAGAGCACTCTAGCGGAGACAAAGATAGACACTGACATCCAATAACGTTAGATGTGCCAATCTCGTCTCTCCAAGTATCCGACACACATATCAGGATTTTTATTCAAACTTCAGCTATCCTGTTTTTCTCGTTGGAAGTTTTTGTATGGTCATTCAAATAAATGTTTTCCGCAGGGGAATTTATATCAGACGTGTTTTTTAAATTGATTTTTATGTTATCTAATTCTTGTGAAAAATAAAACCATAAAATTTATTAAAAAACTTGACGCCTGCATGCTATTAAACATTTCTGTTATTCAAATTCACAAATTTTTTGTAAAACTCCCGGGTATCTCGGAGAAAACAACCTTTTTCCCAAAAATATCTGAATTTGCCTGAAGGTAGCTCCCTCATGTTGGCATGTGTTAGCCTCTGCTCGCCGAAAAGAAAATGTTGTATGTGTGAGAGTGTCGGGTATTCGCAAAGAATGTGTTCGACAGTCTCGTCTTCCTGTTCACATCCTCTAACACAGAGGAGTATCAGATAACCCCATCCTGTGGAGGTGTTTTCGTAGATGACAGTGGCCAGTCAGGATACCTGTGCCCGTGCGCAGGTTCTGTCTGTTCATAGTCATGTATTTTTTGGCTGTTTCGCTGTTCGGATACTGTAATAGTTCCTTGGCTAGCTTGCAGCCTGTTTCGTCGTCCCATCTGCCCTTAAACCTGCCAAAGGAGTGCTTCTTTAGTAGATCAGCTACAGCTGATGCCGATAAGCTTATGAAAGTGCGAGGTCCAAAAAGTTTATAGGAGGTTGGTTTCTTAGCTAACGAGTCAGTTATACGGTTGCCTTTTGATTTTCCATGACCTTTGATCCAAGCTAAAGTAACCACGTTGTTGTTGCAAGCTTCGATCAGGGCCTGGTGACATTCTAGTACTAGACCTGATGTAATACATGGTCCACTCAGAGCTAGTAGTGCCTGTCTGCTGTCCGTGAGGATGTAAATATTATTACTAGTAATGTTTCTTCTGCTATTCTCTATTGCGGCGATAGAGATAGCAGTGAGCTCTGTTTGAGCTACGCTGACATTAGAACCCATTGCCCATTTTATATTGAGATTCATTTGTTTTAGACCCATCAGTGTGGATGCACAAAGCGCCTGCTGCCAATATAGCCTCTTGTACGTTGTTTATTATTACCCTGTACGGCCTATGAAAGGCATACCTTGGTGCAATCGAATCTGTGTTGGCTTGTAGCAGTGGGACCTCTTCAAGGACCTCGTGCCACAAGTTACACCTCGAATTACTAGATCTTACGTCAGGATGTATACCAGTAGAGCGTAGCCGTGTCATGGTCATCACAACAGCCTCCTTAATAAATATAACAAGGGGGGTGAGACCAAGGATCAACTTCATTGCTCTAGTTGGTGTGGTTCTCATGCCCCCTGTTAAGTTGAGGTGTGCTATTCTGTGGATTTGATTCAATTTGCGTACGCTGGCTAGTTTTGACTCCACAGGCAATCGCACCGTACGTTAGCATAGGTTTTATGATTGCAGTGTAGATCCAGGCCGTAACCTTAGGTGACATTACCCAGGTGCGGCCAATGGTTCTTCGGCAATGTTCATAAGATATGTATGCTTTTTTGACCCTGTTTTCTAGATGAGAGTTCCATGTTAACTTGCTGTCAAACGTGACCCCCAAATATTTCACCTCTGCAGAAAAGTTCAATTTAGTATTTAGGAGCTTTGGGGCCTCGATGTTTGCAAGCTTCCTTTTATTCGTGAAAAGAACCATCTTTGTCTTTTTTGGGTTTATTAACAGTGAGTGGTCTTTGCGCCACTGTTCTATTATGTTGAGGGCCTCTTGCATTCTAGCACAGAGTATTCCTTCAAATCTTCCTGTTTGCAGAATTACTAGGTCGTCTGCATAAGCTATAGTGTAGAGTTTGTAATCGTTGAGACGATTGACTAAGGTGTCTAAGACCATGTTCCACAGTAGTGGTGGGGTGCTCTCACCCTGTTGACAACCTTTTACAACCAGGCCTCTTATAGTGACATCATCTACACTGATTTTTATTGCTCTCTTTGAGAACATGTTATATATCCAACCATTTACTGTGTTGGGGATATTTTTATTAGCTAAGACATTTGCTATTTTGAGAAAAGTGGTTTTATCAAACGCACCTTCAATATCTCTGAATTTCAAAATCTATAAAGAGCGATCTTTCGATGTGGCCGGCCACGAGGTGGAGGGCTGAATCTGATCTTATCCGGACTTCACATTCTTTAATCCGAAAGGTTTGAAGAATTTTTCACGAAATTTTCAGCCAATTTGACCGGGACCAAATAAAAAATTGGTCGAAAAATGATACAAAATTTTGAAATTAAAAAAATTTTAATTTTATGTTTGTGACCCTGCATACTACTATAATTTAAAAAGTGAAAAATATAATAATTTGCTTAAAACTATTCGATATACATATTGTTATAGGCAAAAAAACACACGCAACAAACATTTTGAAATGAAAAGTATTTTTAGTCCTAGTGGTAACATATTTGTTTTAGTTTAATGTTAAAAAGTGACAATATTTAGGGGTTTTTCTTTGGGTGCTAGATTTTTATTTTGTTATTTCTGTCCTTCGGCTTAAGTCGTATAAAATTGCTTTTAATGATAATGATTAAAAAACCAAAAAGGGTTCGAATGATTAAAGTAAATTTTGCTTTTAATTAATAATAATAATAATAATAATAATAATAATGAATTAAGGATAATATTCTGACACAAACAAATAAGAGAAGGAACACAAAGCTTTCGCTGTCCATGTCATATCTCATTTATTTATTCATGTGTGACGTGAGAATCTCAACACTTTGGTAATTATTAAAAAACGATTTAATAAGACACATATTATATTAAAGCACATACACATTTACAACAGAGAAATAGCTAGATAGAAACATAAATGAGTAGTTGGACATATAATTACTTGGCTTTTTTGGTTAAAGAAGTAATGTATCAGTTGTCTCTGACTACTTCTTTTTAATAAAGAGCTATTATTATTATTATGATTATAATACTTATTGCTCAATTATATTTTCTTCTGCGAAACAAGTGCACTAGCACTTATCGCTTATCAGCTTTATTCATTTGTATTTGTATTTATTTTATTTGTATTAATTGTATTTATTGAATAAAGATTATTATTATTATTATTATTATTATTATTATTATTATTATTATTATTATTATTATTATTATTATATTATTATTATTACTTAGTAATTACTTATTATTTATATTTTCCCTAAAATAGTTTTTTGAAATTGAAATTTCAATTTCTCAAATTTAGCAGAGAAAACAAATATTTAGAATTACAATTTCCACGTTCCAACAAAAATCGATCAGTTTGAGCGTTTTTTTACATTATTTCACATAATTGAGTTAGGAGGGGTAAAAAGACTTGATTTTAACACTGGATAAAAAACTTACTTTCGTGATATTCTCACGTATTGTACAATAAATTTTAGTAATACCGTCGGGACTATTATAAAAGCATTTAAATGTCATTATTTATACTTTTTATTTCACCCCACTTTACTTTTTTTAATAATAGTAAATACTGGTGGCGTGTTAGATTTAGTGATAAACCAGGTATGTTGAAATTGGGGCATACATTTTAACAGATATCTCGGTACCATATCAAACGCATGATGCAGGGCAGAACTCCTAATTCTAGCTCACGAATAAATGTATAATTCTTTGTAAAAAAAACTTTTATTATTTTCATTCAGTTAGAGAGTATTTTGCAAAAATCTATAAAAAAACGGTATGTACTAAAAACAGTTAAATAAATAAAGTTTCTAGTACTACTTTTTTTCAGGTTTAGGGTGTTTTAAAAATGAGAGGAATTAAAGTCAAATGAAGATTTAACGAAATTTACTAATATTGCAATTTTGGCGAGATCATTTATCTGAATCGAACGGTCCCGCCATATTTTGAAACGCCATCGGTCGATACAGTTAAATTAATAAAAGATTGGATGAATTTTAGTAAAACTTTTTTAAGGGATATATCTAATTTTTAATTATAAACATTCGGAGTAGCACACCAAAAACTAGATGTTTATTATGAAGATTTTGCAAAATGAATCGGGCGATAACCAAAACTATTAAAATTTTGGCGAGAACTCTTGATCTGCATCAAAGCGGTACCGCCATATTTTTAAAAAATGCCATTTAAATGTAAAAAACGTCCCGGTCAAATTTTCTGAAACTTTGGTATGTTTTAGAACTCGATGCTCTGACAAAAAGTGTCCATTGGCCCAAAGCGATCCTATGGCTAGTTTTCGAAGTACAGGGTGTTAAACATCGGAAATACCACTTTTTTGTAACCTGATTTCTCATAACAGACCTGTTTTATTGGCGTTTGTTGTAGAAAACATGAATTGTAGATTATTTAGCATTAATATTTTATAAACAATCATCGTAGAATTTGGTTAGTTATAGGGTGGTTGGAAAATAAGTAATACGGTTTTTTAGAAGAAATCATTTTTTTTATAACAGCTTTAAAAATACGAGCAAATGTCATTGCATTATGAATATATATTTTAAGTAATGACTTCTTGGTGATGAATCATATGTTATACAGGGTGACTCATAAAATGTGGTTACAGAGGGCATATAGTGTTTTTAGCTTTAACCAGTATAAAGATGTGTTATAAAATGTTTGTATTATATTAAACAAATGTACGATTTACAACTCTATGTCATACAGGGTGTTAAATTGATTGCAAAAACTTTAAAAATTAGAAAAGCTGTATTTTGTGCACTACCCTGTATTTTAAAAGTTTCTCGGTCAACGTTATAAATTAATAAATTTTCACATTAACAAAAGTTTAGCATTTAACTTAACCAAATTTTGTTATAATCCTATGACCAGTTTTCCTAAAATGTGTACCCATAGATTTAAAAACATCTTTCAACTAATAAATATCTGTCGTATTTCTATTATTTTCTTATTGTATAAAACTTACAGATTTATTTAAAAGATATCTATCAGTCTCAACTAAAATTACGGTTTACAATACACTTATATTACCACATTTTCACTATTGCTGCTCTCTTATATATACAGGATGTTCTAACTCTAGTTTTGATAGATTACAACTTCTACAGAATAAGGCAATGAGAGTTATTTTAGGATGTAATAGATATACTAGCATTCACCTTATGCTAAGTACTTTAAACTGGCTGAATGTGCAACAGTTCCTCTATATTAAAACAATGACAATGATTTTTAAAATCATAAATAATTTATTGCCGGAATATTTGAATTGTCAAATGATACCAATTACTAATATACACCAACATGGAACTAGAGCTGCAGGTTCTATTAATTTTTATGTTTCCACTAGCAGAACGACTAATTCAATGAATAGTTTGTTCCACAAAGGCTTAGTTCAGTTCAATAATCTACCTCATGAGATAAAAAATATTAAGAATTTAAACCTCTTCAAGAGAGCTCTTACCAATCATGTTAAGGTAATCATGTTAAGGTAAGCTAGCTCCTAGTAAGCAAGTTCTGTTTTCTTCTCTGTATCTGTATTTGTATTTCTCTTTTCATTATGTGTGCTTTTGTACTTAGATAATTTTGTGTTAAATACTTGCGTCTTCTAGTACCCATATATATCGGCGATGTTTTTTTTTCGCTATTATAGTTTTCTTTTTCCTCGTGATATATATGGAGTACAGAAATGGACGTGTATACATATTTGAATAATTATATATTGGTTTGTATATTATCTTTCGATAAATAAACGTTATTATTATTATTATTATTATTATATCTATTAATGGTAGTTAAAAGCAAACATTTTAAAATTATTTTCATGTATACATGGTGGTCCGGTAGTAAACTATGCAAATTATTTAATTTTTTTCAAATGGAATGCAATACTTCATTTTTAGAATCGACATAGTTAGTACTACATATACTTTTCTTAGTAAGCTTGCTTGCTTACAGCACACATCGTTTATACGGGGTGACTGGTTAAAGCTAAAAACACTATATGCAATCTGTAACCACATTTTCTGTATAAAATATGATTCATCACAAAGAAGTCATTACTTAAATTATATATTCATAATGCAATGACATTTGCTCGTATTTTTAAAGCTGTTATAAAAAAAATGATTTCTCCAAAAAAACCGTATTACTTATTTTCCAACCACCCTATAATTAACCAAATTCTATGGTGATTGTTTATAAAGTATTAATGCTAAACAAACGCCAATACGCTAATAAAACAGATCTGTTATGAGTAATCTGGTTACAAAAAAGTTTCAGAAAATTTGACCGGGACGTTTTTTTACATTTAAATGATGCGGGGTCCTTTAATAAAATTTATAGAATTTTCCAGTTTGGATTAATTTGAGTAAAACTTTTTGTAATGAACTCTAAGAATTGTAACATTTTACAAATCAAATTTTTAAAATTGTTATTTTTAAATTTGGGCCACTTTGTATATCACAAAATTCCAGTTTAATTTCGATTCTACGCATTGAATAGTGGGGAATCATCTAAGAACAGAGGCTTCGAATTCGAATTTAGGAAATATTTTATTCACTTTCGATCGACAACTTAGTTTGAAAAGTCTCTTTAAAATTACTGTACTGTGATATAGCCTGGTAAGCACATTATTTTTTCTAATCTTTTATTTGTAAAAAAGTCTAAAAATATTTACACAAATTTAGTAATTATTCTTAAATTATTTTATTAATGTTTTCAAGTTTTTTATATATTTATTGTACCTAGATGATTGCTATTAATTTCTGTTTACAAAATATTATTTATATCGAAAGGCCATAGTCAGAACAAAAATTATTTTTTCATTAGTTGAGGCGGATTTCACACAGTCCATCCATCCATTCATTGTTCATTCTTCACTCATTCGATAGTTCAGTTGTTGTTCTGAACTAAATCTACAGAGTCGGCCACTGCACTTGTTTATTTTTGGGAATTTAGTAACATTCAATTACTAAACCAGCCGAAAGTCCAGAACCTGGAATTGGTCCCGATTCCTGGTAGCTGCCGATATATAAAAGTCGATGTAGACTTTTCTTCAGCGTTGGCCAAAAACTGTGAAAATGTCGGTAAATCTTAGTTAGGTTTATATTTGGGATTTTTTCAACTGATTTAGTTTTTAAGAAATTTTGAGGTCACTTGTATTCTTACTTTTTATATTTTGGTATTTCGTATTTTTTTTTGTAATGGCGTAGCTACAAGCTATAATAAAATTGTAAAACTTTTGTAAACTATATTTCAACAAATAATTTTAATAAATAGTAAATCATTTTTTTATCTTTTAATATTTCTTTGCGGTGTGACAACATTCTAAAATATCTTAATTTTGCATTGATGATAAAGTTCTGTATTCATATTATTTTTGATCAAAGCTAGAATATTTATAATTCTAAACTAGCTTGAAAAATATTAAAATAGAATTATTGGCGCCCTCTAACCCTTCAAATACTTCATTAAATGTCTATTAGAAAAGCTGGAACTCACACCTGAAAGTAAAAGTTTCATATGCTCAATTTTTTTCTTTTATTATTAATAAATCATTAAAAAAAAAGTAAGTATTCTGAGCTACTAAAATAAAATTAAAATAACTTAACGATACAAATTAACTTAAAATTGGTACAGAATTCAAATTTTTTAAGACGAAGACATAAATTGTTTTAAACAGTAAAATTGTTTTAAACAATAAAATCGTTAGCAATTTGTCAACTAGTCAAAGTGACAGAGTAAAGTAGGTACTTTTTGGCTTCTTTTGGTAAAACTAGAAACGATTTCATTTTAATAATTTTTTGAAAAAACGCATGTTTTCAGAATTATGATCATTTGAAATAATTCACAAGTGAGGCACGGAGAGGAAAAATATTTCATAATATTACCAAAATTTACGGGCATATATTTCATCAAAATACACTAATTATTTTATCCCGTATCATAAAATATGAAATATAAAAATTTTTCGTTTTAATAAATTTTTCGGAAAATGCTTTCTTTTCGTGTTACGCCCGGTTTTTCTTGCGATGAATATTCCAAAATATTATATATTTATTGGTTAATTACATATTCAGGCTTATTCAGATGTTCATTGGATATTGGTCATTTTTCAATAACCAATAATCATAGCGGTTTCCTATTCCTGAAGATCAGTTTAAAAAACCAGTAACCCTATTCAGATGACCATTTTTAAGCAAGAACAAATGATTGGATATTGGATTTTAAAATAGTACTCAGGCCTACTATTTTGCGTATTGGTTATTTGAATTTTGTCTGTTACACATTTGTTTTTTGTGTCAGAAGAATAATTGATAGGTATTTGTGAGAAAAATGTTTACTTTTCCGCCGTCTAATCTAATGTAATCGTGTAAAATAAGTAAAAAAAAAATTTTTTTTGCGTTCATTCATCGTTATTTGGCCTGGTCTTTACAGAATTTTTGTGTGTCGTCGTTTTGAGGTAGGTCGGGTATGTCCATACAAAAGGAAGAAAACAAAAAAAAATTAATGCATGAACCTCCCTAACCAAAATGAACAAAAAGACGTGATTCTTGCAGAAAATACAAAAAAAAATATGCCTAACCAAAAAAGTAAAAAATGAGGAAAAATGTAAGACAGACATGATGTAAAATAAGAAAATGTTTTAGGCTAAAACCATTTATTTTGAGTGCGTTGTAGTAATGGATCAATTGAATTTTCCCCTTTTGATACAAGCAATTATAAATGAAGATGAAAGGTAATTCTAATTTTTACCATAAAAGGCAGTTACGGTCGGTATCTCTATCTTGATAAGATCATCAGAAAAATATATAGATGCAATAAATTAAAAGCTTGGTACCTGATTAATAGAATTTCTCCATTAAAAAACAATTTTAAGAGAAGCTCTATTGTAGATTAAAAAAGCAATTAAGTTTAACTCTTAACACTATGGATATCTACACCCAAATACTTTCAATATAACAAAACTTTGCGAAATTTACGTAAGGAAATTCAAAATTCTTTATGTTTATGTGGAATATACAAAAGTTTCCCAAAAAAATTGTAAGAAAAACGTATTAAAGTTGGAGATATTTGATCATGAGTGTATCATTTTATTCCAATGAAATACCTCGACAATGTAAATGAAATACACATACACATCATAAATTTAATCCTAAAAATCTTAAAACAGATATTTCTAATACCTTAAATCAATATCCCAACTTGAGGAGGCTATTTTGAGTATTTTTATTTTTATTATTATTAAAAAAGTATGGTTATGTGTTGATCTATTGTCATTTTTCTCAATTTGGTCACCCCTAGGACAGGAGAAGATTTCTAGCTATTGGTATCTCTGAGTAGACAACTTCATGGTGAGAACATAACAGATATCTGATAACTTCTGACACTGTTTACGGTGGTCGTCTGAATACGCCAACTTTTCAACATTGAGGAATCCTGATAACCAATGTTGTTTATTGAGAAATAACTAATGGTTTAAATGACTACTTGAATGCGTTGTCGGAAAACTTGTAAAATGTTCCGGAAAATTGTAATTTTCCAGTATTTTGTTTTAATACGTAGAAGCTTTAGTTAACTCAAAATAATAACATTTAATCTTTGCACGTATTTTGTCAAAAAATAATTTTCTCTGGGCTCTTGTACAATGTGATTCGGATCACAGATTTATAAATTAAAAACGAACAATGCATGCTGGAGAATGATACTAATTTAATATTTAAAATATTCTTATTATTTATTGTACTTCTCTTTTAGAATGACATGACCTGTAAAACACCCTCCCATTGCCCCTAACATGCCAAAAAAAACGTGAGAAAAATGAAAAATGCGAATAATTCCAGAAACGCGTCAAGTTCTTTCTATTCAAAACGCTTATCTCGCGAGTGGAAAAATATTCATATTTAAAGGCAAATTTAAGAGATCGTGAATTTTTTAGAATGCCTCCCAAAAGAATACTTTTCGAAAGATTGATGCCCCCAAAGAGAGACGGATGGATTCATTTTCGAGAGTTGGACCACGTGATTGATCTCTTTAATTTGTTATGCGACACTTTGGAGTATATTACGTCGTTGGGTTTTCGTTTATTATTTCGATTTTTATTATTCATAAGGGTTAGGAAAAAAATGATAAATTGATTGCTTGCGTCAATTTAATGACGCGGATAATGTGTATTAAGCATAGCAATTTGGTTTATTCAGAACAATTTATTTTGAATGACAACTAGATTTTCTGGTACCTTAAATATAAAGTGTACGCAACTGTTGGTTGGAAAATAAATAAGGGATGTGCTTTAATTGATGTAGAGATCTGAAAATCAGAGAAAAGACAAAAATAACCTTTTTTTGTGACTATTTCCCTCGTCTTAATTTCCACCAATCACAATCGCGTAATTTTGAATTACAAATGGTTTCTAGATGAAAAAACTGTATGACAGCTTCTGTCAGTAGTTTTTTCGAGGTTATCCGTTGACAACTGTTGTCACCAAAAATTACAATACCTTTGATAACCAGTTATTCTGGTCTCCTAGGACACCAGAAGACGACGCTAAACAATTTTTCTGATTTTTTTGTCAATAAATTTTGTAATATTGTTTTTAAACAGTGCTAGTCAGCTTATGTAGTGAAAATGAGTCGCTTTGGAAGTGATTCTATGACTAATATTGATCTGGGGATTGAGAAAAGTGTACCGTACAATACCTTTAAAACCTGTACGTCAATATGGAAACAGTTTACAGAATTATGCAAGGCAAAGAAATACGAGCTTTTGGAAACTACAAGTTTAGAGCAACTAAACCTAATCCTGAAAGATTGGGCGTGGAATATAAAGAAATCGTTGAAAGTTACAAAGAACTAGTTGCAAAGACATTGTGGAACACCGTTGCAAAAAAAATACAAGAGATGCATTTTATGAAGTGGAAAATCATTTTTGATCCATTTAAAGATATTATCTTCAAGTATAGTAGGGAAGCTCGTAATGCGAAACGAAGGAATTTGCAAATGTGCGCCAATAAAAGGAAATCGAGCTCTGCTTCATTAAAATTGGAAGAATACTACGCAATGGTTTTATTATGAGACGAAGACACTTCAGCGGGACTCCAGCGAAAATTTTACCATATCGCTTCTGTAGAACTTGCCTGGAGAGGTGGAGAAGCAGACAATTGCAGATTTCATTATTTTAAAGAGGAAGTGGATAATTCTGGGATAACATAGTTACATATTTTTTAAAATAATTGATTTTCAAAAATCCTACTTTTTAGGAATAGTAGAATCTCTTCAATAAAACGTCCTAGGGTAGAGAAAAAAAAATGGTCGATAGTAAATAGCTGGTCCCCAACATGAAGAACCCTACCTTTTGCCCAGTCCGTCTTTTTAAAATTCTAATGGTTAAACATTCATCTAGAATAACAAGTGATAGATTACTCTTAATAGTAAACCCACCATGGAACAAATAACAATCAAGTGGATGGTACAAAAACACTCCAGTGGGAGAAAAAAACTTTCGAAATGGAGTAAAGAAGCAGCAGAGAAGGCAGGATTAAATACAAAAGAAATGAAAATAACAAACCACTCTATGCGGTCGACAGCAGTCAGTAACCTGGCTAAAGGGATGGATGAACAACAATTAATTAAAATTACTGGCCACAGTTTAGCCAACTCAATTAAGCCTTATGTGCAAATGGATAATGAGCATTATTCCAACATCATAAACGCCCTTAGAAGTGACGCCTCAGAACCTTCAACTAAAAAACAGAAAACAGAATATCCTGCAGCCACTCCTCGAGCTTCTCACTCTACAGCTGGACCCATAACAACATTAATGATTTACCTACACCCAACGTAATCAATGAGTTAACAAAGATTTCAAACAATACTCCTACTGTGTACCAAAATTGCAATTTATATTTTAATTGTACCATAAATAATTAAGTTTGTAGTAATTTGTGATTGAATAAATTACCTGTTTTTCAGTTTTCAAATTAATACCTAAATATTTATTATGTATGCATATATAAGAGGTAGTAAGTTTTATAAGCTATGTGTATGCAGAATAATCTGTTACTCATGAAATAGTCTTGTCAAATACCATTCGTGCATCTAATTTTTCCTCTGAAAAAAATCAAAAAAACACATTCGTGCAGGTGCACCAGCACTCATGCTTCTTGGTAAAATATTACTTAGCAACGTGTTTTTTCGATTATTTTCGGAAAAATTAGATGCCCTTATGATATTACTTACGAATAATTAAGATCACTACTCTACGAGAATAATCTCCTTAATAGTTTCCTTAAACTTTTAAAAGATAGATGAGATGTCATTCTAGCCTAACAATTACTCTGTAACAGATTCTCAGTCGGACTTATTTGATGTTAAATACGACGAATGACTAAGAGGTTAGTCATTAAAGCTAAAGTTTATCAACTGTCGGCAGCATTTCTTCTCAAATAGAATCGTTTTCAGATCCAACTCTTTTTCGGCCTTTATTTAGTTATGTCTTATGTTTCATTCTTCATTTTCTGTTTAAAAATTTACTTTTAAAACGCCTGGACTGTAACCACTGTTACGAGAGATTTCATAATCTCATTTTTTCACAAAGCCGTTGTTTTTTTTTAAGAAATAACGAGCACCAAACCGCAAAAAATCAATATTATCCTTGAAGATTTTGGAAATAAAAATCATAATGAATGTAGGAAACTTAACTCTCTTGAGATCTCGAGTTTACAGGCCAGTACTAACAAATCTTGAGTTCTTGGAAAATATACGTCATTTCTATTTTATGTTTGGTAAGGTATCGATCCAAAATAAATTTAATGAGAACTTATTTTTGCGACCTTGTGGTTGCTGAAATATTACCTGTCCTTGCTCCATTCTATTTTGTTGGCAAAGCCCCCAACGTATGTTTTGTGGTTTGTCCTAACCCAGTATTTTATCCTCAAGCTACAGTACACCTAGATCTAGTTTCTTCCACCCTTTTTTTTCATAGCAAGAATTGATTATGTTCCAAGCTAGTTCTTTTATCCTTGCTTACTTTTTTTTCTCTCTACTTAAAATAGCCGACTATATATTTCAAATTATTTTATAGTAGGTATAATCAACAGAGGATAACAGCACATACATAGTTTCTTATTTTTTTTTAACTTAATTCCATTCAAATTATGTTCTATACATTTTAGGAAAGTTTCCCCTTGAATACTTTTAATCATCGTAATTTTAGAAAAAAAAAAAACTTTACAGTTCAAGACGAGGGGTAAACCGCGAGTTAAATTTCTAGTAATGGCTCCTCACTATTTGCTAGTAATTGGCCGGTAATGGCTCACTAATGGCTAGGAATGGCTAGTAATGGCTACTAATGGACGAGGTCTGTACACCAAAATGGACCTCGCGGTTTACCACTCGGTTCAAGATTAGGAAATACTAAAAGCAAACTCGTTATTGATCTATGGAAGACAAACATTTTTGGCAACTACTAGAAAACACAATTTCAATCTTAATCCTGCTCTGCCCTCTAAAAATCACAAACGCTTTAATAATTTTAAAATTTAATAATGGAAATATTCATCGTTACGAACAATATTTAATCAACGAAGTTTTCAATACAGATAATATAAAACAAGAGCAGATTTGCTGAGAAACTTTTTTTTTAATTTCATTGTTTTCGCTTCTTACACCAAGCTTAATATTTACAAAGAATCAAAATTATTACAAAAAGTTAAAGCATGAATAGTAGTAACCTGAGAGATATAATGGCATTCAGTGGAGTCCATACTGTAGCATCCCAGTAATTAAAAATACATTTAAGAAAAATAAGAAAAATACAAAAACTTCCTCCAAATCAATACCATACATTTCCCTAAAGTTATTACCCTGGTAACTTTGAATAATATTATACTTAAGAATGTATTTTGACAAACATTTGAATTAGGGCAAAAAGATATGGACGAAACGTCCAATATTCTAAAGTTGTACTGGTTTGTGAATAAAAATTAACAGCTAAGTATGCAAATTTAAATGAATGACTAATTTACGAAACTGTATTTATCAAACATATTTCACAAATACGTAAGTCAACTAAGAAAATAAAAGGACAGTTAGGGGAAAGTTTAGGTACAGTCCTAATTCTTTTTATTATTTATGTTTTTGTGGACGCTGAACATGAATTTGAGGTTTGCAGACAGATTTTGGCCGGAACATTGTTTTTTGCAAAAATTTTGTCATTTTTTTTTAGTTTTTGGCCTAAATCTCGGTAAGTATGCATTGTTTCGAAAATACAAAATTGAAGGTGACAAAATTTCCCACAAGTTTCATAAACAACAATTTTTTCTACGACCAAAAGTTATGCCGCTAGAGTGCGTTGAAAAATGCGCATAATTTCCAACAATTGGAAATACGCCAAATCTCTTCATGGAAACGAGCCATGTTACAATAATTTTGATTAGTTCTAATTGGTTTGTGTGAGGAAAAAAAAGTTTTCTTCTTGAAGCCAAGAAAAGGCAAAATTCTATCGACAACATACTCTCCACTTCTTGCTGTAAAGAGTAAAACTGTTGCAGAGAATCTACTGTTTTTACATGCAATGAGTGGATGTGACACAACGCCTGCACCATTCAACCAGGGGAAACTAAAGTTTGTGAGAGTACTCATTAAAAATCCTGACCTTGGTAATGTTATCAGTTCTTTCCAAAACACTAACGCCACTCTCCAAAGCATAGCTGCAGCTGGAGAACAATTTTTGGTCGAAGTGTATGGTTACAACGGAAGGTCTGCACCCTCTTTGAACCACCTGCGCTTCTTCAACTACAAGAAGGCAGCATTCAAGGCATCATTCAAAATAGCTGCACTTCCACCCTCAGCAGCTGCAGCCGCGCAGCATTGTTACAGAGTTTACCATCAAGTGCAGCAATGGATGGGAGTTGATCAGCGAGCAGCGGATTGGGGTTGGACGAGGACCACCAATGGTCTAGAAACAGTTAAAACACTTTTAGCCCCTGCTCCCCCCGAGCTGCTTAAGTTGGTAACATGCAAGTGCACCAAAGCCTGTGCAAGAAACTGCAGCTGCATAAAGGCGGGGCTACGTTGCACTGATCTATGCCATTGAACAACACGAAGATGAGGCTGAAAATTTGGATCTCTAAGAGGAACTTGGTATTAATTTTCCTACCCTTGAGGAAGTCTTAGCAGCACAGGAAGAAGATGGGGAAACAGCAGGGTCCTCAGAAGGTATGTAACATTACCTAAATATTCCCAAACCTTGTTTTGATATTAATATTCTCTTACTTACTTAAGAACCATCATATTCCTGAACTTGTTACAATCTTTTAGTACGCAACTAATTCCATCCTATCTATTCTTTTCAGATGTATTTCTCCTCTCTGGTCCACCTACAAAAAAGGGGCGCATGGAATGACAACCTTCTGCCTCAAGAGATTAATTGTATCATTCATGTATTTTATTGAGCTCAATGTAATACGTTGTCAAAATTATTGTAACACGGCTCGTTTCCATGAAAAAAGGCAAGATTTGGCGTATTTTCAATTGTTGGAAATTCTGCAATTTTTGAAAATTTTGTCACCTTTAATTTTGCATAGAATAGGCTTTTCAAAAAAATGTATACTTACTGAGATTTAGGCCAAAAACTAAAAAAAATGACAAAATTTGCACTTTTTTGCAAAAAAAACAATGTTCCGGCCAAAATATCTGTCAGCAAACCTCAAATTCGTGTTCAGCGACCACGATAACATAAAGAATAAAAGAAATTAGGACTGCACCTAAACTTTCCCTTAACTTTACTAAGTTGGCTAGCCTAAATTTAAGTTCATTTGAAATTCTTAATATGCATAGGTCATCCGAATTTCCTTTTTGCTTCATCAGGTGGGTGACCCAAATGTAACACTTTAAAATTAGTTTCTTAATTTCAGATTGGAGTAAATAAAGATTTTTCAATATTTTTTTATTTCAGTAAGAAGACCTAATTTCCACACTGTATTCACTAGCCAACAGTGACTTTTATATTTTTAAAATTCTACAACTCCAACTCATATCACTTTTTTTATAAACTCTAAATTACTTGTCGCAACCGAAGAGTTAAAATGTTGCCCGCTCATGCGAAATCCCTATTTTTTACCTTTCTGATACCGCCGGGAGCAAAGCAAACAACTTTTGTCGTCAGTTGACATTTTATAACGAATACAAAAAAAAAAACTTGGCATCCTTTAGTGAAATGAAATGATAGGGAGTCACATAGGGTGCCAGATAGTAGGAAACATTCAGTTTGATCCGATAAAAACAATTCCAGATCGAAAGACAAGCAACGTCACTCCGTGGTTAGTGACATGGAAGTCTATTCGATGTTTGTGGACATGAAGCACCGCAAAGTGGACTGTGGTGTCAAGTTAACCGCTATGGCGACTGTGAGGAGCAATGTTAAGGATCAATGATGATGTACGAAGGATACATTAATTGTACGGTAAAGGTTCGCTTTGCTTAAGTAAAATAGTTAGAACATGGAAGTTTAAAGTTAAGTATCGAAAGAATGAACCGTATTGAAAATTTAAAGTTTGTCCAAGGGCGGATTTACAGGGAGGTACAGAGGTTAATTCTCCCCCCCCCCCCATATGATGAAAAATGTATGCAGCTTCCTTATTTTAATAGTAGTAGTCTAAAAGTGTTTTTTTTTGTTTTAACCATTTTTAGTTCTTTCCTAGTCTCTTTGTGATTATAATTTAGTATTAATAAAATTTTGTTTTAAACATGTTGTCTTTAGTCCAAGACAAATGAAGTAAAATCATTCAGCAGAAACTGATCGATTTGAAATTTTATGCAAATCGTTAGGAAATGTGTTTAGTTCAGAAGTAGAAAACTTTCGATAGTGGCGTTTTTTTCAACAAAAAGTGAGTGAAAAAAATACTTGCGCAATCGATACATTATCCTTTTTTTAATGAATTAATGTTAAATACAATATTTCATGAAAATAAACCCCTCCCGAGTTATAGAGCCTACAAAAATACGATTTTCACCACAAAAATCGTACATTTCTAAAAGTTTTTTAAATATAACCCAAAATCCGTTAGTATTACGTGAAAATTGATATGAACTAATTGTATGGCCTTGAGCTAACAATTAAAATGATTTATTATTTATTTTTCTACGATTAATACGAAGGAAGTTCTGACAATTGAAAAATGGGTGTGTAAAGAAATTGGATCGTTCTAGCGCAGGGGTTCTCAAACTGTGGTACATGTACCACTGCTGGTACATTACAATATTTTAGTGGTACACATATATTTTTCAAGTATATAAGAAATTACGACTTTTCCAAGAACTTCGAACAATATGGCGACATCGCGACGCACTGATTTTTAACGGCGAAATGCTTTTATGGTGGTACATATATTTTTGTTTTATATTTATGTGGTACAAAATTTGAAAAGTTTGAGACGCGTTGTTCTAGCGTAAATATCTGGAAACATATGACTTCCCCAAAAAAAATGTTTATAACATCTTAACGACAGAACAACATTGGGAACATTTTTTGACCATCCAGAACCGTTTAACATAAGCAGAAAAAAAGTTATGGACAAAATAAATTTTTTTCTTCTTTTGAAGAAAGTCGTAACATATGTTTTTAAAATTGTCTAGTAATTTTTAGCCCTATGGGATAATTATTTTTTAAGTTTTGGTCTGTTAAAGTTGAGCTAAATTTTTGTTTTTTATAAGACATTTTCAATTTTTGGTCAATAAAGTGAAAAGTTTTTTGAAAAAAAAATTTGAAATTACTTACAATTGCATTTATAACCGTCAATGTCATTTTTTCTGGTCAAATATTGAAAAAACGGTCATTCCAATGAAAAAGTTTGTCATTACATGATATTTCGGCGATATCCTAAGCTTTAAAATGGCTTATTGTACATCTCGATATTATGAGCCAAAAAAAAGTTACGATTTTTGTGGTGAAAATCGTAATTTTCTGCGCCCTATCACTCGAGAGGGGTTTTATTTTGATGAAAAATTGTATTTAACATTAATTCATTTCGTATTTTAAACACAAATTAAAGCAGTATATAAGGAACCAACCAAAACAAGTAATAAAAAATTTTATACGTGACTGGACTGGACAATTTTTTTTGACATATTCTGCAACAGCGTAGTTTTTTAGTACCTCTACGTGAAAAAATGACTTAATTACATAATTAACTTTGTAAGATATTTACAGCTAAAGGTTCAGATACCAGATATTCAATATCGAAAGCAAAAACTAAAAGCAAACCATGAAAGCAGCTTCGTTGTATGAACTGTCAAATAATATTGCTTGTGCTTCTGTTTACTAGTACAAAATTTTTCGAAAAATTTTGACTTTGTTTAAATTAAAATTAATGCATGGGCTGGAATTCTTAATAACCAAATAACTGGTCCAATTTTCTATCAGGATTATTGTTTAAATGAAAACGGTGAACATTTGATTTAATTAAAATAATAGAAAGAGTCCTTGTTTTATTATTTCGACATTTGTATACTGTCCAAGGTAACCAGTTCTTTTCCTTAACATCTGTAAATATCTTACAAAGTTCATTATGTAATTAAGTCATTTTTTCACATAGAGATACTAAAAAAACTACGCTCTTGCAGAATATGTCAAAAAATACAAGGTGTCATTTAATTCCTTGGACCGGGGGTGGCTGGGGCGGCGAATATCACGTTGGGGTAATGACATTCCAAAATTTCAAGACGATATCTTTTAAAACACCAGATATAATTCCACTTAAAGTTTTCGCGCGGACACCTGATATGTATATTAATCTACTAACAAATTTTCTCAAAACAAGTGCTTGCACTTATTGAGTATAAATATTTATTTGCACTTTTTATTTATGTAATATGTATGCCCATACTATTAGCGAAATAAATATTATTATTAAATTCAAAACAATCGCCTACTTCTTCTGTATTCAACTACGTTAATCCAAACAGGTAAAAAGGGTCAAGCGAGCAAATTTCATTATAGGACCATTTCTAGTGGTAGATAGTCCACCCTTTTTGGTCCGCATTTTGAATACTTAAAAACTGCATAAACGATGTGAAATAAAATCACACAAGCTCCCAAGAACAAGGACATTAAAAATGTCCTACACTGCACCAGCGTCTGGACTTCAACAACTACTCCTTGGGCTATATGCCCCACCAGGTATTGAATTACGAAAGTCCAGACGTGGTTTGGTGCCCGATCAAGTCGGGGCTTTAACCCAAAAACTTGTTGTTGCTCTATCGAAAAGATTTTTGATATTGCATCGTTTAACACGCATTGAGTGGTTTGAATGAAAATTCATCGCAAAAATTATATTGACAAAACAACAACATATTAAATAATTATTATTTTTTAGGTATCGTCAATTGAGATTTTTAGAAATTTCATTTTTAACTCTTCTTTGATTTCACTCGATCATACCAACTGAAAAAGTGTCAACCACAATTCCTAGACCATTATAATAAATAAATACAAACCGAAAAATTTTGCCGTGCGTTTAAAAAAAAGTTCAAGCTAAAATTATTCCGATTGTGCTTCATGGTAATGGCTATCACAAAAATTTAATTTTAGTTGTTGACACGCGAGCCAGTCATTTGTTTATTTACAGTGTAATTTTCTCTTTTGAAATTGTTTAAATATTCAGTGTGATTGGATGTCACACGATCGCTGCGGTTACGAATGTCTGCATTTGAAATGGATTTAACGTTATGTTGAACAAAAAATCATGTTGTTTGAGATAGCACAACCTTCATTTGTTGTATTTGCTACTATTTAATATTTTTTGCGCGTCTATCCGTATACAACATACGCTCAATTATAAGAGCCCATGTTCCATTCACCCATCCGGTATTTATAGCCTCTTCCTAAGGAAAACAAAGTATTTATTTTCCTCATTTTTCTCTATTTTCTTCGCCCGGAACCAATAAACCGCTTTCCGCGTTCGCAGCGTTCGGTTTTAAAATTCAAGAAAACCCCCTTTATAAACTCGCCTCGGAAAATGAAAAATGTTTTCTCTGATTGTGGAAAGTGTTTTTCTTATACTAGGAATGTTTATGGCCCGGCTCGAGATAAGAAACTTCTCTCGCGAGATTTCAAAAAGGTGAAATAGTGGGCCGCGCGAAGAGCTGAAAAATATTTCATTTGTTCTCGAGCCCAAGAATTTAATCTCTACGACTGAAGAAATAATAATTCAACTATAAAGAAAATGAATTATTTTGATTGAAATAAGTGATGTTTGAATTGTTAGTTTGGGAATTATAGGTCGAGGAAGAGATTTCAATAAAACAATGCAATATTAGGTGGTCATCCTCTTTTTTTAGTTGCATAAATGATTCGTTTAGAAGATAACTGTTCTGGATCATCCTCTGTTGCATCTTTCCCTAATATTTGAACTAATTGAGCGATGCAAAGTTGAAGAATTGAGTCTCTTCTTGAGAAGAGGTATGACCCACATATTGTACAAGATGATTCATAAATAATCTATATTCGTATATGTCCATAGTTTCTTTAGATTTTTGCTTCAGGTCCTTCCTACTACCTACTAAAAGGGTCACTAATAGTTTCTTCCTAGGGCCAGTAGATAAGCACGAACTCGTGCAAACCATAAACAGCATACAAAATAAATCTTCCTGTGGAAATGATGGCTTGTCCACTAAAATATTTTCAAACATATCTGATGTAGTAATTAACATTTTAACTTCGCTGATTAATGAATCCTTCGAATCTGGTATCTTTCCGAGCTGTCTAAAAACAGCTATAATAATCCCACTTCATAAGGGTGGCGACAAAACCGAAACTTGTAACTATAGACCTATTGCTCTATTACCTACCTTATCGAGGATAATAGAAAGGCTAATGAAAAATCGCCTACTGCCCTTTCTTTTCAAACAAAACATCATAACACCTCATCAATATGGTTTTCTTCCTAAAAAATGCACTAGTTACGCAATGTTTTCCGTTCTTAATGAAATATATACATCACTTAATGATAAACTTTTCACAACTTCAGTATTTTGTGACTTTGCAAAGGCCTTTGATTGTGTTAACCATAAAATCTTAATTAAGAAACTACAAATTTATGGCGTACGGGGTTCTCCTTTGCAATGGTTTAAAACTTAATTAGAAAATAGAAATCAGCAGGTACGTGCTAATGGTGCTGATTCTTCAAATCAGCCAATTAGAAGTGGCGTACCTCAAGGTTCAGTGTTAGGTCCAATTTTATTTTTATTATTCATCAACGATATCACAGACTTAAAAATAAGTGGAAGAATTACTTTATTTGCCAATGACACGAGTGTAACCTGGAGTAGTTCAGATATACAGACATTACAATCTAGAATAAACAAAGATCTAGCTACTATCAAGTCTTGGTCTGACTCGAATGGGCTTTGTTTCAACACCAGTAAAACCGTAGCAATGTCTTTCAGAGGTACTTAACAGCCTATAACTCTAAGCAATAATCCGATTCTAACGGTGAACTCAATTAAGTTTTTAGGTCTTTATATAGACAAATTCCTGAAATGGTCCACTCATATTGATACCTTGGTAAACAAATTATCTTCTGCATGTTTTGCCATTAAAACTGTTTCTAAAGAGCTGACCCCTACTACTGCATTAATGACCTACTTTTCCTTATTCGAATCTCACCTTCGCTATGGTTTACTGTTCTGGGGTTCTTGTAGCTTATACCACTTCGAATCTATTTTCAAATTACAAAAAAGAGCAATTCGTTATGTATTTGGTTTAAGTAGTAGGACACACTGTGAAAATTACTTTACAAATTTCAAAATTCTAACCCTTCCTGCTCTATTTATCTTTGAATCCGTCTTAGTTCGCAAGCACATTCAAAAGTTATCGGAAAGACCAACTCGTAGATATCCTACAAGAAATTTAGATACTGATGCTTACTTACCTATTCCCACCTCTGACCTAATAAAAAATTCTATTACCTACAATGCAAAAAAATTGTATAATAATCTCCCGATACAGCTAAAATCTGTAAATTCTTATAATAAGTTCAGAAGATCCACTAGGGCTTTTCTTCAAGAAAGATCATTTTACACAGTGGCAGAATTTTATAACGTGCCTTAGACTTTTGGGTTGCAGCATATAGGAGCAATAATTAAATTTAAATTAAATTAAGTTAGTTTGAACAATAATTTATAGTGACGGATATTGCATATCCAATGCAATTGTTATTGTTATTTTGTTTGTGTTTTGTTTTATCTAGTAATTTATTTTTATTTTTATTATGATTAATTTCACTTTGTCTATAAAATTTTTGTAATTTTTCTATGACAATAAAGCATATTCTCTCAGAATATGAAATAAGTTTGTAACTCCCAGGATCTCTATTTTTGTTGTAAGCATTTCATGAGGTATCTCTTTTATTTTCTGTCATTGTTTTAACCAGGGTTAAGTTATGAGGTGGACCCACAAGGTACTTTTATTGTACACCACCCAACAGAAATTGATTTACAGGGTGGGAAATCACAAGGTGCAAATTCTGATTAAAGGTGAATTTTCTGAACATTTGTTCTAGGGGCTTCGAGGTAAAATAGAATGTGTTGGCTTGAATTCACTCTTGGAACATTGGAACAGCATTACTGTCGATTTGGCCTCCTACTTGCAAGAGAAGTAAAGTTATGCCTCTCTAATAAAGCGGTATTAGATATTCCTTTATCAGGGTAGGCATCCTCTTCCTTGAAAGAGAGATATTTCATAAAGCTTCTGTGGATTAGTTCAAGACTATTTGAATGAACATTAATATAGACACCAAATGATAGATCCATACTTTGTTTTAGCTTGAATTGAATCTAGGGAGCACATCATTGTCAATTGAATAATTTTAAGTGATGTTATTCTATTTTGAGGTGAATGTTACAACTGAGCATTTATTAGCATATAATACGGCATTTTGTAAAATGGCACAATAATTCAAGCAGTTCATTTTTTGATATAATATCAGATAGTCTGCATATAATAAAAATAAACAATTGACTTCGAGACCCTCATTTATGAATACATTGAAAAAAAGTGGACCCAAAACAGAACCTTGTGGAACGCCTAATGTTGGTGTAAATAAAATGGAATTCTGACCATAGCATTCTACGTAGAGGGAGCGGTTTCTCAGATAGGAAGTAAAAAAGAATTCAAGTTCCCTGAGAAGCCGAAGGCATTCAATTTACTGAGTAATACTGTTAACCATTGTATCCTCTAAGAAACTCTTAACAATATATGTATAAGAGGGATTCCACATGACCTATTTAAAAGCTATCTAACCGATAGAAAACAAAAGGTTAAAATTGGCAACACCACAAGCCAAGAACAAACTATCACATGTGGAGTACCTCAGGGGACAGAGTTGGGCCCTATATTATTTAATATATATTTGAATAATCTCTTCCTTCTAGATACAAAATGTAAAATATTAAGTTTTGCAGATGACACAGTGTTGTTCTCTGAAAGCGATAATTGGTACGACATAAAATTACAATTTGAAAGAGACCTCAAAAAAATAAAATCATGGTTTGACCATAGGTTGCTGAGTATGAAGTTCCTGGTAACGCAGGGCCAATGGAAGGATTTTCTATCGATAGACCGTGTGTATCAGAAACAACTTTATATTTGTTTTAATGGAAAAAGGAAGTACAGACAAAAATACAGAAAATGTAAACAAAAATTGAGAAAATGCAAATTTCTGAAAGTTTTTTTATAATATACTTTGTGAAAATATTGATGTAGCATAGACGCAACTGTGGGCATTCAGAGGTTAATTCCTATATCAGTACGTAGCCGCAGACCACGTTATCATCGTATATCAAAGCTCGCCAAAATGTATAAAATTGAAATATCCCTAAAGCCGGCGCGCACAATACATAAGTCAATTTCCGGCAAAACATTTCAGAGGGAATCCAAGGATTTCTGGGCATGCAAAATGTAAACTAAACACAGTCGTGATACAACATATTTTACATACATATGAGAAAGAAACAGGTTTATGCGATCGGCCTTTGTTTTCTATCCAGTTGCCACAACGACATCTCAACGTTCTTATATTTTTACGATGTAGGTACTTCAATACCTCGTTCTAGATTGAAGTGGTTGTTGGATTCAAAATTGATATTACTGGATCGAAAAATGTTCAATGTTTACTATAAAACTTTATATTTAAATTTTTCTATCAACTTTTTGTCGAAGAGGTGATTTCACTTGCCCAAAATACCATTTACTTAAAAACGACAACAATTTTCATCAACGTAAAACAAGCGGAAAATCTGAGCATTCCATACTTCAGAATAAAAACAATAAAATCGTTCTGACCCTACATGTAAAACGTAAACTATAAAGGATTTTGAAAATTCAATAAAAGTTTACCCTTGGAATATTATTTCGATAGTGCCAGCCAATGATCCTTATGCATAAAACAAAGGTTTTATTTAACAGTATTGTGCAACAAGTGGGGAAAATGAGACTTTTCTCACGAGTGTAAAGCACATAAGTAAGAAAAGTCCTTTACCAACTTCTTAGAAATAAGTTCAACAGTGATTTGCAGGATTGTAGAGACGTTTGTTTGTAACACTGTTAATCTTTTATATTTGTTACTTATAAAATTATAGGGCAGAAAGACCTAGGTCGATAGCCCTTTGTAAGTTTGCTTACAATAAACTTCTTTAATAATAATATAATATAAAATTATAGTTATGCCGCCAAGAGATGATAAGCACGATAACGTAGAAGTGAATATTTAAATTAATTTTACTGACCAGTGAATTGTTCTTTCCAGGAAATCAGATTTCCTAAAATGATTTTGGTTTTTTAATGCCTACTATATCGATTGCCGTTGGAAAACTATATTTGCTTTTCCAAAGAGCTTTTATTGAATCTAATTATCGGTTTGTGAAATTACCCTGTTAAGATTTTCAATTTTTATAACGAAATCGATTTTTCTACTTCAGACGGAAATAAACTTTTAAAGTTCTTGGCATAAACGTAGGACAGTAAGTAGTTGGGTGGGTAAAGTGGGAAACATAGTCTATAATTCTGTTACGATAGTATAATTTATTACTATAGAAAACTGGAACTGCAATAAAAAGTAATAGGCTGTAAATTGTCGTTAAAGAATTATGTATGTCAAGATTTATACGGATTTTTTCTTATTAAAGATTTTACCCAATTGATAAAAATATTGTACAGGGTGTCTCAAATTGGTGTGTTTTGCAGGGTATCTCGTAAACTAGAAGAGATAGAAGAAAAGCAGTTAAGATGTTATGACTTCTTTTTTTGTTAGAGTAACGATAGCCTACTTAAATCTTTAGTAACTCCCTGCAGTTGGAAGATACAGGGCGATTATTGAAAACTGTCGAAAACTACAAGGTACTATAACTTCTTAATTAAGAAAAATATAAAAAAACGTTATAAAAACTTTTGATAGATATAATATTAAAGAGTTCAGTGGCGCACAGATTTTTTTTTAGGGGGCTCACTAAGGAAATATAATGCAAACTTATGTTTAGACGTTTTTCGTTTCCTTTTTACTTTACCATAGGTAAAGTATTGTAATCGCAAAAAAAAAGTTCAGCTTTCAGTGGATTTACATGTTTTGAGACCCCCTAAGTCATTTAAGACCATTTCCAGAAAATGTATGTATGGAGTATGGAGTATGTAGTCCGGAAAAATTTGTGTGCGCTCTAACTCCAACTGCGATCGGAATTTCCTAACCAAATTTGATATTTAGCATTTTTACAACATGATAATGAGCTGATTAGATTTTGGGCAAAATCGGACAACCGGAAGTGGGGGTTTACTCTTGAGAATTTTCAGATTTTCGCAATTATTATCGTTTCTATTAAGTTTATGTAAAAATATTAAGAGAAAAAATTTATTTTAAATTTACTATAAATTTTGTTTAAAAACTTTTTTCAAATTTTGTATTATAAGCGAGTTGAAAATAAAATATGGAATAATATAGTTGCATAATAGCGCAAGCGCAGTAGAAGTGTTTTGTTTCATGGAGACAATTGTACGCTCTTGCCAGGCATGGCCTGCCTTAAATATGTACGAGTAATGGAATTATGAGCCAGTAGGGCCGTTAAAGTATGGTAAAGTCATGTGCATGGCCACATCCGATTTTTTAACTCTCATTCACCTGATATGACATATTATATATCTATTTTCAATGGTTGGAGCTACAGTGCAAATAAACCATTTATGGATGTTATCAGGTGAAACACCCTTAAAAAATTGAACACTCAGTAACGAAATTTAACATTTTATTATAAGGATACTGATGTGTGACAATTTTATTTATCAAAATTATAATTAATAAAAAATAAAACCAGATTAAAAAAATAAAAACAATAAACTTATGAAACAACAAGAAACATTGTAACAACTAATCTACCTATAACTAATTTTATTAGAATGTAAAAATTAGATTAAATGTTCAAAATGTCCTCCGTTTTGTTGTAGTAATAATTGACACCTTTTTCTTACTGATCTTACACAATTGAGTATGTGCACTGGCTTTACTTTTCTAAATGCGGCATGAATATTTTGTAATAAATCTTCCCTACTCTCGAAGTTTGTCTTGTAAATATTATTTTTTAAAAATCCCCAAATAAGTTAGTTGTTACAATGTTTCTTGTTGTTTCATAAGTTTATTGTTTTTATTTTTTTAATCTGGTTTTATTTTTTATTAATTATAATTTTGATAAATAAAATTGTCACACATCAGTATCCTTATAATAAAATGTTAAATTTCGTTACTGAGTGTTCAATTTTTTAAGGGTGTTTCACCTGATAACATCCATAAATGGTTTATTTGCACTGTAGCTCCAACCATTGAATATATATATATATATATATATATATATATATATATATATATATATATATATATATATATATATATATGAATAGCTGGGCTTCCGGGATCTGCTCCGTGTTGTCACTGGTTGATTCTCAATAGAATCGTTCAACTGACGACGTTTCGGCACAATCTCATGTGCCATCTTCAGGTCTTTGCTTCTAGTTAAACTGACTTCTCTTAGCGTTGTCGAAGGTTTATGTACTCTCTTCGTTTTCCGGTCTACTGCACACAGGTCTGTTTGTTGGCGGGGGTGCGCTGGGCTTTCTATTTGTGATCTCCTCCCCGTAGAGTAGAGTTATGTTCTGCTTTAGGTTTCCACGGGCATTATATGAATAGCTGGGCTTCCGGGATCTGCTCCGTGTTGTCACTGGTTGATTCTCAATAGAATCGTTCAACTGACGACGTTTCGGCACAATCTCATGTGCCATCTTCAGGTCTTTGCTTCTAGTTAAACTGACTTCTCTTAGCGTTGTCGAAGGTTTATGTACTCTCTTCGTTTTCCGGTCTACTGCACACAGGTCTGTTTGTTGGCGGGGGTGCGCTGGGCTTTCTATTTGTGATCTCCTCCCCGTAGAGTAGAGTTATGTTCTGCTTTAGGTTTCCACGGGCATTATATGAATAGCTGGGCTTCCGGGATCTGCTCCGTGTTGTCACTGGTTGATTCTCAATAGAATCGTTCAACTGACGACGTTTCGGCACAATCTCATGTGCCATCTTCAGGTCTTTGCTTCTAGTTAAACTGACTTCTCTTAGCGTTGTCGAAGGTTTATGTACTCTCTTCGTTTTCCGGTCTACTGCACACAGGTCTGTTTGTTGGCGGGGGTGCGCTGGGCTTTCTATTTGTGATCTCCTCCCCGTAGAGTAGAGTTATGTTCTGCTTTAGGTTTCCACGGGCATTATATGAATAGCTGGGCTTCCGGGATCTGCTCCGTGTTGTCACTGGTTGATTCTCAATAGAATCGTTCAACTGACGACGTTTCGGCACAATCTCATGTGCCATCTTCAGGTCTTTGCTTCTAGTTAAACTGACTTCTCTTAGCGTTGTCGAAGGTTTATGTACTCTCTTCGTTTTCCGGAAAACGAAGAGAGTACATAAACCTTCGACAACGCTAAGAGAAGTCAGTTTAACTAGAAGCAAAGACCTGAAGATGGCACATGAGATTGTGCCGAAACGTCGTCAGTTGAACGATTCTATTGAGAATCAACCAGTGACAACACGGAGCAGATCCCGGAAGCCCAGCTATTCATATAATGCCCGTGGAAACCTAAAGCAGAACATAACTCTACTCTACGAGGAGGAGATCACAAATAGAAAGCCCAGCGCACCCCCGCCAACAAACAGACCTGTGTGCAGTAGACCGGAAAACGAAGAGAGTACATAAACCTTCGACAACGCTAAGA
This sequence comes from Crepidodera aurea, assembly GCA_949320105.2. NCBI lineage: Eukaryota > Metazoa > Arthropoda > Insecta > Coleoptera > Chrysomelidae > Crepidodera > Crepidodera aurea. Next base: position 56,532,355 of record OX439475.1, read on the forward strand.
GAAGTCAGTTTAACTAGAAGCAAAGACCTGAAGATGGCACATGAGATTGTGCCGAAACGTCGTCAGTTGAACGATTCTATTGAGAATCAACCAGTGACAACACGGAGCAGATCCCGGAAGCCCAGCTATTCATATAATGCCCGTGGAAACCTAAAGCAGAACATAACTCTACTCTACGGGGAGGAGATCACAAATAGAAAGCCCAGCGCACCCCCGCCAACAAACAGACCTGTGTGCAGTAGACCGGAAAACGAAGAGAGTACATAAACCTTCGACAACGCTAAGAGAAGTCAGTTTAACTAGAAGCAAAGACCTGAAGATGGCACATGAGATTGTGCCGAAACGTCGTCAGTTGAACGATTCTATTGAGAATCAACCAGTGACAACACGGAGCAGATCCCGGAAGCCCAGCTATTCATATAATGCCCGTGGAAACCTAAAGCAGAACATAACTCTACTCTACGGGGAGGAGATCACAAATAGAAAGCCCAGCGCACCCCCGCCAACAAACAGACCTGTGTGCAGTAGACCGGAAAACGAAGAGAGTACATAAACCTTCGACAACGCTAAGAGAAGTCAGTTTAACTAGAAGCAAAGACCTGAAGATGGCACATGAGATTGTGCCGAAACGTCGTCAGTTGAACGATTCTATTGAGAATCAACCAGTGACAACACGGAGCAGATCCCGGAAGCCCAGCTATTCATATAATGCCCGTGGAAACCTAAAGCAGAACATAACTCTACTCTACGGGGAGGAGATCACAAATAGAAAGCCCAGCGCACCCCCGCCAACAAACAGACCTGTGTGCAGTAGACCGGAAAACGAAGAGAGTACATAAACCTTCGACAACGCTAAGAGAAGTCAGTTTAACTAGAAGCAAAGACCTGAAGATGGCACATGAGATTGTGCCGAAACGTCGTCAGTTGAACGATTCTATTGAGAATCAACCAGTGACAACACGGAGCAGATCCCGGAAGCCCAGCTATTCATATAATGCCCGTGGAAACCTAAAGCAGAACATATATATATATATATATATATATATATATATATATATATATATATATATATGTCATATCGGGTGAATGAGATTTAAAAAAGGAAACGAAAAACGTCAAAATATACAGGGTGTCCCATTTAAAAAAACATAAGTTTGCATTATATTTCCTCAGTGAGCCCCCTAAAAAAAATAATCTGTGCGCCACTGAACTCTTTAATATTATATCTATCAAAAGTTTTTATAACGTTTTTTTATATTTTTCTTAATTAAGAAGTTATAGTACCTTGTAGTTTTCGACAGTTTTCAATAATCGCCGCCCTGTATCTTCCAACTGCAGGGATTTAATTAGGCTATCGTTACTTTAACAAAAAAAGAAGTCATAACATCTTAACTGCTTTTCTTCTATCTCTTCTAGTTTACGAGATACCATGCAAAACACACCAATTTGGGACACCCTGTACATGTATATGAATATTTTAAGTCCAGCTTTCGAAGATGTTTATTTTCTTTATCAAGACAAATAACATGAAATTCAGAAAAAATTACATACCAAAAAAACATCACTGTTAAAGAAACATCAGTGTTAAAATTTAAAATGACAAAATGCCAATTTCTAAAAAATCAGTATACCTACAATTGAAACATACAGAGTGAGATTATAAAATGTATAAGTATGTATAAATATATAAAAATCAATTAAAGGAGGACGAGTTGAGAAATTTTCTTTATGTTTTTTTAATAGATATGTGTATATTGTACTGATGTCATTGATATCTGTTCTTTTATTCATTGATTTTTCATTGTTATTTATATGAACCATTTCAAGAAAGAGATGCTTATTGAGATTTCGTTCATTATCGAGAATTTTGGCATTATTATAGTCAATATTTATCTATTACATGTTCTGAAGGCGACAAGATCTCACATTCCTTCTGCAGTCACTTTTATGAGAGGTTATTCTATCTTCTAGCATTCTACTTGTTTGACCAATGTATACTTCATCACAGCTGCTGCATGGGATTTCATAGATTATATTTGATTTATTTTTGACTGGTATGGGTGTTTTCAATTTAGAATGTATTTGTGAAATAGTTTTCAAATTGGTTTTACTTATTTTAATATTGACTTCCTTTTTGAACAAATGAATGAGTTTTGATGTCAAACCATCTATATGTTATAAAGATTTAAAAATCAGTTGTTGGTGGATGGTTTGAATTTTAAACAGAAATAGAAGTACTAAATAGAACTGTATTCACTAAAGATTTGGGTTATGAGTTTTCTAAAAGAATGTTTTCAAGTTCTTTCAGACACTCATCTCTCAAAGATGGATGAGTGACCTTAACCACTCTGTTTTTGAGGTTATTAATTAAATTTATTTTGATTTTCATGGGATGGTTTGAATGAAAATTTAGGAACCGATTACTATTAATTGGTTTTCTGTTGGTTTTTTTTATTCACTTATTGTATATGGATATATACATAGATCAAAACTATTTGCTTAAAATAAGTTAAAAATCATCCGCTTATGAATGGTGGACTGACTAGATTTTGTCGGGTAAAGAAATACGTCATTATATTAAATATTGTAGTAATAGTCCAGTCAAATTAGCTTCAAAAGTAGGTCAATCTCGTTGTTGGCTTACCACACTATGTAAAAAAATGCGCTGATTTCGAAAAACCTAGTCTCTGGACGCGATTCCCCCCGCTCCATATTATTATTAACAAAAAACTGAAAAATTACCAAAAAATGTATTGTTTTTTATGCAAAATACGAGAAAAAAATTGCAAAATTGAATACTCATTATCCCCCCTTAAAATTCATCCAATCTTTTTAGTAACCTGTAATTAGTCACCTCGCAAAACCTTGCAAAACAGTCAGTTGAACCCAATCCCCGTGGGTTAAATAGTTATTGCAGAATGAAGCAACAAAAAAAAGCGACGCCTTTGCTATAACACCCAAAATGGTCTCGATTTTTTTACACACAACAACAATTTCAAATAGTTTTTAATTTTTTTTTTGCAATTTCACGGCTTACAAAATTTTTTTAAGAAAAAATAATTTTTTTATAAATAATAAATGGAATAACTTTTAACCTATAAATACTATAAAGTGGTACTTTATAATGTATGGCTAGTAAGTTGTTTTTAAGATGCACAATTTAAAAAAACGTCGAAATCCCATAGATCCCGAGATAATGGCGTTTAAGTTTAGAGCTTGTTTTTGAGACAACTGTAAATGTTAGCGCGATTTGCAAAACACCGATCGGTTAGTTGAAAGATCTACTATCCACGTGCAAGTTGTTGAAAATATTATAAAACGAATTCGCATTTAGAATGCAGGAGAGAGCGAAATTACAGCGAGTAAAAAAACCCAAACCCTAATTTGACAAAACTATTATAAAATGAAAATTGACCTTTCCTCCAAATTTCATATATTATTTAGTTGCGCTACTTTTTAATATTTCAAACGCCTGATAAACATTTTTTCTTCAGTGATACTTATAAAAGGTTCTATAAATTTCTATAAAGTTCTATAAATTCAAACTGGCAAAATATTAAATGAAATTAAAATATTAAATAAGTCACTGTTTTTAGCATATAAGAGTTGCAATATAAAAGATTGCATTTTCACTTTCAATAAACAAGATTTAATCAATTGACCCTCACTGCCTACCCTCGTCATTCTCTATTTTCTTTGCTCCCAATTCTTCTGATACTAGCCCATAACAAGAACATTCCTCTTGTAAGGATTCTTCGCCTTCACTCGCTAACCAAGTTCTAGCAATTTGTCACCAAAATCGACCCGAATCCTCGGCATAAGGAACGTCCGATTAGCGACCAAGAGATTTTTTTCATCGTGGTGGCTTAAGGACAATCGCTTTACCGACAAAAGAAGGGAAAGAATGCGAGTCTGAAAAGTCTTATCGGATTCGATTTGAGCGAACAATCTCCAGGACACAGTGTTTTAACAAATATTAATTTGTCGAGGTGTGAGTTGACCGAAATAATTTTTATAATATATTTTAATGGTAGATAGATAATTGTACTTGGGTGATTTATATAACTCTATGACCAAATATTTGAGATATCTGGAACATTTAAATACTATTGGGTACTAAATTTATAGATAAATTAGTATTATAAACATAAAAAACTTAAATACCCAAAGATTGATTGATTATTTTTCATTTTTTGATGTATTTTAATTAATTCCTTCTCTCTCATCTCAAGTAATCTCTACTCTTATCCCAAGCATCGCAGTTTTGGTTCTGCCGTTCCTATTATACTAAATTCTTAATAAAATAGTGGTAAATAGACCTTTCATCATTTTGCATAGAATAAATCGTTTTATCATTTCACTATCAAATAAACGCAACGAAATTTACGCACAAATACACACCCAAACCTTTTTATGGACTCATACATTTGGATTTTATTTACACATTTAATGAATAACCCTAAATTCCTAACTTTAGGTATAATATCACCAGATTTAATAATAATTACATCAATATCTACTCCACCTAAAACAAAACTCCATTTTCCGACCTTCCCCAATCCCAATAACACGAAATCCCTTTTCCGACCACTGTATCCCTCAATTAACCCTAACCCTTTCGTCGCTCTCTCTCTCTCTCCATATAAGTCTGTGCGACTCGAAATTCACCATTATATTTATCCAGACCCAGGTCTTAGACGGCCTCTTCCCTTTTCAACGCTCCGGATCATCCATCGTTCTGCTGAGACATTACAAAATGATTGATGAAGATTTCCAGATTGACTGTCGAAAGATGAGGTTAAAATCTTGGATTTCCATGCGGCGTCCTGTGTTGCAAATGCGTACGTAAATCAGAGGGAAGATTATAATGGTTTTGTTATCGCATACAAGCACAAATAGCCATAGATTTAAAAAATGTCTAGCTCTAACGGGAGTTCCTCAAAGAGGCTTTCCAAATTGGAAAATTTCGATGTCTGTTTTTTATGCAATCTTACAGTCGTTGACGAGTACATTTCAAAAATGTAGTTTTTTATATTTTGCTCGATCGGAAGTGCCTGAAAAACGGTTTTAAAATTTTCAAAAATTCTCGTAGATGTGACATGATCCTTATAACCCCACCAGTTTAAAAATAATTGGTGTAGAAGTTTAAAATTTGGAACAGTCTTGTAGAAGAGATGTATAAATGTTTCACTGTAGACGAAATTTTAATATCTTAATTGGTTTTTAATTAGCGAGATGTCAAAGTCGATATATGATTTTTTGCGGATTTGACATTAATCTTTTTTTAATCCTTTACTTCATGTAGAAGTTTAAAATTTGGAGGGGATAAAAGAGATAGAAATTTTCATATCTTGATCCTGGCTAAGGACATGCTATACAGCTTAAATTTTTTTTAAATCTTATCGTTTCCTTAGTTTTTAATAAAATATTTTAATAAATCTATTCGAACAAAGTTTACTTCCAAACATAATTCAGCCTGAAACTGATTTTCATAAAACTTGTAATCTAAAGCTTTTCCATTAGACACTGCATTTATATTTAATGCAGAACCGTATCTTGGAGATTAATCTTTCGAGAAACGAGGATTTTAAGATTTAGGCGCACTAAGTATTGTTTTTTGTTAAGGTTAATATTTAAATAACCATAATTTGAAGACAATTACAACTAATCAAATATTTATAAAGGTAAAACAGTTATTTTACTTGGTGTTTTTTGATGTTGGAATTTAGAATATTTTAAAAGGAAGAATTTTAAAATAATTTAAAGAATTATTTAATATTTTTATATATAGAATGTATGCTTTAAGATATGTAATAAAATAATGCGTAAAAATAAATTCTACAATATTAAAGCCATTAGAATCTACCCCGGTTTCGAATAAACTGAAAATGACGACAATAGAACCATGTAACATAGTCTAATGGAGAAGAAAAAAGGGGCGGAAGAGAGAAAAATAGGGCAATATACGATGAGCCATAATCTACAAATTGCTACTACCTTGCCGTTACCGTAGCCGAAAAGATGAAGGAAGTTTTATAAAAGCCTTTAGTGTTGTTCACTTTGAATCAAAATCTCGTCTTATTTAATAACTATGGAGTGAATGTGCTTTTTTCGGAGTTTACGAAAGAAATATTAGGTAGGGTGAACATGTGCATGGATATTTTTTTAAATTAAGAGGTCAAATTTGACGTTTATGAGACATTTGAGATGTTTTTCTATATACTTGTATATTAAAATTAGAAATATGTCTCAATTATGCACTTAACCTTCCTAGGGTCAAGTTGCAGTCTTTACATTTTTATTAAATCCATTAAAGAATTTTTTTTCTAACTGTATTGAGAAATATAGGATTAAACCAGTTGATAATGCTCCTCTAGCATTGCCATAGACCGAACAAATTGTAATGAACATATTAATAAAATTTTAGATTGACTGTTCTTATTCTAATCAAGACAGCCACAGTCTACTCACTTTTACCAAAATCGTCATTCACTATGTGTCTACTTTAAATTGAATGTCATTTTGAACTTTAAAATGTTCATATTTTGGACCCCAATTTGAAGGTGTTCTCGAAGAGGAACCCTAAGCTTACTTTTTGATGCTCTATCAAAATCTGAAGTCAGAATTTTAAAATTCATAAACACAAAAAAGGGACAGATCGAATTCATATACCGAACAATTTGTTCGGTGAAAATCAGGAAAGCAAACGTTTGCTGTTGATTTATTTATGTCTGAATGCAAAAAAACATGGTTGGGGTCCTGAATGATGCGATGTTATTGGTTGTATCACGACGCGTGATCATCAAAAGGTCGCTGTTTTTTGTGTCCCAGGGCTAAACATAAATTGTGTGTGTCAAATGTGAAAAATAATTAACATTTGTGATCATCTTTGTTTTTAATAAATAAATGTAAAGATTATATTTTTTTTATAACTACTACCTACAACCCTTTTTTAAATGACCAACAGTTAGAAAATACAATTAGAAAAAGAAGAAAAAATAAAATGGTGATATATAATGCTAAAAAAAATTAGGGTCTGTTTGGACCCCACTTGGCTATTTTTCTTTCAAATTTCACTTGGCCCAAGGAAGGTTAAGCTCCAAGTCAAAAATAATAATAATAATAATAATAATAATAATAATAATAATAATAATAATAATAATAATAATAATAATAATAATAATAATAATAATAATAATAATAATAATAATAATAATAATAATAATAATAATAATAATAATAATAATAATAATAATAATAATAATAATAATAATAATAATAATAATAATAAATATTTATGCTTTTTACATATAGCATGATACAGGACATGTCAAAAAATAGGTACAGATAATTGAATAAAAAATAATAAATACATCTCAATATTTTTTCCTAGGAATTTCGAAATGTTGTACAAGAAATTTTTTTAAATTATTTTTAAATTTGTTTGGGTTTTTCTCATTATTTAGACAATTGTGGAAATGATTCATAAATTGAATACATCTTTGGATGGGGCTCGTTTCAAAGTCTGTAGTTTTGTGTTTAGGAGGTCGAATATAATAATATAATATTAAGGATTTGATCTAGTTGCCATTAACTCAAAGAAAAAGTTTTATATGTAAAAGTGATACGTAGAAAATAAGGAGAAATATATTTAGATCTCCTGATTGGCTTTGAATTGGTGAAGCGCCAAGGACAAAGTCGATTTTTGTTATTATAGGGTATAAGAAATGATTACATTTATAACCCCACTACTCTAAAACAACATAAAAAAGAAGCTTAAAATTTATATTCCTAAATATTTGATTTTTTTGGCAGGTTTTATGGAGAATTTTTTTTTGATATTTAGGCTGTAATCTGGTAAATATGTTTCAAGGCTGCTAAATGATAAGTATACAATTTTATCAAAGTTGACTGAAAGTAATCTGCTGTCAAACCAGTCTTTAAGTTTACTGAGATCATTTTCAATGTTTAATTTAAGGTAGTACCAGTAGTTGTCATATAATGGTGTCATCCGCGAAACTAATAATTTTACCGATTGTTTCTTGTAAGAATAGATTGTTTAAGTAGATGCCGAATAATACAGGCCCCAGTACTGTTGCTTGAGGTACACCGCATGTAATTTTTGTGTCTGTGCTTACTTGGTTTTTAATTTTCACTTTTTGATTTCTTTTTGTTAGATAACTTTCAAATAACTTGTCCGCTGTACCTCTCACACACATATCTTCTAGTGTGTCTAAAAGTATGGAATGATGGACAGTATTGAATGCCTTTTTTAGGTCTAAAAAGACAGCTATAGACGGAGTACTTGAGTTAGTAGATTTATTGTTTCTAAACTTATACTGAGATTTTGACAGCAGAATATGATAAAAAAGCATTTAATATGGTTTTTAAAAATTTTTCAAAAACTTTGCTAATTGAAGGCAGTTCAGAAATAGGCCTGTAGTTCGAAATATCGAAATACTTTCGGTATCTCTACTTTTGAATATTGGAATTACAATTGAGTTTTTTAAAATTGAAGGAAAGCATCTTCCTTCAAATGATTTATTAATGATTTCCGTCAAAGGTTTGTTTATAAATATTTTGAAATGATCTTTAAAGTTTCGACTTTAATTCCATCATGCCCAGGGGATATTATTTTTTTAAATATTTATGGTATTTTCTACTTCAGTTACACTGGTAGGTGTAAGAAAAATTGAATGATTATTTATATTATTTTTACTTTTGTAGTTAGGATTTGTTTTTATATTTTTTGCTAGATTTTTCCGTACATTGGCAAAGAATTTATTAAATATATCTGCAATGATTTTTGGGTCTGTAACGATTTCACATTTTTCATGTTTTATGTTATTTTTTTGTTTGTTTGTTGTTTTGATGTGTTCCAAAGTTTTTTACTGCAATTTTTTTCATTTTCAACTAATTTTTTATAATAATCTTTTTTCGAAACTTCTATCTTTTTTTCTGTTTCTTGATCTGCAACTTCTTCTAAATTTTGCTATTTTCCCTTTCAGTTCCTTTCATTTGCCACGAGTTATTCTCGGTTAAAGATATTCCTTCGTGGGATTATGTAATCCGCTTTGGATGCCGGCTAACCACAGTGAAGTGGGGTGTGGATTGATATGTGTTGTTAATTAAAAAAAAAAATGGGCGCCAGGAGATTGTTTTACGCTCATCCAAAATATAGTCAATTTAGTCACTCAACATCCAGAATGGATCTAAATTGAGCCCACTAAAAAAAAATAAACTACATCGCAACAAAAATTTGCTTACCTTAGTTCAGGTCAAGACTATTTGTGACTATTAGTAAATGAAAGAAAAGTAACTAATTGCTAAATAACTACTTAATGTTTCCACTTACACAGGTCAAAAAAAGAAAAAGGAACCCAAGGGGTCCCACTAAAATTGTAAGAAAATTGCGCTAGTTTAAAAAAAATGATTAAATTAATTAAATGATTACGAACAATAGGGGTGTTACACCGTCCGCGAGAGCTCTGAAGGTCGTTGGAATTGAGCGTAAAAAAAAATACCACTCGCCCCTATAAGTCGCTTACAAAATTCCAAAAAAAATTAGAGAAAATATATGAAAATATTAATTTAGAGACCTTTAAAAATCACTAATTAACAAATAATGTACAGATAAAAAAAATATGAAAAACTTGTGGTTGTTCCAAAACTAAATTGCGGCAACTTGCAGCTACTAACTCGTCAAGTCAGGTCAGCTCAATACGAAAATCTGGTTAACACTCTGCCCAACACGAGAATGTGGTCAACACTCCGCCCAACACGAGAATGTGGTCAACAATCTGCCCAACACGAGAATCTGGTTCACATCCTAATCACATCCTAATCGAATACCCCTCGGCCCAGAAAGAAATTTACAAACTCTAACAGTTTATACAATAAAAACATTTAAATATCTCAACATACCCTTTTATACAGTGAAGGAGAATTCTCGGCGAATCAGGAACTTTCCTGACAGATGCTTCCGTGGAAGGTGAATCCTCGGAGAATCAAATCGTCTTCCGTGGAAGGTACTATCCCAATAATATTAATAGGCCTTACACACTTGCCAAATAACATAATACTCGACTTTCATGAAAAACGCCTTACCTGACAAAAATGGCGTCGTTACGAAAGTGGCTTGGTTTGGTACAAAATATCAATTCCTCTTCAAGAGATTCAGACCAGGGTAAACACACCAATCAAATAGGCACCCTGCAAGTCTAACAATACGGGAATCGCTCGTCTATCCCAATCAATGGTACGAAATAATCTTCATAAAACACCGGGCGATTCCTCAAAATTTTGTCTAAACCACGTTATCCTTATCACCCAACAAGAAAAAAAGACAAAGCCGGTCCGAAATTTCCTTCGAAATCATTCTAGAACGAATTGAACCACGCAAGTCCAAAGAGAGAGAGAGAGAGAGAGAGAGAGAGAGAGAGAGAGAGAGAGAGAGAGAGATTCACCTATTAACCGCCACGGGTCACTAAAAACGACTTGACCAATCATATAACATGATTGGTCAAACTCTGCGGCTTGACCAATCATATAACAGGTGACTGGCTAACACAGCCGTACAGTACCTCAAATTTAACAGAAGAAATGTCCGGAACGACAGATCGAAACATGACATCGATAAAATAGACATAAACAACAAACTATTTTGATAGATATACTTTATACGAAACTAAATAACTCGTTCAAATGGAAATAAAGTGAGTCAAAAAACTTGAGGCTGAATGTAAAATATCTTATGTGATATATGGTTCCTAAATAATATAATTCGGTCCCTACAGTGGCTCACATTTACCCAAGAAAAACAAGGTATGAAAAACTAGTTAATGTAGTAAGGTCTTAATGCCGAATTTAAACGTTACACATTTATGGTACATTATTTTAATTCCTACGACTCTGTCAGTACCCAGTCCCCTCCTTCATCTAATAATTAAATATTTCAAACAAATACTTATCCCGAACAACATTCTGTTTATTTGTAAATCTTTTACACTACTAACCTCAAATTCTAATCGTAAACACTTCTACCTTCCGTTACTTTTTACGAAAAAAGTTAATCGAAAATAAACCCCATAACCTCATGAATTTTAATTCGGGCCGTGCCATTCATTTTCGTAATTCCGCAGTCGATGAGTTTGTATTCGGGCGACAAGAAAACCTTATAGAAATTGCTCATTGTGTCGGTAAAAGTTACGTCGCAATCTAAATTCATGTGAAAAATTAGAAATTCCCGTACCGCTCTCACTTTAATTCATGAACGTCGGTTGGGAAGAAGGGACAGGCATATGTATTCTCTTCGATGAATACAATTCTTTTCCTATTTAACATCAATTTATTTTAAGGATCAAAAATCCACGATTTATCATCATTTCTGTCTATGATCCGCTAATAAATGGTGACACTTCTTCTTTAAGTGCCTATCCGTTCCAGATGTTGGCTATCAGCATGGCTATTCTTACTTTGTTGATGGCGATTCGGAAAGGTTTGGCTGATGATTTGTCAAACCACGTTCTAAGATTTGCCAACCAAGATATTCTCCTTCGGCCAGGTGCTCTCCTGCTGTTAATTTTGCCCTGTAGGATTTCCTGTAGCAGCCCGTATCTATTTGGGTTCCTCATTATGTGGCCGAAATACTGAAGTTTCCGACATTTTACGGTATCTAACAGTTTCTTTATTCATTCGTCGCATTACTTCTGTGTTGGTAATTTTTTCTCCTGTACAGCCAGAGTTCGAACGCTTCAATTCTCCTGGTAGTCTCCTTAGTGAGTGTCCAGGTTTCCACGCCATAGAGAAGGACCGAGAAAACGTAGCAAACGCAAGAGTCTAAGCTTCATGTCTAAGAACACTGGTGATATAAAATGTAGTACCTCTGGATTATCCAGAATTTCCAAAAAATCTTAAGATTTTATCGAAGTTCAAAGGTGTATGTTAGATCATTCGGGCACCATCAGATCGATTGGAATGATAGATTTACAACCTTTTCGTTAGACATCTAATAGTATCGTATTTTTATCTGTGAAGGAGCTTAGGAGAGAGGAATTTACAGAGAAGTAAATCAATGCAGACTGTATAGAAAATATAATACAGGGCGGATCATAAGTGTTACCCCCCCCTATCTAACTCATTATTAGACTCTTGTTAGGAAAATCGCCGAAACAAGTCGACTTTTGATTTCTACAATGTACATTTTTGTATGAATAGTTTACCCACAATTTCATCCCTTACTTTCGAAAAATTTAAATAGCATGGGGTAGTGAGTGATAGCTCATTTGAAAGGGGGTTTTATTCTCCATTCAACCGTGCAAAAAATTTTAAATTTGCTTCATTACGTGTTGAGTAATGGGGTGAGGATCATAAGAGTAACCCCCCCTATTTAACTTGTTACTTAAGAAAATCGCCGAGACACGTCGACTTTTGATTACTATAATGTACATTTTTGTATGAATAGTTTACCCCTAATTTCATCCCTTACTACAAACAGGAAGGCAACTAAACTACAATTACAATAAATGTTCAAAGTGTTCCCAGTTGACCTCCTGGCAAAAATAAAGTCTATTTTTAGTTTCAGCCCTGACGTTTTGCAAAAAAAAATAACAAAAATAAAAAAAAATAAAAAATATAAAATAAAAATAATAAAAAAAAATAAAATAAAAAAAAAATTATAAAAAAAAAAACAAAAAACACGGTTGAATACAGAATAAAACCCCCTTTTAAATGAGCTATCACTCACCACCCCATGCTATTAAAATTTTTCGAAAGGGTTGCTCCCCTCCAGTAGGGGATGAAATTAAGGGTAAACTATTCATACAAAAACGTACATTGTAGTAATCAAAAGTCGACGTGTCTCGGCGATTTTCCTAACAAGAGTCCAGTAACAAGTTAAATAGGGGGGTTACTCTTATGATCCTCACCCCATTACTCAACACGTAATGAAGCAAATTTAAAATTTTTTGCACGGTTGAATGGAGAATGAAACCCCCTTTCAAATGAGCTATCACTCACTACCCCATGCTATTTAAATTTTTCGAAAGGGTTGCTCCCCTCCAGTAAGGGATGAAATTGGTGGTAAACTATTCATACGAAAATGTACATTGTAGAAATCAAAAGTCGACGTGTCTCGGCGATTTTCCTAACAAGAGTCCAGTAACGAGTTAGATAGGGGAGTAACACTTATGATCCGCACTGTATATCTGAACATACAGTCTTTGAATACACTCACTTCCTACGTCTGATACTCTTATATAAGTATCGATGAATACTTAATAAACTAACATACTAATTATTCTGTCGCTATAATTTGACCCTAACAGTTCCAAATTAAATCTTCTTTGACCAGTTGGTTTTAATTTCTTTGGCTATTGGTTTAATACTAAAATTAACATTTTTTTACAACATATTTCTCCTTCTCTACGAATTTCTTTCGATCGACGCCCGTGCTTCAACTCGACCGACTTCATGTCTGGCATAATAAAAGTTTTTTTTCTGATGAGTTCTTATTAAAATCTCCGTGTTAGAGACAGAAGGAATTCGCTAATTCAATATTAGGAACACGAATGGAAAGTAGAAAATTTTCTTTTCTCAATCTACCCGAATCAAATGAATGCAAAACATTGCATATTCATAAATTGAATTGCCAGATACGGTTTAAGTATTTCAAGATGGTGATGAGTTCGTTTATGGGGGCGTGACTGACTTTTAAGTTCGAAAATAGTTCCCAGTGTAGTAATAATATCAGTATATGCACGAAAGTTTTTTCTTTAATTCATTCTCTACTAATCATCCGATTGTTAAAGCAATTTGGTATTTGCTTATGGTTTATATGTTTTTAAATCAATTTGTACATTGGAATCAATACGGAATATTTCCAAATTAACGAGTCTATACTGAACGTCATTTGATAGATATTTTTTTAGTGTTGAGATCCATCTGGACTAGAACTTTATGAAACAGGAAGTAAGATGCAAATTTAATGGCTTCCAAGTTGATTTAGTTGAGATTGTCCTATTTTGTAAAGTACGACTGAAAATTAAAAAATTGCCTTAAATTTATTTTTTAAAAATTACAATGCATTACGTTTTAACTTATTATACTTGTAAATTATTGATGAATTGTATTGATGATTGAGATGTAGAAAAATGTGCACTAGTTGTAAATTCCTAGTTATAAATGTTGCTTGGTCTATTTTAAAGTATTCGCTATCACTTGCTGTTCCCGCAGAAGAAGTTTATCATCGAGGAGTAAATTGTTCAAAAAACACAAAAGCTTAAAATAAGATAACTAGCAGGTGTGATTCGTCACTCGACCATTCACTGTTGGGTTCTAATTAACAGTGCTAAAGTGGCGCTGGGAAACAGTAACAAAACCTACAAGAACACGAGGCGAAATAGCCATAGTAGTTGAATCGTTGACACAGAAATGAAAAAGAAAACGGTTCGAATCTGGGATATTTTCTAAAAGAGTCTTGAATATTTCCCTTATTTTTTGTAGCCTCTTCGGTAACAACAAAAGATTGATAGATAGATATTGTTACGTACTACGTAAAAGAAAAATTAATTTTATTGAATATTTATTTTCATTATTTGATTTCTTTAATTTTGAGTTTTAGTACATAACCTATTATGTTATTATTGATTTTATTAATAGATTAACCAACCTCGACTTTAGCTCTTTAATTTGTTTGTTGTTAATTTAATATTTATAACAAATTTTAAATTTAACCTATATATTTTTGTTCTTATTGCCTTCTGCCGTAATCTCAGACAGAATGTAATAATTTGTTGTGGATAATTTTGTTGAGCGCCATTTACTATCAAGTAGAAAATTTGAGAATCTTAAACTCAGGAAGTGTTTCTATTGACCGCGTGATTGTATAAATTGATAATAACGACTCAGTAAAAATCTGTAAACATTTATTAATATTCAAAATAAATAACGGTTAACCTTTTAAAGAGTTGTGTGCCAGAATAAGGTAAGCGTAATATTTTTCTTATTTACAAAATCAACAATTAGCACAAGTCTTATGATTACTCTCTTACCTTACTCCAATGTTATATTTTAATCTAAGTAATTTAGTTATAGTTTTTTAAAAAATCTAACCTAATTAATTGTAAAACTTGTGGCCTTTTTTTATTTTTAAACGTTTTTAAATATCGATACTTAGTATAGTAAATTGATACCTTTAATACGACTTAGACTTTTTTATTCTGATTATTTTCCTAGTCAATTCAAGATGGGATTTAGTACAATATCTTCTAGGGAACCAGAAACAGGAATAAGATAAATTAAGACAGGATACAACTGGATCTAGATAGTATAGTCAGGATACAACAGGATCTGGATTATTTAACAGGAACAACGATAGGATAAATAATTGGACTTCTCCTCTTGATGTTTCTTTAACTTTTCTTGTTTTACAAAAATATAACCTCACTTATTTTGACTGGTAAATTTCTTTGAATTTTTTTCTTCAATCTTCAATCAGTATTGCTTTGATTTGATTTTCTTTTGTCTTTATTACGAGGATCGATTTGAACGCTCCAAAAGATTTTGGTGAAAAGCCGCGCTTGACAGCGCGAAATACTTTTATAAACCATCAAATCACAGCTTACTTGATTGGAATTTGACAGTTTTTTAATGTAAATTTTTATAAAATTCAAAAATTCTTAATTTTTTTACTACTCTTAATTAACACCAAATTATTCTAGAGACAAAAAGAATAATTTTGATATAATTTTCTCACTATTTCTACTTAAATTAAATTTATACACAGACTTTTATTGTTCGTTATTATCGATTCCTTAAATTCCATGAAACTTCATTATTATTCCCATTTTTTACTGTATTTCTATAATTTCCGAAATCCGGAACTCTATTTCTCTGATTTTTATTATTTCCCTTAAATTTTAACTAATTACTTTGATATACCACGATATTGAATTTTGAGGTTATCTTGCAATTTTCTTTTTCTCCTGACGATTAATATAATAACATTCTCATTGTTATTATAGTCGCAGACTTATCTGAGACTACATTACTTTGAATTTATAAATTCTGTTCTTTGTTAAATTTTACGTAAATACCTTAAATCTGTTAGTAAAAATCTCTTATGGGCTTTCAATGTTAAATTTTGATATGTCAAATTTTATAGATTCTTTTATAATTACCATGCTAGAATTAGTTTAAAAGATTGTTTTTAAATTACATTCTGTCCTGGAATTAGTCAAAATACAATAAGTAATGATTTTATTTATATTAATAAACTTATCTGTTTCTTTTTAAATCTTTGTGCTAGATATTAAATTTTTTATTCTCTTTTCGAGATATTGGAATTGTTAACTGTTACAATATATGTAAAAAGGGCGGACCCTGCGGCCTATTTCTACTGGCTTTAGGATCCCTGGCATCCCTGACAATGACTCTTCAACGTAACTTTCTGACTCTAGGTATTCCGTTCCCTTTTCTGAGAATCTTGTCCTTGCTATTCCTTCGCATTCGCGTAGGATATGGATGGAGGTTTCTTCTTCTGTCTGGCAAAACCTGCATGTGGTTACTTCTGCCAGACTTATTTTTTTCATGTGTTTGTTGAGTTTACAGTGCCTTCTATTGCTTTTACGGACCTGCTGTCCTTCCTCAGTAGGTCTTCTGTGAGTGTAGGTGATAGTTTTTACCTGCCTCTGCCCTGGGGATTGTTCCCTTCGGCTTTTGGCCTGTTTTTCCACCTATTTTCTGTTTGCTTTCTTAACCTGTTACTTTTGCTATGCCCCAGAAGTGTTCTGGGCGATAGAATGCCATTGACGAGCGGAAATCCTGGGGATTGTTGCCCTCGGCTTTTGGCCCGTTTTTCCACCCATTCGCTTATTGCTTTCTTAACCTGTTGCTTTTGCTATGTCCCAGAAGTGTTCTTTTTTAATCGTAAGCGAGTGTCATACTTGCCTGGAACTGCACTAAATCTAGTATCACAGCTCAGTATTTCATGTACCCTAAGATATCATTTCAAACTATTGAGTCTTGACAACTATCAATACATTTTTGTAACTAGTACGGTTCTGATTTTTCAAGAAATATCCAACCGGAATGAGAATATCTCGCAAACAGTGTAATTAACGCCAGCACAGCCGCGACAACTGGCAGAAAAAAAAACATTCCGCAAATTTTATTTGTGTTTTTCTGGAATAAATTAAGCAATTAAACCGAATTAATTAATAAGGCCGTTTCGACTTTTTCGCGTTCTCCTAAAATTTATTCGCAGGGCTCGTTTACAATTTTGCTTGTTATTCGGCAGCATTGTTAATTGTCCCTTGAAATATTAGTCTAATTTGGAAGTAAGATTAAAAATGAGATGGTTACAAATTACATGTACATATTGAACCTTTATGTTGCTTAAATTAGGAAAATTTGTACTTTTTTACAAAATATATTTAATTAAGGGAGTAATTAAAAATTTTTCATTAAAAGTCAGTGTGCCACTGCTTGTATTGGAATATAATATATAAAATAAATATTGATCATCTTGTTCGGCTCTGAGGATGATTGAGTTTATGGCGTTCATTGAAGCTACACTCAATACAATCACGTAGGTATAAGAACATGATTGAATTATATTTAGCGAGTTAATAATGAAAAAAATTCTTCTCACAATTCTTGAAAACAAAACAAACTTAAAACATATTCAGGCCAAGGCTAAATTATTATTCAAGGCCAGTTAGGATGAGACTCGTATCGGGCATTTGTGATTAGTTAAAAAATATAAGGTGTCAACGTTAACCACTGGCCTAGGTCCGCGCCTGGCCTCCAGAAAAATTTAAAGACAAGCCGAACCGATCGTTTTCAGCACAGTTATGTGCTGTATTGTGTTCCACCAAAAATTGGTTAAAGTTTAAAGTTACAGTACTAAAATTATTTAAATTGAGAGTGCCGTATCCCGAAAACCCTTTTTAGTCCTCACTTAATTTTTCATCAGGAACGTCTTCGTCTTCTCCTCTATCTTTTATAATATCTAACTGAGGACATAAGAGCCTCCTGCGTAAGTGTTAACCAATTCATACCCGACGTTTTTTTTATATTATCAAACCATCTCATCTACGGACGCCCCCTGAATCGCTGTCCATGGTCTCTATTTTTGCATTTGGCTACGTGTTCTCCCGCGTCTTTTATTCTAGTTTTGGGCTTTTTATCGATTGATCGTACATCTAACGTGTCTTCTCTGGGACACTATGTATAATAAAACGGAATCTATTGTAATTATTTCAATTTCAATAAAATTTCATAAATTCGTAGCACTTCAAAATCTTCACCATGACAATGAACAAAGCAAAATGTAATCCTACCTCTGACCATTGAACCATAAATTTGCGCTATCCGGTTTGGTAATTAATACCTACTGATACATATAGGATTAATATCAAAACAAGTTTTAACATGTAATTACTATTGAATTTAAAATATCATAATAGTTTATTGGAACTATATTTACCTATGATATTAATAATTAGCCTTTGCCATAACATATAATTCAATTTGGTTTGACGACCTATCGTTAACCCTGTAATTACGTGAAAGTCAGAGTTCAAATTGAAATGCCATGATTCAGGTTGCAGAGAAGGGAAACCGGAAACACTAGCTAGACATAATTTCTCCACTCTACAGGGCGAACCACTTCTGGTAGATTTATGATATAAGTCGTAGAACTGTCAAACAAAGTAACTTTATTATACAATATTTTAAAATAATGAAAATGCGAACTTTGAAGTCTAATATCTCCGGCTCTGGTAGATCATTTTTAATGGGTGGGTGCTCATTTTGAAGTAAAGAAAAATGAAATGAAACATCGCCAGTTTCAAAATTACAACGGTCATTAATAGGTCTGCCCGTGCTCTTGTTCGTGCCCCGGTCTAGACAATAAGATTTTTAAATACAAATTTTGATTGCCTACTTCTGGGCATGATTTGTAGCGTATTTAACATTAATTACTTTGATGTTAGTTTACGCTGCAAAGATTTAAAATCCTGGGGGAGTCCATCGTTGTTGATGATGGTGTTGTGTGGTTTTTCTGGGTTTTTCCACAACTGTAAAGCAAATGCGCCATCAAGCATCAGTAAGTCGCCCCAGAGCGCCACGGCAAATAATAATAATAGCCGTCCCTCCCCCGCACAAGCTGCAGAGCTTCTGGGGTTCACTCGTAAGAGAGTGAATTGCAGGGCGTATATTGTTATTATTATTATTATTATTATATCTTTAAGTTTAAATAAAGATATATAATTTGAGCCACTAGAATTCATGGTATATTAGATGCGTAATTTGTACAAATTATTTTATGAGTATTTATTTACCTCATTACATGAAGCCATAACATACTTCTGATTTAAAAATTAAAGGTACAGTAGATAGTGTTTTGGGTAATAATAATAGTAATAATAATAAAACCTTAATTTGTTTTTCCCCGTTTTATACGAAAATAGAAAAACCATCAGAAAAACAAAAAAAAATATATAATAGTTTGTTACGATTAAAGAGATGTGTTACGTAAGATAAAAATAAATAAAACCAAACTTTTACGTAACCTTCCGTACCAGCCTTCCTAGCTCAGATACTAAAAATTAAAGGCATGTGCCGTGGATTCGATTAGAATTTAACCAGCAAGTTGATGACACAATCTTTAATAAAAAAGATTTTTAAGAGGAAATAAAAAGAATAATTTCAATTTGGGCGCCACGTGGTTAGTTTTATTATAAACACGAATAAATGTCATAAACTGAAAGTGAGAAATAAATAAAAAAGTCAAAATAGAATGAAAAAGTAATGTTTAATAAAAATGGAAAAACTATTTAGATTACATTGAATGATTTAAATTAAGTTGAATGAAAATAAATGTTCATAAACAGTTGCATGAAAAAAAAAAAGTTAAAAGAACGACAAAGTTATCGTTCTTTTAACGCCAATGTTATCGTTCTTTTAACTTTTTTTTTAAGTAACTGTTTATGAACATTTATTTTCATTGTTGAAGGTAACTGAACTATAATGCACAGATATGACAAAAGTGCGAGTGTCGGATCACCCCACAGCACGTAAGCCACACTTGGCTCATTGTGCATCCTTCTGAGGTTGAGACTTCCTTCTAGCTCATCAGCCAGCCTACTGTTTAAAGTAAGTGATGACGTCGCCTGAAGGTAGCTCCCTCATGTTGGCATATGTTAGCCTCTGCTCGCCGAAAAGAAAATGTCTCATTTGTGAGAGTGTCGGGTATTCGCAAAGAATGTGTTCGACAGTCTCGTCTTCCTGTTCACATCATCTACACAGTAGAGTGTCAGATAACCCCATCTTTTAGAGGTGTTTATGTAAATGACAGTGGCCAGTCAGGATACCTGTGGCTGTGCGCAGGTTCTGTCTTTTCATAGTCATGTATTTTTTGGCTGTTTCGCTGTTCAGATAGTTCCTTGGCTAGCTTGCAGCTTGTTTCCTCGTCCCATCTACCCCTTAAACCTGTCAAGGTAGTGCTTCTTTAGCAGGTCAGTCACAGCTGATGCCGATAAGCCTATGAAAGTGCCATGTCCCAAAAGTTTTTGGGAGGGTCCTTTCTTAGCTAACGACTCGGCTATACGGTTGCCTTGTGACCACGTTGTTATTTCAAGCTTCGATCAGGGCCTGGCGACATTCTAGTACTAGACCTGATGTAATGCGTGGTCTATTCAGAGCTGGTAGTGCCTGTCTGATGTCCGTAAGGATGTAAATATTATTACAAGTAATGTTTCTTTTGGTAGTCTCTTTTGCCGCGATGGAGATAGCAGTGAGCTCTGTTTGAGCTAAACTGGCATTAGAACCCATTGCCCATTTTATATTGAGATTCAGGGATCTGGAATAAATTCCACAGCCTGACCCCTCATTTGTTTTAGACCCATCGGTGTAGATGTACAAGGCACCTGCTGCCTATGTAGCCTCTTGTACCTTTTTTATTATTACCCTGTAGGGCCTATGAAAGGCATATCTTGGTGCAATCGAATCTGTGTTGGCTTGAAGCAGTGGGACCTCCCCAAGGACCTCGTGCCACAAGTCACACTTCGACTTATAGCACCCTACGTCACGTTGTATACCCGTAGAGCGTAGCCGTGTCATGGTCATCACAACAGCCTCCTTAATAAATACGTCAAGGGGGGTGAGACCAAGGATCACCTCCATTGCTCTAGTTGGTGTGGTTCTCATGCTCCCTGTTATGTTGAGGCATGTTATTCTTTGGATTTGATCCAATTTGCGTACGACTCCTTTATTAGGTGTCCTTTAGATAGGGAATAGAACTCCTGGTCTCCTTTAAAATACTCATCAATAATTAGGTCCTTTATTATATGGGCTTCCCATGTCTCCTTTAGTAGACTTTCAATAATTAGGCCTCCCAGGTCTGATTTTTATAAAGAAATAAAAGCACGGTATCAGTTACTGATAAAATAAAATGTCTTTCCATGTTTTAACACGTGTGATAAATACAAAATGGGAGAAACTAGGGAATATTTGACAAAAAACGATAAATGAATGGTGTCGTTCATTTTAAGTGCCGGCAACAAAAAAACATCGCTACCTAACATAAGAAATAAAAATGATTACATCTACATAATAAATTATAAGCGATTTGATCTCATTTACCAAGGACTTTAAAAATAATAATTGACTTCACACAATATCACTTGTTCAACAGCTGGTTCGGAAAGGCAGGAGCAACTTCATTCTTTCGATTATATAGACATCTGGAATCGCGATTTGAAACAATGTCAATAACCAATCTAAACTACCATAAACAACTGATATTACATTAGGGCGTGATGCGTGTTGCTTAATTACAGATTATTTAAAAGATATAAAACGCTGTGACGTTTTAAACGTTACAAGTTTAAACCAGTTGAGAATGCTCTTCTAGCATTGCCATAGACCGAACAAATTGTAATGATAAAACTTTAGATTGACAGTTATTATTCTAATCAACACAGCCACAGTCTACTCACTTTTACCAAAATCGTCATACACTGTGTACTTTAAATTCAATGTCATTTTTGGATGTCATTTTGACCCCATTTTGAAGGTGTTCCTGAAGAGGTACGGAGGGGCACATCAAACCCTAAACACACATTAGCAATATACAGATATGAAACTCCGCCCATTTCCTTTGATGTTTCGATTGTTCTGAAAGGAACATCCCGGGTAGAGTGTTGCCTTTTCATGTAAAATGTAAAATGAGGAATATATTTATAAAATATTGTTTTTTTGCTGTCATAGTGTTCTGACAGATAATATTTTTGGCATAAATAAACATTAGAAACTTAAAATCAAAGTAAGCTGTTAATACAATGATTTTATGAACTGGCAAATGTACTAGTATGCTTGGCGGTTCTAGAAATTAAGGGCGGAGGGGGCATATGTATTTAAAGTAATACTGTCATAAAAAAAAATAATAGAATATATATGTTATTATTTACAGTAGTAATATTTTTAAACTCGTCCAGAACGACAGAAAAATCTAAGCAATGAGAGGATATTTCTTATATCTGCGTAAATCAAATTTTAATTTTTTTGAATTTTTTTGTAGATTCTAAGTCCCTTTATATCCTAAAAAACTCACTTTCCCCTTTAAAAATGACCCAAACATTTTTTTTCGGTAATTTTGACATTGCCAATCGTTTCTTATACAAAATTCATTCTGCGTAAATTAAATTTTAATTTTTTACAATTTTTGTAAATTCTAGGTCCATTTATATCCTGTAAAGCTCACTTTTTCCCTCAAAAATGGCCCAAACATTTTTTTTCGGTAATTTTTTTTTTTGTAGATTCTAGGTCCATTTATATCCTAAAAAACTCATTTTTTCCTTTAAAAATGGACCAAACATTTTTTTTTCGGTAATTTTGAAATTGCCAATCGTTTATTATATAAAATTAATTCTGCGTAAACCAAATTTTAATTTTTTTGATTTTTTTTTGTAGATTCTAGGTCCATTTCTATCCTATAAACGTCCTTTCCCCCCAAAAATGGCCCAAACTTTTTCTTTTCGGTAACGCCCCCCTTTGCCCCCCGTGGCGCCGCCACTGCTAGTATGCAAGTCATAACCGAAGAAAGAAGAAGAATATTGTGTTTTTGCTGTAATAGTGTTTATCCGAATAAATATTCAATCTGACACATAGACTGGTAACAGCCTTCAAAGTGGCTTTTAAATTGGCGTGCGACTCTATCTCTGCCTAATTTCGTTTGTCTTGTCTGACATTCCTATCTGTAACTCTCTAATATGTGCCCTAAGCTTACTTTTTGATGCTCTTTCAAAATCTGAAGTCAAAATTTTAAAATTCATAAACTCAAAGAATCAACACACACACACAGATCGAATTCAGATGCCGAACAAATTTGTTCGGTATTAGAAAAATGTTCTCTCCACCCTGTACAATCTAGTAACTCCTACAAGTCTCAAGAAAATTACGTTGCCCTCGTTTCATATCCGTCTTGGAAATTGCTTAAAATCAATCAACTTCTCCAAAATCGGAAAATGATTAACCCATAGACCGATAAAGCGAGAGGAAACGATGCCGCGAAAGAAAGACAAAACACATAATTTGGCATGCCTTCTACGAATAGCACGAACGAAGGTAATTACGTTTCTATTCGATGGGAAACCAATAATAATAGGGTTTTCTTTTGATTAGTTAACATATGTATGTAAGCGTTCAGTTTGATGCGCTAAAACTCTAATGGAATTCTTGGTTAATTGTGCAATTTTCTAGATTAAATTTAATTTGAACTCGAACTATACATGTAAATCCCTAAGGGTTGTTTTTCAAATGAACAACAACAAAAAAATGTTTTAATTATCAAGTGTTAGTAAAATGTTAATAAATTATTTTATCAATAAAAATGTCAAGACACTGAAAGAACTTCTCATTAAATACTAGCCTGTAGAGAGATTTCGCAAGCCGTATTTACCTGTAGTCACTACCAAGGAATAAACTCGTCCACAAGGACAATAAAAATCCCCTGGTAGTTTGATAAAATGCAAAAGCATTTATTTAAATGTACAATTTAGGTAACAAACGGATGAATTGGCATTGAAACACCATAACCTCTTGTCGTGTTTCAGGTTTAGAAAAGAGGCTGGTTCGAAAAGGGAGCTGCAGTATCTTACAACGTCGAGTACGGCTACTGCAACAGATACTTTTACTGCTCCAGAGGAGCCCAACATGAATTTTCCTTCACCGGTAAAGAAGAACAAAAAAAGAGGATGTTATAATGAGGACTGCAGAAGACTGAAGTTATTAAAAACAAAAAACAAGAGAGTAAGGTATTTTTAAAACCTATCCTTAGTAGTAGGAGTAGATCTGGCGGAAAAACGGCTCGAAAACTTTGTTTCGGCTTCGAAAATTTTGTT
The DNA here is from genome assembly GCA_949320105.2 of Crepidodera aurea. NCBI lineage: Eukaryota > Metazoa > Arthropoda > Insecta > Coleoptera > Chrysomelidae > Crepidodera > Crepidodera aurea. The sequence goes on from OX439475.1 coordinate 56,556,759, forward strand.
TCCCAATCGATGAAGTCAGATCCCCCAATCATTCCTGCATGAAATGGTCGACCGAGACGGCGCTGTTCTAAAGAACTTGAAAACGGTTTTTCCGACAAATCTCAGCCGGGTTTGATCTCACAAAAAAACATTCTTACCAAAATTGAAGAGCTTGACAAAACACGTAAGCTAGTTCCAACCTGAACCCTATAATTCAATTAGTTCGCGAAATATCGCGATTTGAAATTGCAAAAATGAAAAAACTTGATTAATTATTTCTGGAGAGGCAGTGGAGATGGGGCCTCAATTTTTTTTGAATAAAAGGGTAATAACGAGTACTTTTATGTTCCGGAACGTGGGGGTGGTGGGACAAGTAGGGGGGGAGATATGGAGGGAAAACATATATTATTGAAACGCTTGTAACTTCCGTACTAATTGAGCTAGCCAACCAGGCAGGGCTCAAATTGTTCACTTTTTCATCCGCTAAAAGGTGCGCAAAATAAAAAATGGATAATTTTTGCTCGCGATTTGAGACATGAAGAAGGGGTTGGGGAAAAAATGTTTTTTCGCCTTTCGACGGCATTTTTTATTTTTCATTTAAGCCCCGCAGTAAATCCATTCGATAATAAGGAAGGGAGCTACATGCCGGCAAAGTCTTTGCTAGCGGGAGAACGAAGAGGAGTAGGGAATTCTAACCAGGCACAAAAGAAAGACGAGAAAATTTCCTAACTATTTGTTCATTTTATTATTTTGCCATGTCCGTATCTTGTCCGCCCGCGCGAGTTACAAATGGAAAAACGGACAGAAACCGGATGATATCGATAGCCAAGCAGCCGAAGGCGGAGCTCACATGCTCCCCTTCTCTTTCTCACATACCGGGCACATTCATACACCCGTGCACAAGCGTGAGTGGGCACGCCTCTGAAAATTCTCTTCCTTGGCTCCGCGCGGGCTGGCAAGATACGGACATGGCAAAATAATAAAATTCTTTATTTCGTTATTTCGCGAACTAATTGAGTTATCGGGTTCAGGTTGGTTGGAACTAGCTTACGTGTTTTGTCAAGCTCTTCAATTTTGGTAATATTTTTTTCTGGGATCAAACCCGGCTGAGATTTGTCGGAAAAACCGTTTTCAAGTTCTTTAGAACAGCGCCGTCTCGGTCGACCATTTCATGCAGGAATGATTGGGGGATCTGACATCATCGATTGGGAAAAAAAAATACTCGATTTCAACAGTCTGTTTTCGAAAGCCAGATCGACTCCACTATTACCTCATAGATGTATTAGTAGAGGCAACTTATTTCTAAGGTCATCAAAAAGTTCGCATTTTACCATTATGTGTTTGTATATTATTACGTACTATCTTTTGTGTAAAAGAGAAAAATTACTTTTGCTCAATATTTAATTTTTATTATTTGATTTATTTTGAATTTTAGTTTTAGTACATAACCTATTAAATTACTGTTGATTTTTTATTGCCTTCTGTCGTAATCTCAGACGGAATGTAATTATTTGTTGTTGATCATTTTGGGCGCCATCTACCTTCCAGTAGAAAAAATGAGAGTCTTAATCCCAGGTAGTGCTTCAGCTATTGGCCGCGTGATTGTAAAAATCGATAATAACGACTCAGTGAATATGAAAACAAATAACGGTTAACCTTTTAGTTTATGTGAGAATAATAGTTGTTTGCCAGAATAAGGTAAGAGTAATAAATTTCTTATTCATAAAATCAACAATTAATACAAATCTTATAATTACTCTCTTACCTTAATATAATCTAAATTATTTAGTTATTAATTAAAGTATAATTAAATAAAATACGTTTTTTATTTTGAAACGTTTTTAAATATCGATATTAAATATTGTGAATTGGTACCTTTAATACGACTTAGATGTTATTTCTAATTCTGGTTACTTTCCTAGTCAATTCAAAATGGGATGGATGCAATATCTTCCAGAAATCAAAATCAGGAACGGATAAATCAATACAGGATACAATTGGAACTGGATACTTTAACAGGAACAAAGACGAAACAAATATCGGGCTTGTTCTCTTGATTTAACTTTAAGTTTCTTGATTTACAAAAATATAACCTCACTTAATTTGACAGGTAAATTTCTTTTAATTTTTATCTTCAATCAGTATTGTTTTGGTTTTAAATTTCTTTTGTTTTTATTACGAGCACCGATGTGAACAGTTCAAGAGATTTTGATCAAAAGCCTCGCTTGACAGCGAAAAGTAGTTTTTATAAACCATCATATCTCGGCTCTCTAGATTAAAATTTAACAGTTTTTTACTTAAATTTTTTTTAAAAATTCAAAAATTATCAATTTTATACAAGACAAAAAGAATGATTTTGATATAATTTATTTACAATTCCTAATTATATTAAATTTACACACAGACATTTCAAGTTCGTCATTATCAATTTCTAAAATTCTATACAACTTTATTATTACTGCCTTTTTTACAGTAATTCCTTGATTTTAGAAGTCTCAACACTTTATTTTCCAGATTTATTGTATTTCCCCTGATTTTAAATTAATCATATTGATACATCATGATATTGAAATTTGAGGTTAAGTTTAAAATTTATTTTTATTCAAACATCTAAAATAACAATGTTCTCATTGTTATTGTGATCGCAGACCTACCTGAGATTATATTACTTTAAATTTTGGTATTGAAATATTTGCTAAATTGTCCTATAATTGTTGGTGAAAATCTCTTATGGGATTAACGTGTTAAAATCTGACATCTGGAATTTTATATTTTCTTTTGCCATTACTACGTTAAAATTAGTTTCAAACATTATTTTCGAAATTACATTCTGGTATTAATAAAATTATTTGTTTAATTTTTTTCTGCGTATTGAATATAAGTTTTGTATTCTCTTTAATTAGTTAATCAACTTAATCAACCGTTACAATATATTGGGTTTATCAACCTAGACCAGACAATTCGAAGATAGAGGCTTTTATTATTATTTAATATTTTGTGTGGAATTGCTATTGTTTGTTTGACAACTTATATTTAAATAGTTACGGTAGAATAAACGATAACAATATGGAGTTTAATTCAATGAAAATGTCACAGAGTATTTTCCGCTCAGAAAAATCCGAGAATTGCCGCTTTTACTTCTAAAATCTCTTTGGTGCTGACACATTTTCAGTATTTTTTTTTATACTTCTCTATTAAACCACATTTACAAAACGATTGCAATTGAATCGACGTCATTTCCATTTTATTCCAGCTACTATGAAACTAGGTCAATATTTCGGGGAGATTTTAATGACAGAGCTGGAGTATGTGACTCGTTGGGGTTGATTCCCATTGGGGAAGAGTGTTTCCGGTATATCGCGCAGACCATAAAGGTAATAGCTATATGTGTTTTGTTCGTTTTCGATTTCCCCAAGGCGACATGAGGGGAAATCTTGCTAGTTTCGAACGTATATTGATGTAAATTTCGAGGAGGAGATGTGATAGGCGGAGATAACAGAAAAAAACAAGTTTAACGCAGGTAGGAACTGTCCGATTGTCCAAGCGATATACGGTAATTTACTAAACATACTTTAGGCTTAACTGTCGCTAGTTAAATAGGTATTTGGAGTATGTATGTCAATGAACAGATCAAAAAGGAAAATAAAGCAATTGATCTCCAGCGCTAATCAGAATATATAAAAATTAAGTTTCTTTTTATAAAAGAAAAACAAATTCCACGAACATATTCTATGTGAAATAAAATTTTCTGACTTACTTGTATTGACTTCGTAATAGTTGTATAAAAAATATCTCACCTAGAACAAAAAAAGTCATTAGTAAACGTTTACCACACTCTAACATGTAATTAATAAACTGTCGCTTAATGATATACATGGTGCTGATATTAATTGTATAGATGAAAGGAAATTATATTACAAACAGTAAGAACCATTAAACCGTAATCTGTGTCGAAGATCTAGGTACACATTCTAAAATCTACTCTGTTATTGCGTGTACGAAAATGATTCATAATTATATATAAAGGGAGAACTAAAATGTGTAGTAATGGAGAAATGGTCTTGAAACATGTAGACTGGCTACTGTTATTAATTATACAATAACTTAATCAAGTTTGAATGCAGAAAACCCGTAGAAGCCATTTTTAGTCTTTTAATATTTAATTTAAATTTAATAATTTATTCATTACCATACACCATACACGTCAGTTTTTTTTGTTTTTTTTTTAATAGAGGGAAGTAAATGTGTTGAGAAAAAATTGAGAACTAACATTTCGAGTCACACGCCAGGTTCTAATGGATTAAAATTGGAAAATTACCAACAGGTTGAAAATTTTGGCGGGGGTTAAAATTGTTTTTGAGTTGGACCTTCCCCAAAACGGCCTAAAACCAGCCCCAAAAGGGTGAATCGCGTCTTTCACCGGCAAAACTAACGTAACCCCCGTTTTGCAGGATGCTGAACACGATGGCGTTGGTTGCAATTCTTTTAGAGTTGACCCCATCCTTAAAAGGGCCAAAACTCACCCCCGAAATGGTGAAAAATTTGTTTTTCTCTATAAACGAAAATGTTAGTTAGATATTTTTAATTAATATTTATGATATTCTTTATATTTTGAAAAAGTTTCATTCATGTGGCTGTAATTTTTTTATATACTGACGTGTGGGAATACCAAAAAACGACATTTTTTACAGACGGAAAATAGTTTACAAGACCACTGTGTAACTGTAGAAATTTTTTGCCATGTGAAAATCTTATTGTATTTATGTAAATCTACCGACTTATGCTTGAATAAAGCATGTGGCGGTAACAGGCCATTTTGGTTAAGGTATGCCGTACTATTATTACATTTGATAGCAAAATTAGATTTGGAATGAACAAAGATTTGTATTTTGATTTTGATCTACTATTATAGGGGTGAATGTATCTTCTCCTCCTTCTGGATGATCAATCCAAATACTGTTAAATTGTTGGCGAGTCAATCAAGTTGCCATAAGCTATAATTGGTGATGAGTCTCCGCTATCAGAATTATTTTGCTTCATTGTGTTCAACTTGTACCCTTTATCTCCATATCCATTCTCTGATAATATTCTGTCTATTTGTCTCCAATCTTCTCTCGTTCTTCCCACCGTTCTTCCTCTTATTCAACCTTTTATAGGGTTCGATTATGTATGTTTTCAATTAATTTTTTTCTATGCATGTGTAAGTCGATCTTTAAAAGTTGTCTCTTTCTCCGTATTAAAACAGAAATTCAAGCACAATGACATTGATCCTCTAAGTATATTTTAAGCTTATTATTATGTTATCCTGTTATTTTAACTATTAATTATCCGTTTTTTTTCGTATCCCAAAATTTCCATAATTCTTTTGACAGTATCGACTAATTTTCATGCAAATGAACATTCATAAAAAAGCTAGTTATTCAGTAGACTTTTACGGAAACACATAATCAATGACAGAAATGCTGTCTTTATTTTTTTGTTGAGGTCTGTCCGATGTAAACAGGTCCGTCGTAAGGTTTGTGTTAAAGAATTTTATTGTATTAAGTTTCTTTCTCTATATTAGGAATAGGAATTAGGAAGCAAAAAGATAAAAGAAGTGAACATCTTGTTTTTTATCTTTTGCCCTACTGTTATATAAATATTATTAAAAATTATAGATATACCGGGTGACAATAAGACTAGGGCCATGCCTATATCTCCTTCACTTTTCAACCGATTTGAATAGAATTTGGTACATAGATATAAGACACCATTTTGGATTGACAGACGTATAAAAACAAAATGGCCGACTTCCGGTTTCGCCAGAAATGTCTTCAACTTCGATTTTTTAAATGGAACACCCTATATATTTTATATTTTTTGGATTCTATGGCTTAAATTACATACGACAGTGTTGCCAAATTTTTTATTTTTCAATAAAAAAATTCAAATTCTCAGATTTTTTTTTCAAGAAATGATTATGTTTAGTTGTTAACAAAAAGAAAATAGTACGTAATGTATATCGTTGAATTGGTAATTAAATTCACTATTGAATGACAAGATGGCCCTCGGTAGGTACCATTTGAAAAAAACGATTTATTCGTTAAAAATGAATTTATAAAATTTAAATTCCCGCTGTAGGATTTGTTATTGATCATATCGATGAAAAGTTTATTACTATGAATTACTGATGTCAATTAGAATAGATTTTGACCAGATAAAGGCCTCCTGTGCTAAAAAATTTTTTTGGAAATTTGAATTTTTTTACTGAAAAATAAAAAAGTTGGCAACGCTGTCGTATGTAATTTGAGCCATAGAATCTCAAAAACATCAAATATACAGGGTGTTCCCTTTAAAAAATCGAAGTTGGTGACATTTCCGGCGAAACCGGAAGTCCGCCATTTTGTTTTTATACGACTGTCAATCCAAAATTGTGTCTTATATCTATTTTCCAAATTTTATTCAAATCGGTTGAAAAATGACCGAGATATAGGCATGGCCCTAGTCTCATTGTCACCCGGTATGTATATTCAAGGTCCTGTTCTGGAATTTAATAATTCAGAGAATTTTTTGGCACTAATAACTACTCTAAACAGGTTTAGAAGGAAGATTCACCGAGTCAAACGCTCTATTTAGGGCAATAAAAGCAAATATTTTTCGTTCTGCACCATAAGTCTTTCGAAATCCAGTTTGACATTCTGATAAAACATTGTCATAATAAATCCAGTTTTACGAATGACTTAAAATAATAATAGAAAATTCTATTGTAGTATTGATGTAGCATTGCTGAAAAAACAGTAAATCATAAGTCACAAAAAGATTTATTGCACATGCAGTTTACAGTGTTTAAAAATAATACCAAAGAGACGTTTTATTTATTTTGCAAGATTCTAATAGTCATTCACTTTTATCAATTGCACCACTCAAATATGGATATAAACTGTAGTGCTGTGAGATATTTTTGGAATTACCAGATCGTCCTATTATATTTTCAGTCAGGTTAAAATTATTTTGAATAGCATGAAATTGTATTAATGTTCTCTAAAATCTTTACTATTTCTATAATATAAATAAAAAATTATTGATACAAAGGATTGGTGAGCGGAACTAAAAATTTCAAATATTATACGTTACGGTCCTTTATAAAAGCGACAGACGTGCCTTTTGTTTCTGTCGACTACTGACTAATTCATTTCTTCGCTCTAATTAATCAGGGGGGACCTACATCATTTTGTATTGAAAAGAATATACATTCCACGCAACCCCTGTTGATTGTTGGTCTAATGTAAGGCCTAATTTATTAAAAGGGCATATTTAGGTGAACAAATGAATAAACACAGAGCAGTCATGATGAAAACAATGGCTTTTTGTTACCAAAATGAGCACACGCATACTACATAAGGAATAGGGAGTTTTCCACAGAACACTCTGGAATATTAATTTTCAGTCAAATAGTCAAATTTGTAAGTTGAATTTTTTGTTGAAAGTACAGAAAAGGAGTATTATTCTTATTTTTTGTTATTCTATCATCTTTCTTACTTTGGTACTGAATGTGATATTATATTTCTTAACTTTTTAACTAATACACTTTTCTTCATCTATCTTGAAACCTGTTTTGTGTTGCTTAGGAGATTTGAATAAGAACTTAGTTGATTTAATCAAAGGTAATACCACGAGTCCTCCAAATTTTATCGATTAAATTTTTGGTTTTCACGAAAACGGCTTTATTTGGAAAAACCACGAAAACAAACTAATTCAGTTTGTTTGAGTGGTTTTGCCTAAAATAAAGGCGTTTGAGTATAAAGATCAAAAATTTAATCTATAAAATTTCAGAGGACGAGTCGTATTTGAAAGGATTATTTTTTGAATCATTTTGTATTAAAAACAGAGAACATAGTCATTTATGCAAAAGACACTTTACACACAAATATTGAAAATTTTCTTTACCAATTTAAATTGAAACCTGAGCTGTTATAGTTTTACATACAGGGCCACCAAGGCGATTTTTTGACTGGCTACCCCGCGAAACGGCGCCTTAAATAAAAGCGAAGAAGAAGAATGAAATGAAGTCTTTCTTAATTTAATTAATTTTAAGTTTAGTGTTAAAGTGAGGTATCTAAAAATGTTAAATGAATGTTGAAATAAACTAATAAAAACAGGTTAGTTTACAAATACATTTTGAAATTTGGTTATTAACATAGATTTGCAATACATTTTAGTATAATAATAATTGATAAATGTTTACATTTGACATCTCAAATAGGTAAACACAGTTTAATCAAAAAACAAAAACGACGAAGCGGTTTTATCAATATAAAACACAATGATTGGTTAGGATCCTGAGTTGTTATTGGCTGAAACCACAAAATCTGACTGTTTTGACAGATGAAAAAAATAATCAGTATAAAACACAATGATTGGTTAGGATCCTGAGCTGTTATTGGCTGAAATCACAAAATCTGACTGTTTTGACAGATGAAAAAAATAATCAAAGGTAATACCACGAGTCCTCAAAATTTAATCTATAAAATTTGAGAGTACGAGTGGTATTTTGAAAGATTATTTTTTGAATCATTTTGTATTAAAAACAAAGAACATAGTCATTTAAGCAAAAGACACTTTACACACAAATGTTGAAAATTTTCTTTATCAATTTAAATTGAAACCTCATGATGAGCTGTTATAGTTTTACATACAGGGCTACCAAGGCATACGTGATTTTTTGATTGGAACGGTGCCGTAAATAAAAGCGAAGAAGAAGAATGTTTATAAGTTTATAGTCTGAAATGAAGTCTTTCTTAATTTAATTAATTTTAAGTGTTTAGGTGTTCAAAAACTGATATTTAATGAACAAAAAGTTTAGTGTTGAAGTGAGGTATGTAAAAATGTTAAGGCGATTTGAAATAAACTAATAAAAACAGGTTAGTTTACAAATACATTTTGAAATTTGGGTATTGTTAAATGTTTACATTTGACATTTCAAAAAAGGTAAACACAGTTTAATCAAAAAACAAAAACGACGAAGCCGTTTTATCAGTATGAAACACAATGATTGGTTAGGATCCTGAACTCTTATTGGCTGAAACCACAAAATCTGCCTGTTTTGACAGATGAAAAAAATAATCAAAGGTAATACCACGAGTCTTCCAAATTTTATCTCAAATCAGTTTGTTTGAGTGGTTTTGCCTAAAATAAAGGCGTTTGAGTATGAAGATCAAAAATTTAATCTATAAAATTTCAGAGGACGAGTCGTATTTGAAAGGATTATTTTTTGAATCATTTTGTATTAAAAACAGAGAAAGACACTTTACACTCAAAAGTTCGATATTTTCTTTTACATTTAAACGCCAAATATTACAAACGTAATATAAGTTGCCTATCTAGTAGTAGGCATTTAAGATTATTTATTAAGTGTAACGTTTAGACGTTTTGACATTATGTTAGTTTTAAACGAATTTATGGATGGAGCTGTGTTGTATTGACAATAAACGAATAAAAACAGGTTAGTTTACAAATATATTTTGAAATTTGGGTATTAACATAGATTTGCAATACATTTTAGTATAATAATAATTGATAAATGTTTACATTTGACATCTCAAAAAAGGTAAACATAGTTTAATCAAAAAACAAAAACGACGAAGCGGTTTTATCAGTATAAAACACAATGATTGGTTAGGATCCTGAGCTGTTATTGGCTGAAACCACAAAATCTGACTGTTTTGACAGATGAAAAAAATAATCCAATTAAAATGAAATTTTAACAGTAAAATCAGTGTGCACTGTGTCCTCTTGATAATAATAATAATAATAATCTTTATTCAATAATTACAAAGAATAAGATGATAAGCGATAAGTGCTACTGCACTAGTTTCGCAGAAAATTGAAAAAGTTATACCTTCGTGGGAAGACGAAACAATGCCAGCTGGAGCAGAACCTCTTGCCATAATCTTTTTCATAAAAGTAGTTATACCCTTTTCGATTGTATACATCGTACAGGGGCCAGGATTAGTTTCATTTTTACAAGGACTACAAGGGCCAGACATACAGCATGTTGGACAAGGATCGCATGGTAGACAACGATCGCATGGTAGACAACGATCGCATGGAGTACACATGTTTTTTTTTAAATCGACGTCAAAATTTGGAAATCATAAACCGATAATTAATCCGTGGATTGAAGTAAAAAATATCTACAATTTTAAAAAATTCTTTAAATTTCTATCAACTAATTCTTTGTTTACTGGATAGTCAGAGTTGCTCTGCGATAATTTTAACATCTTTAGACGTTATAGAGATGATAAAACTTCTACTATACTGACTGGCGATGGTGTTCTGATCGGTGTCAACAAAACTTTGACCAGCATTATAACTGGGTGATAGAAGATGAAGACTTGTGGATTGTTGTAACTTCTATAGATAATAGTATCAAATTTCACTTATGGTGTGCCTAGATACCTCCTAGGAATCATAATTATCTTAGTGTTTTTTGTACTAGAATTTCAATGACAACCTAAATGATATATTTGTTATATGTGGTGACTTATATATTTGCAAAAAATCTTGTTCCCGTGGATAATTATCACACCACCTAGAGTTTGTACTAGATTTTCATAACAAAAGTAATTATGCTTTTAATGGCAGTGGAGGTGATTATTATTCGTAAGTAATATCATAAGGGCATCTAATTTTTCCGAAAAAAAGTAATATTTTAACAACAAGCATGAGTGCTGGTGGCAACAAAAATCCGAGTCGAAGACGAGGATTTTTGCACCTGCCCAAATGCATTTTGTTAAAAAGTATTACTTTGCACTGTGCTTTATTGACTGCTGTCGACCGCATAGAGTGGTTTGATATTTTCATTTGTTTTGTATTTAATCCTGCCTTCTCTGCTGCTTCTTTAGTCCACTTTGAAATTTCGTTTTTTCCCACTGGAGTGTTTTTGTACCATCCACTTGATTGTTCTTTGTTCCATGATGAGTTTACTATTTAGAATAATCTATCAGTTGTTATTATAAGTGAACGTTTAACCATTAGAATTTTAAAATGACGGACTGGACAAAAGGTAGGGTTCATCATGTTGGGGACCAGCCATTTACTATCGGTCATTTTTTTTCTCCATCCTGGGCCGTTTTATTGAAGAGAGGATCCTAAAAAGTAGGATTTTTGAAAATCAGTTATTTTAAAAAATATGTAGCTATGTTATCTACCTGTTTTAATCCCAGAATTATCCACTTCCTCTTTAAAATAATGAAATCTGCAATTGACTGCTTCTCCAACTCTCCAGGCAAATTCTACTGAAGCGATATGGTAAAATTTTCGCTGGAGTCTCGTCAGAGTGTCTTCGTCCCATAATAAAACCATTGCGTAGTATTCTTCCAATTTTAATGAAACAGAGCTCGATTTCCTTTTATTGGCGCACATCTGCAAATTCCTTCATTTCGCATTACGAGCTTCCATAGTAGACTTGAAGATAATATCTTTAAATGGATCAAAAATTATTTTCCACCTCATAAAATACATCTCTTGCATTTTTTTGCAACGGTTTTCCACATCGTCTTCACAACTAGTTCTTTGTAATTTTCACCATTTTTTTTTCTTCATATTCCACGCCCCACACAGCAATACTATCATCAGATCCTGACCCAGTAAGAGCTGCAGAGAAACTTCAAAACCACCTCCTTCTACTCCAAAACTGGCTAACAAAATGGAAAATCAAAGTAAACCCAACCAAGTCCGCCCACATAACATTCACAACACGACGAGATAGCTGCCCACGAGTAAATATAAACAATTCACTTATACCCGTAAAAACTGAGGTAAAATACCTCGGGCTCCATCTGGACCAGAAACTGACGTGGAAAACACACATAAGCACCAAGCGTCGCCAGTTAGAACTCAAGACAAGAAACATGAGCTGGCTAATAAACAAACGATCGAAACTTTCCCTAGAAAATAAAACAACAATATACAAAGCCATTCTGAAACCTATCTGGACATATGGGATAGAGTTATGGGGTTGCAGTAAACCAAGCAATATCAACATTCTCCAGACATATCAATCAAAACTCCTACGAATGATAGCCGCCGCCCCATGGTACGTTTCAAACCGGACGTTGCATAACGACTTAGACATCCCATTCATCGCAGACGTTATCCGATCCAATGCCAACAAGTATAAAAACCGTAGCACAGAATACAGAAAACAGCTCATTAACCAACTGTTCAACCAACCAGTCGAAAGAAGACTCAGAAGATTATGGCCAGAAGATCTTGCAAGATAGAACCCTAGAGATCCATCGCTGGATGGAACCTACTCAAGCCATCTCTCTCCACTATCACATTTACTGATTACTCTATATTTATCATGAGTAGATTGTAAAATGCAGTAAATAAATAAAAAAAAAAATATTCCACGCCCAATCTTTCAGGATTAGGTTTAGTTGCTCTAAACTTGTAGTTTCCAAAAGCTCGTATTTCTTTGCCTTGCAGAATTCCGTAAACTGTTTTCATATTGACGTATCGGTTTTAACGGTATTGTACGGTACACTTTTCTCAATCGCCAGATAAATATTAGTCATAGAATCACTTCCAAAGCGACTCATTTTCACTACATAAGCTGACTAGCACTGTTTAAAAATAATATTACAAAATTTACAGAAAAATTGTTTAGCGTCGTAGAGATCACAATTACTTGTTATCAAAGGTATTGTAATTTTTGGTGACAACAGATGTCAAGTTTTGCCACGGGTTAACTCGAAAAAACTGCTGACACGATTGGTGGAATGAAAGTTTTCAAAAGTTTTATGTCTTACATAACAAAACATGTTCCTGAGCACCATATTTCTCACCTTGACTTGTTTTTTTATACAGGGTGTCCCGTTGGTAAACGGAAACATTTTAAAGGTAGGTAGAGGTCACAAAGGCGATTCTAAATAACCCATATATAATGGGTCTCTTGGCTTCCATAACCGAGTTACAGGGTGTTTTATCAATTATGCGGAATTATTCATTTGGCCAGAACTTTTGAATCACTTAGTATATCTTTTCCATTCTTGGCATACAGCTTACACTTCTCACGAATAATGTACTGAAATATTAAGAGATCTGAAAATCCAGGTTCGGCTTTAGGAAAAATTGAAACATTAAAAATATCAAAACAACACCCTGTGCCTATATGACAATTTTAATATTTCCATTTTAGATTTGAATAGATGGGAAAAAACTGAATTGAAACAAGTTGTTTTTGTTATTCCGCCACCGAATCGAATGGGAAAATTTTGATATTGAAAGTAAAATTTTCATTTAATTTAGGAAAAACATATTATGAAACTCATTTTTTCTTTAACAATTTCAAAAATTCACTAGGCCTCATTTACCTATTTCTTGTTTATTCGTGTTAAAATAATTTTACACTGTACTGGTGTACCTGCAGGCCCATACTTAGGAGAAAATATTCAATTATGTATTTATTTTTTAAACGCCCAGTATATAGTAAAGCGGAACAATAAACGCTCATAGTAACTATGTAACTAACAAACATTTATTAATAATTAACGAAATTGCTCAAAATGCCCACTATTTTGTTTTATCCACTTTCTTGCACGTCTCTTTTTTTTAAACTGAAACTAAAATTTTAGAGAAAAAAAGAGAAATTATCTTCTTTTATTTAATATTCAAAATGAATTTATTTTCAACATTTAATATTTTTATTATTTGTCCGTTTTAACACAATTTTAAGTAAAATTGCAGATCCGTACTTTAAACAAAATATTAAATTGATCACCTCGTATAATTTTATTTGAGCAAAGTAGATTATGCTGTATAGGGATACCTGAAATACAAGGTGTATTCTAAAAAAATAAACAATAGATAAGAACTGCTTCAAAGAATTGAGGAAGCCTGGAACTGAGAAACAATCCATTTATTAAAAGAAAATCAGTAAGGGACATCATTAAACGTGCAAGAAAGTGCATAAAACAAAATGGTGGACACATTGAGCAATTTCGTTAATTATTAATGAATGTTTATTGTCCCACTTTACTTTATACTGGGCGTTTAAAAAATAAATACCTAGTTGAATATTTTCCCCTAAGTACGGGCCTGCAGGTACACCAGTACAGTGTAAAATTAATTTAAGACGAATAAACAAGAAATGGATAAATGACGCGATGTGAATTGTTGAAATTGTTAGAGAAAAAATGAGTTTCATAATATGTTTTTTCTAAATTAAATGAAAATTTTACTTTCAATATTAAAATTTTCCCATTCGATTCGGTGGCGGGATAACAATAATAACTTGTTTCATTCAGTTTTGGAAATATTAAAATTATGATATACAGGGTGTTGTTTTGATATTTTTAATATATTTCAATTTTTCCTAAAGCCGAACCTGGATTTTCATATCTCTCAATATTTCAGTACATTATTCGTGAGAAGTGTAAGCTGTATGCCAAAAATGGAAAAGATATACTAAGTGATTCAAAAGTTCTGGCCAAATGAATAATTACGCATAATAGATAAAACACACCCTGTAACTCGGTTATGAAAGCCAAGAGACCCATTATATATGGGTTATTTAGAATCGCCTTTGTGACCTCTACCTACCTTTAAAATGTTTCCGTTTACCAACGGGACACCCTGTATACACATGGTTTTTATATTTTGTTAAGTACTGTTTGATAAGGCTTTATTCAATTTGTTTTAGATTACTTAATTGTGAAAGCTATACTGGCCTCGTCCTGTTAGTATTCTTCTTACTATAAATGAATAAATTAGGATTCGATAGATTCTGATCTCGTCGTATACCCCATTTTTAGGCCAATCATTTATGCTAGAAAAGAAACTGTCTTTTTTTTGTTCACGTTTTAATCATTTCAAGTACTCGAAGCGATTTCAAAAGAATATTTGTAAGCAAAGAAAAGTACTGCAATTATTCTCTAAAAGAATGTAAATTACAGCCCCAGCATTGTTGGCCTAATGCCGGGTGCTAATTTATTAAAGAGCGAGAAGAAAAGAAGCCCCGAACGGGAATGATAAAAACGGCACTTTAACGGTAAAATGTGCGCGAGCACGAAGCCCAACTAAATTATATGTGAAGAGAAAATAATACGATACGAATGTGTCGAGGAACAATGTTGAAAGCCGGTCAGCTACAAAAGGGAATCTCGTGGGTGCGAGACCTGTGGAACTGACGAGACGATCGTTTTTCTTTCGCCATTCTTTACTTTTGTACGCGAAACAAAACGTATTTTTAAGGGTTTTGTTTAGTTATATAAGAATTGAATTGTATTTCCAGTTAGATTGGGTCGTTTCATGGCAAATCCATGAAGATTTTCTATTCACGCACGGCTAAAAAAGCTGGGATAAAAGTATAGGAGAGCGTACAGATTACTGGCAGAATTCAAAAAGAAGAATTTAAGGAAACATTTATGATGTTAAAGTTTAGGTGAAAACCTGCAGGAATATTAAAATTATAGAAAAAAATATGAAATGTAGTGTTGTCTAATAACCCGTACCTACCTTTTATTTTTTCTTGGAAACCATTGGATCTGTGTACTTTTACATGTCAGTATTTAGTCACGTAGATTTTTTAAGGGTTAATAAACAAAAATCATATACTGGACCACTTATGACGAAACTATTTGCGAAACTCCTACTCAAAAGACTAAAACCACTTATCAAAGAAAGATAAATTATCCCAGATCACCAATTTGGATTTAGAAATAAGCACTCGACGATCGACCAAGTTCTTAGAATAACCAACATTATAGAGAAATCATTAGAAGAGAAAAACATTTGTGCTACTATTTTTCTTGATGTAGCACAAGCGTTTGATAAGGTTTGGCATGAAGGCTTAATAGATAAGCTCAAGCTTTTCCTTCCAAAATAATATACAGTTATCCTCCATTCATATAAATCGGAAAGATACTTTAGAATTAGGCAAGAAGAAGCCTATTCCGATCTTAAAGAAATTAAGGCTGGTGTACCACAAGGAAGTGTCCTAGGACCTGTCCTATACTTACTGTACACATGTGATATTCCAGAGGTAGAAAACAATACCATAGCCACCTTCGCCGACGACACTGCCATTCTAGCAGTAGGAAAGAGCAATGAAGAAGCAACCAACAAGCTGCAAACAGCTGTCCACCTTATCTATGACTGGACGAAGAGATGGAAAATTAAACTTAATGAAACTAAATCACTCCGCATTAACTTTACAAACAAAAGCATAGATCATATTCCAGTCAGAATAAACAATAAAAATACTTAGGTATTACCTTAGATGCCAAACTCCAATGGAAAGTGCATGTTAAAAAGAAAAGAGAAGAACTTGGACTCAAATATAGAAAAATATACTGGCTAATTGGAAGAAACTCCAGCTGTCTCTACATAATAAGCTTATAAGCAAATACTTAAGCCTGTATGGACCTATGGTATCCAACTATGGAGATGCACCAAAGCAAGCAACTTAGCAATCAAAACAGAGCACTGAGGAACATAGTAGCTGCCCCTTGGTACATTCGCAATAGTGATCAGATCTCCATAGGGATCTGGAAATGGACACTGTTGGCCAGACCATCAAGAAATTAGCCTAGACAATACTGGGTTAGAAATAAAACTTAAGAGGATCAAGCTCTTTGAGTTAGTTTAGTGTTTTTAGTGCAAAAGCAGAGCTTGTGTGTGCAATCCTTTCTACAGAACCTAAGGAACGCTGATGAGTATACCTATACCTATACTCTATTAGATTAAGTTAGAATTAAATTGCTCATTGGTCACTGTTGTCACTGTTGGTATCGTTTCAGAGCAGACCTTCTTTATCAGATTCTATGAGAGCGTGCTTTTATAGGCATAGAGGAACGATCTTGTCAAAAAGAAATCTGTGATTATGGGAAACAAGGTGTTTCCAAGGCACACAAGCAATTGTGTTTTATCATCCTTTCAGAAACAGCGAGCACATCTTTGTTTTATGGGGTCTAAAATATCACCACTCTTATTTCCTTGCTAGAATCTATTATACTGACCCGTTTAAGAGCTACGTTCAATGTTTGAATATGAAAAAGAAACAGTACTGATGTTAGAAGGCGACACAAGTACCATTTTTCAAATCAAAATACAGAGTATTCTATAAGTGAGTTGGTTCTCTTATTCCTTTTTAAAGGTCAGCTGGTCATAGTATTAAAAATTGTCTGGTTATGTCCTGATCCAGTAGGGGTGGTCCTCAAATGTTTAATGGTGGGCAACGCTTTTTTCGTGCATGACTTCTTTTATAGTTGGTACCTTTAAGTCGTTGTGAATCATGTCATTTGTGATGTACCACGGGGCGTCAACAATTGCTCGCAGTTTTTTGAATTGATACCTTTCAATTATTGCAATATTTGATTCTGATTCAAGTCCATAGGTCCATATGGGTTTTATTACTAATTTATAGATGAGTATTTTATTTTCAATCTTTGCGTTTTAGTTCTGGCTGTTTTCTTTTTTAATTATGTGCTACTTCCAGTTTAATTTATGGTCCAAGTGGAGTCCTAAGTATTTTACGGATGTAGTCTGTGGTATTTGTATGTTATTTAAGTAGATAGAAGGAAACGGGTCTTTTCTTAGTGTAAATGTGACATGGTTAGATTTGGTTTCGTTTATTTTTATGCTCCACATTTTGAGCCACAGTTCAAGAGAGTGTAGATATTCTTGTAAGAGTGAGTGTGCTCGTAAAATTTCATTATGAATGGCAAGTATGACTGTGTCATCAGCGAATGTGCCCATTAGGATGCTTGGCGAGGTTGGAAGATCCGAGGTATATAGCAAGTAAAGTAAAGGACCCAAGACGTCTTTTGATATATTCCAATGAAAAATATTATTCAGTCTTTAGCCCTATAATAATAATTTTATAAAAAATTGATTTTCTCCTATATACCGTATTAAATCAGCTAACTCGACTATAATACTCTTGTCACCAACCAGGCCGGTGTCGCATATATCAAGAAGTTAGGAGGGAGTTCCTAACTCGACTACTCCACGATTCCCAAGAAAGTTATACCGGGAGAGCAACTGGATGGGAGTGTTCGCCAAGTTTGTTGGATTAGGAGGGTCGGGATCCCGAACGCTAGAGGGGTTGTTTGTTACTCCAATTATACACGTTCGGACGATAGTCCTGTCTCCCGAATATAATTTGTCTACCATCAAGAGCAACAAGTTCAAGACGATGCGGCAACTTGCATGATCACAACATCTTAAGTTGATGACATTAATGTGTTATGCAAAATCGAATGTTGGGTACTAATATGGGTTCAATCTAGGTTAAACTGAATAAAATTTACAGTAATTTTTGAAAGGATACAATTTCAGTATACGAATCATCATAAAAAGGAAAGCTGAAAGAAAATGATAAGAGAATAGAGGGTTTTCGGGAAAAACTACGGCTTACCATTAAAAAAAAACTGAAAAAAGACGAAAAATAATCGAAATGTGTTTAAAGTCAAATCTTAAAATCAACGCAAGAAAGGTCTTTTTCGGCGGAATATACGCTTCAAATTTTAAAATGCAGACATCCAACAGTCTACATCACTTTTATTTTTATTTTTAAAGAAAATTTGTACAAACATTTTGTTTGGGAAAAAAAGTAGTGAAAATCGATTTTTTTATGGAAAATAAATAGCAAATGATCTTTATAGTGCGTTTTTCATTTTTTTTACAAGAACAATTGAAAAAAATGTCTTTAAAAATAGGATTTATTCTAAAATTTATGCCAAAATCGTTATTTTTTGTGAAAGCACGAAAGAATTTTTAATTTTTTTAAAATAGAGTAAATTGAATTTTTTTGAGTTTATTTTTTGTACAAGAAAAATTGTGAAAAGGTCTTAAAAATTGAGTCAATTTTTTAAGTAGGTATAATCTAAAACAATATTTCCAACGAAAATACATGGAAAATTTTTAATTTGAAAAAAATGTTAAAATATCTTTTTTTACGCGAAAATACGTAATTTTTTAAAACACAGATTTACAATTTTGTTTAAAGTGGATTTTCCTCAATTTATCATTTTTTTCTGAGAATGTTTGTTGGAAAAATTAGCTCATATTCTAAAATCGTTTTTTCAGCAAAAATATATTTTTTTTTAATTTGAAAAATACAAAAAATACCCACTCAAAAATTTTGGAAATGTCTTTATCTTTAATATTAGATCAAGGGAAGTGAGTGGCTGAGTGAAAACGCACTGGACTCATGATCCGAGGCGTCCAAGATTTTTATAAAAATAAAATCATGTGAAAAGACATGTGTAGAATAAAAATGGGGGAAATGGTGAAAAGGTACGGAAAATTGTCTCAAATCCAAAAATCGATTGAATTTGAAATATAAATAAGTATCCGTATTTTTAACCAGCAAAAATTTTTTTTGTCAATCTTGAAAGCTGACAGGATGGATGCCACTTTTGAATTTGAATTTGATAAATCATCATTTTGATTCAGCTATTGGAACTTATATTATACACATATTACACAACATTTCATATTGCACAGGTTGCTAAGCAACCCCTGCGAAATGAAATATTTCGTATTCATTCTTAAAAACTAAGGCGAATATGAGTTCATTTTGAGATTGTCAATATTTCCAATAGTAATTGGAAATATTTCCGAAAGCATGCATTTTTTAAAAGTTATCCCGTGTCGAAGACGAAAGATACTTGTTTACTTTGTAATGTATGTTTTTTATTACAATTTCATTTTGTTGAAACATTTTCTTTTCAAAATTTTATGAATCTGTCAAATTTTAGGTCAGCCGCCTACTCGATTCCTTTTTTTCTCGAATAAACAGTCAAACATTTCTTATTTTGCATCTCGTAAGTTTTACAAAATAAACCCCACAAAGCCTATATCAGCAAAAAGATCTTAAAAAATGCCATGCAATGATGTAATAAAATATAGGGTGATACATTTGAAAAAGTCGAGTTATTGCTAGTTGTAATTTGTCATTTTCAAAAAATCGTAGTAGGCGATAGAACATCGACTTCGAGTTCGTCTATATCTCGAAAGATGCGATAAAGCTTAAGGAATCGACTGGAAAAATGATTAAGTTATCTTGAACAGTTCTGAAGTTCTGAATTTTTTTGTGGATCTCTGCACGACGCTATTTTGACACAGAAATTGACATAAGTCAAAAACTATTACAAATAAGTCGAACAAACCTATCGACAATTTAATGGCGAATTTAAATATGTAACAAAAATAGGGGGTCGCCATTTAAAAAAACAGAACTTAGTTGTGTATCTTATTTGGGACATCCTGTATATAAATAGAAATGTTTTTGGAATGTGCCTCATTGTCGGACCTATCGTTTAAAAAAAACATCAAACCGATAGCTTGGATAGAAAAAATATTATGGAGCATTCACACACCCCTGGGTCATTCTGTATGTACTAGAAAGCAGTCGTAGAAAAAGTATAGTATGTAACTCGAACGAAATAGCTATTTTGCACTCGTACAAAATATGCTCCATTTCGTACTCGTTGCATAATATACCGCGTGAATTCCGAAAGCACTGTGGGGGGTTTTGATAACTGATTTAAGGGATATTTGGGACCCTAATTTTAAATATAAACTCGATTTTTATCTAAGACGTAAAATTGACTCGAAATAATCCCAAAACTGTAAAATCGCAGTATAAAATGAGAAGAAATTTTTAAATAATTTTTTCCTAATCAGAACCCCAAAAAAATACGAAAAATGGGCTTTAAAACTAAAATAATTACTTAAGACTTTATTTACATTATTATTATTTTAGTAAAATTTCCTGTGGAAACAAAGATAAGTATTGGTTGAAGACTCCATTCCAATTTTTCGCTTTTTACAAGTTTATTGCATTTATTGTATATCCGGATCAGTAAGGAGTTTTCGATATTTTCCTCATAGGAAATTTGATCCGAGCTGAGAAAATACTCTTTTATATTTTCGTGGAGAATTTTATATGTGTCGCTTTGCATTTCACAATATCGATGAAATGGGTTTTTATAAAAAAAAGAGGTTTTCTTGTATAGGTTGGGAAATATAATAAAACTTAAGGAGATCAACTACCAGCTAAGAATCAAAACCACTATAGACGTTGTTTTTTAAAGAAATTCTGGTTTTTTATTTAACAAAAATACGAAACGGGAAAATCTACAACATTACGGTTAGAAAATATCGTAATAATTAAAAGAAAATTATAGAAACGTTGTGTTAGGTACCAAAGGTATAGAGTTTTTCCCAGATGTGCCGATATATTGCTTTGATGTACCGACAAGCTTCTTTGATATGCCGACAAGTTGCTTTGTCGGCATTGGCGTCTTGTATAAAGCGGGATAATTTTGTTGTGTAATTCAAAATAGATCAACAATTATTTTTTTTATAATGATCTCTAAAAAAAATAATATTAACTGAATTAAAAGTGGTGCAAAAATTGTCGATTAGTTACATTTACACTCGACTCAAAGTTGTCGAAATTAAGTGAGCGAAAGCAAGTTATTGGGGTAACTTCTTGATATACGACCACTTAGAAGAAGTTGTAGCAAGAAGGAGATTATGAAGTTTGTAACTCAGACACAGGCCGGAAATGGGCTGATAATTAATAATCGACAACGAGACATATGCATCCCTCGGGAACAAACACTAATTGTCATCTATTTCTGTTTACTTTTGTACAGAGTGAAAATTAAATCGAATGGATTTGCAATTTAGTCAATTAACAACGAGTAGGACGACTACGTGTTATTGGACATAGAGTTTTTAAAACCTAAATGATTGGACAAACTGTAAACGATAACTGCATAGATTGTGGCCAGAGAGACACACCACCACACATTAGTCTACTGCGAGAGGCACATAACCACACAAAAATTGGGAATTAAAGTATGAAAACCTGATCAAAATAATGATATAAAACATAGAGGCATAGAAGACGGTGCAAACAGCAAAACAAGAAGAAAGAATAACACTAAAAGCTCCGACAAAGATAACAATACTCGATAAACAATGAATGAGACAACCGCCACCTCGAGGTGTACGTGGGGTGATTCGGAGAAGGTTACTAAGGGCAAACTCAAAGAGAATTCCCCTCTTCAGACAAAAAATCTAAACTGCAAGCAATCAAAGTCTTTATAGTCCTAAAGAAAACTATTGATTTTATAGAAGAAAACGCTTACATGGAGATTAGCATTAACAATAAACAGGCTGCTAAATGAAGCTTGAAGATCTATAGGCTTTAATAAACTAGCAGTCAATATTTTTTTATAATTTGTTATATAAAATCTATCAAGAGGGTTCCTGGTGATAGACTATAATAGGGATGACACGGGTATATCGACAGATTTAAAAAATCAGATGCTTAAATCAAATTTACGAATTATCTTACACAGAAAGTGTTGCAACTATTAAAGTAGAGTTTTTAAATAATTTATTAGGACTAAGCAATAGCTGACTGGATCCGCTTTTTTTCCAGGGTTAGTAATAGTAAGCTGGAAAGCGTTTGAACATCAGTAAATACCGAATTTTTCACTACGTATTTGATACGGAAGCACACCTTTTATTATAAATAACAAATACCTGTACAATGTATCTAATTATCTATAAGAGAATTATGGGCTCAAAATAGCAACAGGAACATTTAAAGGTGTGGAGTTATTCTAAATACCATCGACGAGAATAAAAAATATACGGAATTCAACGAACTTTGTAATAATTATTTTAAAAAATGAGAATGTACTTTTATGGTTCGTTTTATTGTATAAAACTTAGTTTTTAAGTGTGAATTTGAAAATGATTTAATTGCTATGGTGTGACGTGATCGTTTTATAGTTGGTTTTAAGCAGTGCCTAAACTTTTTAACGAGAAAAAAAAGTTATAATAAGCCATTAAAAGAGCTGTAACTGAAATGTTGGCACTAGAAAAGTTAACTAGCTCCAGTTTACCCAAAGAAAAATAATTATACCCGTAAAAACAAAAGTTTTTTCAAAATGATACGTTACAAATAATTTACAAAAGTTTAATTTGCTCACTCTGTATGAGGCACCCTTAAATGGAAACAGGGGCGTTTATCAGTGTGTCGGCATTAATGCGTCTTTATGTGTTCTAGTTCGGAAGGGATTTGTCTTCGGGATGAATTTCATAGGGATAATTGGTTTCGCACAGACAAGGATTGATAATTATTGTTTACAATGTGAATATCCGAGTCGAAGGTATAGGAAGTGTATCGATATACATTTTAGTACAGAAATGCAGAAACTTGGACAATTGGAACGGAAATTTCGTTCTCTGAAATTACTGTTATGTTTGCGTTTAAAGGGTGACAAAATTACAGAAACAATTCGTATATCATTTAAAATATTACATACACAGAATTGTTCATTTATTATTACACACAAATACAAAGAAAAGTTATGACAAAACTATTTTGAAGTCTACAGGGTGACTTACAAATAAAGAATAACACTCAGATAATGTTGATAATAAAAAAAATTATATAAAATCAGGACTGATGTTTTTGGAAAAGAATTAAATATAAACAAATTGTGGATGGTAAATCTAAAGGATTCTAAAACTACTTGATAAAGAATATGAACAACAGATTACACATTCATGATTACACGAAAAATTCAATATAAAAATATTATTTTTTGATTCTGTTCGTAGAAATTGTTTCTTTAACAGATATTGCATTCAAATAATATAATTATTCAGTGAAAATGTAATTACAAACTATTTAAGTTCAGCAAATTTTCTGACTAGTTTAGTTTTAGTAAAAGTACAGTAATCGTAATAGTGCAGTCGGTACTGTATGCAGTGTCAAACCCCATAAAACTAAGTTGCGCATGGGGTTATCTTCTTTGCAATACAGCATCCGATCGTCCTAAATAGAAAATAAAAAATAATAAATTTACACTACTTAAGGACCCTATCACATCAAAAATTAGAAATTACACTAGAAAGTAATATTTTATTGTTTAAAACCTAATTACACTAAAAAGGAAAACTGCATTCTTGACTCTAATCAAGTTTATGAATTTGTTTTCGATCCGAAACTTTTTAAACACACTTTTTATGAAATTTACTGAGTTTATAACTGTTAAATATATCTTGTACATTTCAGGCAAATAGTTATATAATTTTGTTGCAAGAAAATAATGACATCTTTGACTGAAGGATTTATTAGATCTGATGGTTTATGTATTATAGTTAGGTTCAATACTCCACAATATGCTTTTATTTTTATAAATATAGATTATTATGTTATGTTAGGTTAATCATTTATCTAAAAGGTTTGCTTCCTTATATAATAAATTAGACGAATACAGAATAGGTTTTTTATACATACTTTTTAAGAACCTTTTTTGTAACACACCAAGATGCCATGTTGGATCCTAAATTCAATCAGAGCGTAGTAAATAGTTCGCAGATAGGCTCTATCAAGTATATTGGAGAGATATTTAAATTTATATAATATACTCCGTAGAGTTTTTGTGACATTGCCATCCCATTTTAGATTTCCATCTATTATTACCCCTAAGTATTTTATTTGTCGCGTTGATTTGATTTCAGTTACAACATCATCAGTTTTTATTTGCATTACATTATAATTTGGGATATTTTGCTGATATATCGAAAATGGAATAAAAAACGTTTTATCAAAATTTATTGATAAAGTCATATGGTTAAAAAAATCTCTAATATTCCTCATATCTTTCTCGGCTTTTGTCTTTAGATTTTCCCATGTATTGTCCTGGTACAGGATAATAGTATCATCAGCAAAATTCCAGATTTGACCAGATGTTTTTATAGTAAATAAACTATTTATGTATGTTATGAACACCAAAGGTCCTAAAATAGTTTCTTGTGGAACTCCCATTTTTATTTCCATTTCCTCACTTTCTATATTATTTATCCGGACCATCTGCTTTCTTTTTAATAAATAGCTATGTATTAAACTAAGCGGCACTCCTCTTATTCGCAGATCCTCTAAGACACTGAGTAACTGAAAATGGTTAAAAGTATCAAATGCCTTGGCAAGATCTAGGAATACTGCAAGGGCTTTTTTATTGTTATCCAAAAGTTTATAAAGTTCAGTTGTCAAAGAACAAGAATAGCATCAGTTGTTGATATTCCTTGCTGAAAGCCAAATTGCTTGAAGGAGATTAGTTTGTGTTTAGTTATAAAAGATGTTATTTGATTAAGTAGAGCTTTTTCAAATATTTTAGTTAGACAGGTAATTAAAGATATTGGTCTATAGTTTGTTAGATTTCTTTTATCACCTTTTTTATACACTGGTATTACAACAGATATCTTAAATTGGTGTGGACATATGCCTTTCTCAAATATTTTATTTATAAGGAAGGTAATAGGGGCAGCAATTTCATTCATCACATTTTTTAAAATTTCTGCTTTTATGTTGTCAATTCCGGGTGCTTTATTTGGCTTTAGCGAATTAATAATTGATTTTATTTCATTTTCCGTTACTGATGGTGCCAAATAAAAGGATTTATTAAAGATATTTCGCCGAGGACTTTGAGAGTTTGGTTTAGTTATGTTTTTAGAATATTGTTCACCTACGTTTATGAAGAAGTTATTAAATAAATGAGCTATTTGTTGACTACCGCAAACTATTTTTTGTTTTTCATCATACACTTTATCGATTTTATTTACTTTTTCTTTTTGATCTAATTCTTTTATCGTTTTCCAAAGTGATTTAGAAGTATTTTTATTTTTTTCAATTTGTTTTTGATAGTACATTTTCTTTGCCTCGGTAATAAGTTTGTTTCATTTATATCTATAGGTAATAAAGGTACTCTTCTTTTCTGGGTTATCAGGATTTTTTTTTTATATATTTTATACAGGTTATTTTTTTTGTTAATTGACTTTACTAATGCTTCAGTTATCCACTTTTTTCTTTTAAATTCTACTCTTTTAATTTTTATTTCATTGGTATTTTGCACATTTGCGTCTGATAAAGTTTTTATAATTTCTTCAGCGATTTGATTAACATCATCAATTTCATAAATGTATGTCCAGTTTTTATTACACAAATCAGATTTTAATTTATTATAATCAGTTTTTTTATGTGGCCATTTATTCAAAGATTCTAAATCAATAGCACAAAAACCTTCGAGTCAAAGGAACTGGATGCACTGAGTCTGAAAATAAAACAACTACTACCTACTCCTCCTGGAACAAAATCCCTACAGGTACTGAATTACATCATTCCAGTGTCGTGCTAATTTGACCACTGTCGATATTATCAACTCTATGATTCTGTTAAAGTACCAAATCAGTTCCAGATCGGTTTCAGTGCGATTGTGCCCAGTAGAAAGTATAATGCTCGTTTAGTCATTTAATTAAAATACTTTTTCAAAAAAAAAACAGAAATTATGTAAATACTCTTCTTAATGGATAGTAAAACCACTTATTTTATTAAAAAGTTTTTAATTAATTAATTTTTTAATAACATTAGTGGTTTTACTATCCATTAAGAAGAGTACAAAGCCACTATGAGTTATAGAAAAGAAATTATGTAATGTTAGCGAAAGATTTACCTTATTAAGAAAATAAACACCCTGGGTTTCAACTCGTTATAATCCGGCTCTGCTAGAAAAGTCAGGATTGAAAATTGCGGTTGGTTACGTCTACAAGCTGACATAATTATCACCACACCACGCCAGTAATTAACCTAATTTTAAAAGAGGGCTGGAAGAGAGAGACTAAAATAATAGGATATTTTAAAAAAATGATGACGGCGGAAAAAAGAGATGTTTCTTGTCGGTGGATATTTTGAAGGGTCCTTTGCGGATTAAAAAGAAAAAACGACTAGTTAAAAAGGCTTAAGCAACGCCTACATGAAATATGGAGTATGATGTTAGCTTACGGTGTTAAAAGCTCTTTTTAATATTATTTTTTTATGTCGGTTTCAACCTACAACAAAAATATCTCGCAATATATAATTTTCCGTTTTGCTATGTTTATGGGTTGTCATTGGTACAATACAGAAAAATAGAAAAATCGCTAAATAGAAAAAGTGAAAGAATTATTAGAAATATAAGTAAAAGTAATCATAAGAATGTAGAATAAAAATGAATAGATTAGTGCTTGAAAAAACAATGAAAGTGGGGATTAAATTATTAAATGAACAAATCGAGCATTCAGGTAATCATAGTTTTCCAACGACTATTTCCCTCGTCTCAATTTCCACCAATCACAAACGCGCAATTTTGAATTACAAATGGTTTCTAGATAAAAAACTGTATGACAGCTCCTGTCAGCAATTTTTTCGAGTTTACCCGCGGCAAAACTTGACAGCTGTTGTCACCAAAAATTACAATAACTTTGATAACAAGTAATTAGGACACCAGAAAACGACGCTAAACAATTTTTCTGATTTTATTGTCAATAAATTTTCTAATATTGTTTTTAAACAGTGCTAGTCAGCATATGTAGTGAAAATGAGTCGCTTTGGAAGTGATTCTACGACTAATATTGATCTGGCGATTGAGAAAAGTGTACCGTACAATACCGTTAAAACACATACGTCAATATGGAAACAGTTTACGGAATTCTGCAAGGTAAAGAAATACGAGCTTTTGAAAACTACAAGTTTAGAGCAACTAAACCTAATCCTGAAAGATTGGGCGTGGAATATGAAGAAAGAAAACGGTAAAAATTACAAAGAACTAGTTGTGAAGACTATGTGGAACGCCGTTGCAAAAAAATGCAAGAGATGTATTTTATGAAGTGGAAAATAATTTTTGATCCATTTCAAGTCTAATAGGGAAGCTCGTAATGCGAAACGAAGGAATTTGCAGATATGCGCCAATAAAAGGAAATCCAGCTCTGCTTCATTAAAATTGGAAGAATACTAAGCAATGGTTTTATTATGGGCGAAGACACTACTTTTTAGGAACAGTAGAATATAATTCCCATTTCAATAAAACGACCCAGTGTGGAGAAAAAAAATGGCCGATAGTAAATGGCTGGTCCCCAACACGAAGAACCCAACCTTTTGTCCAGTCCGTCTTTTTAAAATTCTAATGGTTAAACGTTCATCTAGAATAACAACTGATAGATTATTTTTAACAGTAAACCCATCATGGAACAAAGAACAATCAAGTGGATTGTACAAAAACACTCCAGTGGGGAAAAAACGAACTTTCGAAATGGACTAAAGAAGCAACAGAGAAGGCAGGATTAAATACAAAAGAAATAAAAATAATAAATCACTCTATGCAGTCGACAGCAATCAGTAACCGGGCTAAAGGAGGGGTTGGTGAACAACAATTAATTAAAATGACTGACACAGTTCAGCCAACTCAATTGTGTGCAATGTGCAAATGGATAATGAACATCAATAACATTAATGATTTACCTACACCCAACGTTATCGATGAGTTAACAAAGATTTCAAACAATACTCCTACTGTATACCAAAATTGCAATTTATATTTTAATTGTACCATAAACAATTAAGTTTATAGTATTTTGTGATTAAATAAATTACCTGTTTTTCAGTTTTCAAATTAATACCTTCATATTTATTATGTATGCATATATAATGGGTAGTATGTTTTGTAAGCTATGTGTATGCAGAATAATCTGTTACTCATGAAATAGTCTTGTCAAATACCATTCGGGCATCCTAATTTTTCTTGTGAAAAAAATCGAAAAAACACAATGCAAAGTAATATTTTTTTAACAAAATGCATTCTGCAGGTGCAAAAATCCTCGTCTTCAACTCGAATTTTCGTTGCCACCAGCAAGCCATGCTTCTTGTTAAAATATTACTCAGCAACGTGTTTTTTCGATTTTTTTCGGAAAAATTAGATGTCCTTATGATATTACTTACGAATATACAGAAATAAAAATAAAATAAAGAGCATATAAACATAGTCAAAAATATACAGGAGAAAAAAATAGATTATATACAAGTGTCTCAGGGCTTATACAATAGTGCTATAAACGGCAAACTTTTTTTAGTAGAATTCCATGCATTTCAGCAATATTTTAGGTTATAAGTTATAGGACTGGCAATAGACTTACCCCATTATAACAAGCAGAGAAGTTATGTAGAGTCAGTTCCTTTGAATAAAATTATGAAAAGAGTCAGGAGATGACAGAAATTTAAGGAATTATATTTACTACAATCTCAGAACGTTTTGTGTAAAGAAAACAAAATAGCCGATAGTGAAATGCAGTGTGAAGTTGTTGTAGAAGATCCAACGAAAGAAATATGTATTCAATGTACAAATGTAATTAGAATACTTATGTTGTTGCAATGTTAATGGCGGACTATTGACAAAACTCTAAGAAAAATGGTAACAATATAAACTGATACCAACTCTTTTTTTTCCATAAACTTTGTTCTTCTACTTTTTGATTCTTCTTTAAATTCTTCCACTATCATGACACATTACATTAATTTTACGACATACCTCCTATTTTGTCGCCTGGCAAGATAATCGCAATTATTATCTAGTAGTCTGTTGCCATAGTTATTTTTAGTTTATCGTTTGTCACTTTTGAAAACGATTTTCGAAAAAGGAACTTTAAGGAAAAAAATATTTTTTAATAATGGTTTAAACAAACCTAATCTGCGCTTAAATAATTAAATTTTTGTTTTTTATTAAATTATTTCGTATTGCTTGTATCCGCTAACACAAAAATACATCAACATGTTTGACACAATTTTACTAAAAACACAAAATAACCATGGAAGGTAGACGTTCTGGTATCATCGATTGTTTACATACGCATTTTCCCGCGGTGTACCTTGAAACAAAAGACCGTCGCGTATAAACAACGAGCTTACGAAAATGTTTGCATTGTGGTTTTCAATTTCAATACCACCACGAGCCAACTGAAGTGGTAGGCGACGATGTATATATATATTTTTGTTCGTTTAGCGGTGTTTTCAGTGATCCGAATGTAAACGGGGGTTGTATTATAGGCCACAGAATCGAATATTTCGACTGATCGAATCGGCTTACGGCAGTGGCGGCTCTTCTTAATGTGAAACGAACTAGAAAGCAAACCTACCAACCAAACCGATATCGCATGCAAACCTATTTAATTAATGCAGTGTCCCAAAGCTAAATATCTTAAGTAATTCAAATATATGACAAGTGACGACACAATTAAATATAATTTTTACAATTTCTATGTGCCAAATCTGTTGGATTTCTTTAGATAATTGTGTATTTAGCTTTCGTTTCCGGTTATTTATCCTTGACATTATTGTACAGTACGAAAAAGAAGTAACCAGCAAAGTCACGAAAGCTCTAATGGTGTGCAGAAATTTTGCGGGAAAAAACTGGGGATGTAACCCAAAGATCCTGCAGTAGATGTATACGTCAATAGTGAGACCGGCCATCACTTATGGAGCAGAAGTATGGGGCAGAACTAAGCTGGCCAGTACAACATCAAATCTAGCGAAAATCCAAAGACTAGCCTGCGTATGCATAACAGGTGCAGGCTGGTGGAGATAATCCTAAGCCTTACACCCCTCCATATAATAGTGGAGATTATAGCCATAAGGACAACCTACAAACGCAAGTTTCGACTCCTTCCTGGAAATCACCAAACCTGGGACATGTCCCAAGATGAGATGACAAAGAAGTTTAGCTTTGTGAAAGAATTCAACACAAAGCTAAGTAACAAAAGCGAATGGGACAAAGATACCATCCCAAAACTCAAGAGAAGTGCCATTAAATGCTACAGAGATGGTTTTAGAACAACAGAAGGAACAGGAATAGGAGTATATGGGCCTGGAACCAAATATTCCGAAGGTTTAGGCAAATCTCCGAGCATTTTCCAAGCTGAAATATACGCCATCGGAAAATGTGTCCAGTTCAACATAGAAAGAAATTTTCGCAGACAAGAGATCATCATCATGTCAGACAGCCAAGCAGCCATTAATGCCTTGAACTCGCACGTAATCAACTTCAAGGTGGTTTGGGAGTGCCTAGAGGATCTAAACTAACTAGGCAAGAACAACACTGTTACCCTTATATGGGTTCCGGGACACACTGGAGTAGAGGGTAATGAAATAGCAAACGTACTCGCAAAACAAGGGACTGAAACACCATTTCTGGGACCTGAACCCTTCTGCGGAATAAGCACCAGTACAATACTTGATGAACTTGAGAAGTAAATAACAAAAGATCCCAATACTTGATAGGACTACAAGGAATGAGGCAGGCAAAGACACTAATGGGAAACTATAACCAGAAGAAATCTGACGACTGCGTTAGTAAAAGTAAAAATAAGCTCCTAACAGGGCACTACCGGCTGAGAGGCCACCTAAAGAAACTCGGATTAGTAGACAAAGAAGAATGCAGATTCTGCGAGGAAGAGGAGGAAACCTTTATTCACATTCTCTCAGAATGCATTACCCTACAAAATCCAAGGGTACGATACCTCGGAGAATATCAAAATCTACCTAACCTGAAGCCTACCGACATCCTGAACTTTTTGAAAGCAATAGGACTGGAGGAACTGCTCTAATCGTTGAGACATTCTTAACGATTGGGCAGCAGTAGGGGGCACAATAGATCTTATAAGTCGCAGTGTATCGACTCCCCCATCACAGATAGATAGAGTACAGTAACATCACTAAGTAGTATCGAATTAGCTGCTTGATCCACCACCACAATATCTGGCCGTTTATTGGTCACTAGGCTGTCGATGATAATAGACCTATCACCAATATTACCAATATTCAAAAACGAAGACAAGGCAACTATAGTCCAATAACAAAACTGCCTGCAATTCCAAAATTATTTGAAGTCTTTATCTCTAGATTTTTAACTTGGCATTGCAAGTACTTAATTATGAATGAACAGCAAGGGTTCACAACAGGAAAGTCAACTGTGACTAATTTGCTATTGTATCAGAATGATATTTTAAGTTCTCTGGAAGTTGGAAACCAAACTGATTCCGTTTACGCAGATTTTTCAAAAGCTTTTTCCACCATGGTTACTATCTTGGTTGAATAGTTACATTACTAAAAGAGCTATTTCAGGAGTTCCAAAGGGGTCTCATCTGGGACCATTACTATTCAATTTATATATAAATGATCTAACATCTTACTTTGATTACTGTAATTGTTTAATATTCGCTGAAGATGTAAAGATCTATATTCCTATACAGACTTCGAACGACTGCTTAAAACTCCAACATGATATAAATAAATTATATGAATGGTCTCCCGCAAATGGCCTAGCCCTCAATTTTGACAAATGCTTTATTATATCGTTCACAAAATCAAAAGTTCCCTTGAATTTTCAATAAGAAATAAATGGCTCAACCATGAAACGAGTCCACAATATAAAGGACTTAGGAGTTCAGTTTGGTTCTCAATTAACATTTATTCCACACATAAATGCAACTATAAGCAAAGCAAACCAACTTTTCAATTAATGCCTTGAAGATTCTTTACTCATTAGTGTGTTCTATACTTCAGTATGCATCTACAGTATGATCTCTATGATTTGGCAGACTTGATTGTCTCTGAAGTGTCGGCTAAATACGTGCAGAGCCTCATTTCTGATGGCACTTTCAGCACTTGTCAGACTCGGTATTCCTATCTTTAATCACGTAGTTTTTATAGTTGATAGTGTTAATTACCTGATCCTGGATTGCATCTAAACCAATTATTATTATCGTTATTATATTCTTAGGAACCGTAAATACCCAAAATGAGAAAAGCATCGATTTTATATTTCTGATTTAATAAGATGTATAGCTTAAAATCGTACGACATAAAGTACGATTATGACATACAGCAAGTAGGGTCTTGGGACCGTAGTACTGACAGGAAAATGGGTCATTTAATTTTAAAACCACTACGAAAACCTTAATTGACCCCTCGCGCCGAACAGCCACTGGTACATCGAGTATTAGTTATTGTGTTTTTGGTCAACATCAACAGTACACATCGTTTTGTTATGGGGCTTTCGATCTCTTGTTTTGCCAAATGAAATGACAGGTATTTAGGAATGGCGTCGGCTTTTACAATACACGTGTACATACGAGTATGTACAATGTGCTTCGACTTCGCTTTCAGCTTTCGGTTGTTCTGAAACTTCAATATTATCATTTCGGCAGTAATGTCAGGCGAGCTGCGGGTTTTTTTTATTTTGTTTCGA
Organism: Crepidodera aurea; assembly: GCA_949320105.2. Taxonomy (NCBI): domain Eukaryota; kingdom Metazoa; phylum Arthropoda; class Insecta; order Coleoptera; family Chrysomelidae; genus Crepidodera; species Crepidodera aurea. The sequence goes on from OX439475.1 coordinate 56,589,869, forward strand.
CGCAGTTGTGTAAAAAATGATAGATATGTACGTTGAAATTTGTCAAAACATTGGTCGAAATAAAAGTCAAAAAGCGTCCAATTTTAAAGGGAATTCCTCAGAGGATTAGACACACGAGTTTATATGATTCATGACCACGTTGATTAAAATTACAGGGTCATTAATTTTGATGACAATGCAATATATGTAAAAATCCAAAAAAAAACAAAAAAAAAATCACTAACAAAAAAAACCACAAATTAAATATAAGAACATATTTAAGTAAATTTAAAGAAAAAGAGATACCCAGGACAGTCGGATCTAAAGAAGCAAAGAAGGAAAGAAATATCAAAATAAGTAATAAATAATAATAAAAGAAAAAATATATAAAGAGGAATCCTGGAAATAAAAGGAAATAAGCAAAAAAAACGGGTACGAAAATATAGAAAAATATACACTAAGAAGCAACAAAGCAAATGCATGCGGAAACCTACTACTTTAGGCACGCTAGTAGGAAATAGTTTATTACAAACCGAGGTGTAAAATATGTCATTACTGTCGAGCGTTAAAATGGCTAGCCGAGGTGCGAAGCGCTGAGGTTAGCCATAGCGCGAGAAAGTAGCTACTTTCGGCCTAAGAGGAGAAAGCCATTCAAACAACAATAAAATTCTGACTTTAATAACAATGAGTAAAAAAAGGCGTACTTTCGAACCTCTAGCAAGCTATAAAAATGACATATATTAAAGACTGGTTGTGAAGAAATAGTATATTATGCAACGATCATGTAATGATAGCTATTAATACACGAGCTTAAGGTAAGTTACGACAAGAGCAGCAGGAGACCCAACAAAAAGTTACCCACTTTATGATGGGCCAATATAGGCAAATTAACGGTGGCCCACTAAGTGCAAACCGCCAGTTGCCCATACTATTTTACAATCCTACGAACTCGTCATATCAAAATACCACTACGAACAAGAGAAAATATCCGCACACCACTAAGTGCTAATTTTGTTAATATCTTGACATATGACGTCACAATCACAAAAGTATATGTTTTGCGAATTACCAGTCATTCATCATTCTTGTTCTTGACTTACTGTGCTTAAGAGCCAAAGTCAAATTCCTCTATTTTACCCGCATTTCTTGTAAAATTCTCGCAATCGGCAACACTGCCTACGAACGAGATCATCAGGAATAATAAAAAGAGGAAGTAAGTTTATGTTACTAAAATTAAATTCGCGGGTGTGCATGTAGAAAGTGAATCTCTACTAAATAATATATTAATATATAATAAATAAAAAGGATATATCCTTAGAAGATTCTGATATCTGTAAAATACAAAACAAGTAAGTTTAGTTCATGTTTTACTTTTTATATGGAAATGTATACAGTTACCAATATTTAATTTACAATATTTTTTAGATGATTATCAGAAACCAGTATCTGAGTTGAAAAAACTAGAAGTTAAATCAAACCTCTCATGTGCCACATCTAATGAAGAGGGCAGAGGAAAGAGATCTAGTCAGTGGTATAGAAAATTAAGTTCAGATGACTTATCTAGTTCCTCTGATAATGTTCAATTACCAAGAGTACCACCTTTACCAAAGGATCTTCCACAAGAAAGACTATCCCAAAAGCAGCTCAGTAAATATGAAGTTGAGTCAGAAAATCCAGCTCTAACTTTTGGGAGATAATTTTGTTGTTTACCTAATAAATTTAAGAAAAATACTAATCAAACTAGGATGAAACGTATTTAAATTATATCAGAAAACTGGAAAAGTCAAGTGTTGAACTTAATTTGATTATTTTTTATTTATGAATGGATTTATTACTCAAAAAGAGCAGTAAATATTCAATGCATTCACATAATTATGTTTTTTGTTCCTATATAAGTATATCTCATTTGAAACAATATTTTTAAACTTTTGTTAATTTTTTAGCTAACACCAAAAGAAATCTGTTGTGCAATAATGTAACACACAAAAAGCTGGCTTAGGACTGCCAGGGACAGGGAAGGCGAGAGAGACAAGAGAAGACAAAATTGAAGATTTAATTTTTTTTCATATCTTGTGCTGACTTATGTAATCGTTGGCATATTTAGTTAAGTAATTTTATTTCTAGTTAATATTAGTAAACAAGTCATTCTACATTCCGTTTTTTACATTTATTATACTCTTCTTAATGGATATTAAAATCACTTATTTTATTAAAAATGTCAAAATTGTACCATGCCATCAGCCAACATGACATTTACAACAATTTGGGATATTATTTAATAAATTAACCGGCCGAGTTAATGGTGGGCCCTCATGAGAAGTCTGGCCCGACTGTGCGGGGCCTTCAGTTTCCCTCCAGTAATTGTTTGTTGGGGAGTGTCGTAAATCTTAAGCGAGTGTATTAATAGCCATTACATGAAAGTTGCATACGCTATTTTTTCTACGACAAAATATAAATAACTACTTTAACTAAAAACTATTATTTTATTTGATACATTTGACATTAGCTTTCATAGGACTGTCAATAATATCTAAAATCTACAACCTACAACCTACTTGATTGCAACTTAGAAATTTATATTGGTCAAAATCAGTTTGATAATGAAAAGTGTGCTAAAATGAGGTTTAATATGAAACGGATAGCGCACATTTAATAAGTAATTTAAATTACAGGAGTAGAAAAATATTTTTGTTAATTAGGCTTTTGTTTTTTCCGTGGAAATATGCTAACGCTGAGATCTTACAAATAGTCTGTACTGAAGCCTTCAACTCTAATTTTGAAAATTCTAGTATGATTACACTAATCGGTCCACATTAAAGTGATATCATACGTTTTAAGCTGAATATTACAATATTCTCGCAGTCAACATTCCCGTTGGCCTCTGGAATTAATTTTTCCGACAAAAATTTTCACAAGTAAAAATGCGAAAACATTATAAGAACAATGTTCGTTCTGTTGTAGTGGCGAAACAAAAGGAATTCCAACATGCAGACATTTTTCTTTTGCGCAGAGAAAAAGAAATGAAATTTTACGTTACATTCTCGACAAGAAATTACCACTCAGTTGGTCTGCGAATTATTAGGGTCTGTGGAAGGGTGCATTTTGAATAAGTACGGCTGTCGGAAAATACCACACTCTCTGCATCATCTTGTATGATGAGAATTAGTCTTAACATTAGTCGGTGTAGGGCTGGGTTAGAAAGGTCGTTTTTAATTTTGAACTAAATTTATTTGGTGTTTATAAAAGAAACTTTTTCATATACATTTTCCACACTTTTCCACATAGTTTTTCAATTTTTTTTTCAGGAAATAAGACCCAGTTGTGTAGATTTTTATATTTGATTGAGAAATATTTTTTTTGCAAAACGAATTTACATCCAATATCTTAAATTATGGTGTTTTACAAATTAGAAAATTAACTAAAAAAAAACAAATTAGAAAATGGAAACAGGAAGAACAGACAAAAACTGGAGGTACCTGGACTTTTTCTATTTTCTAAACAGTCACGAAAAGACTCAAACTAATGGCATTCTCTGCAGAAGAAAATGCGATCCTAGCAGTGGCAAACAGAATAAGAAATGAAAAATAGATGAATGCATGAAGAATGTTAATGACTTTAAATGATTTTGACATAATATATTGCAATGAAATAATCACCTTGTATGTAGAAGGTAACCACGTAACAAAAAACAAGAAAAATAGTGACAGGGGATTTTTGAGAGTTACTGAAAGAAAGGGGATGTCAAAAGGTTTTTTTCGGAAAATTGAGAAAGATTAAAAAGAAAAATTTAAATCCACCACCAACAGAAAGTTGCAATTAATTAATAACAATAACTTATGATAATATTAAGTTGTATGATATATGGAAGTTTGTAACTACCTAGAAGAGTTCTGTTAATGTACGAGGACGTCTAGATTAGAAGACTAGTTTGATTTGGCTTAGAAGGACTTTCACATACAGGTCAAAGGTACTTGAAACTTTCAGTGTTTAGTATTAGACTATTTTTGTTATTTTTATTGTTCAATATTATATTATAGAGAGTGAGTGAGTGTGAATGTTTTGTTAATAATTATATTTGCAATTTTCGGCAATGTTCAATGTTATCATCTGAAATTGTTTAAATAAAATTTATAACTTTTGACATTTCGTATCAATATATCTATTCAAATTTATATTTCACAATACTGAAATTTCGCACAAAACAAATTATTCAATTATTCAAATCGCCATTCTAAAATCATAATCAGATAAAAAATATCTGTTCTTTTTTCGCACAATACTCATTACCGTGGCCAACAGGCCAGAAAGTTTGCATCAGTTCTGCCTCGCTCAAACATTGTCACCAGTTGGTAATTTTCTGCCAAAGCGATACGGTCGACCAGTGGGCAAAAAAGGTGGTCAAAATTCACAAAAAATACGTAACTTATTAGAAACATTAGTCGAATTGCAGAATACCCATCTGCAAACTAGAAAACTCCTAAGTACACACAGAGAAAAATTAAAATCTACATTCAAGAAAAGCTTTGTACTCGGAAGATTATACTTCTTGATACAATAAGAAAATAAATGTTGAATCAATTGTAGGTTTAATCTTGTATTTTAAGATTAAAAATTATTAATCCGAAACTAAATTATTTCATGCAAATGTAGAATTGTTAACAAATCCAAGAATATTTTTAAGTTTGTTGTAAGTATAATTTGCTCTTAAAACTGACCAATGCATACTTGATCCAATGTTTTAGGACTCAATTCAATTTTGGTGTTAAAATTAAACAGTGGAAACAATTAAAAGAGTTATCAAGCTTACCAGTGGTAATATTCAACCAAAATCAATATATTTTATAGCTAGTATTAACATTTTTTTAAACAAACTTAGTTGTACTAGATTTAAGGACAACGTATCATTGAATGTAATTTAACTTGAACCATTAAAATATATCTTGTTATAATATAATAGTTTCTTGAATGAAAATAAAGTATATTTAAAGAACGTTTAAGTGTATTTCATTTAAGATTAGAATATACTGCAATTGGATGTCAGATAGTCTTAAATTAAATGGAGATATTTTAGTTGAGACCATTCATCTTGAATATAGTACACCTTTTCTTCTATGCAATTTTCCTAATGAGTCATTTATATAATTTGACCTTTGGCCAGCTATTTGTCACTTTTGTTCACTGTGCCGCCAATTTGTGTAATATTTTAAAGGCAGTACATCCATATTTAATCTGCTTATTCGTCGTGAATATCAAGCCAGAAATGTATTAACATTTCAGGTACAAGTGGCCGCTTTCTAATATATTTACTTGTTTTGACAGTTAAGATTTTCATAATTTTTACATTCCGGCCTTTGTTACGTAATTACTGCAAAACTAGCAGCTCTACGTCTTTGATTTTTGCAGAAGATCTTGACGAAGGATGTAGAAATGTTTCGTTGAAAACCGCTTTCTAATATCAGTTTTGACAGTTTTTATATTCCGCTCTTTGTTACGTAATTACTGCAAAACTAACAGATCTAGGTCATTAATTTTTGGAGAACGTCTTGGCAACGGACGCAGAAATGTTTTGTTGAAGACCACTTTCCAATATCCCAATCATTTTTGACAGGAATAGGCGACAAAGTCAAAGTTTAGATTATCATCTTTTTTACATTCCGGTCTTTGGGTAAAAACATAGTGAATCCTCGCACCAAGCATCGCACCAAGCCTCGTCTCAAGCATCAAAAACAAATACATGTATTAAACGGTAACCGTTCATAGTAAAGAATCGAGCATCGACTAAAGCAAAGCATCGATCATCGCCGTTTTGGGGAATCAAATCAGTTTGATTTTCAAGACTCTTCTCAGGACCCGAAATGTGATGGATGATTGGTGCGCTCGAGGTAAAGTATATTGTTGTGTTCAAAATATATGTAAATGTTTTGAAAGACATTCTCATGTATTCTCGAAATTTATCAGGAAAACGTTTTCGTTCAGTAAAGAGTCGATGATATTCACCAAATTGCCTCCGCATTTGGTTCACCGGGTGAACATTATACTCTCGTCCATTACAGTTATCAGTTATCCACCATTTTAACGATTCACTTGCATATATATCGCAATCACTATCAGAAAACATATTATCTATATAAACAACTATTTCCTATTTCCAACACCTCACTACGACTGTGGATTCATGATTCTTACAACTGTTTTTATAGATGCACTATGTGCCCTCTGATGCCTGGCTTGAGTCAATGCTTGAGGCGAGGCTTCACTATCTTTTTACCCTTTGTTATGATGTTACTCGAAAACTAACTATTCTAAATCTTTGATTTTTGGGGGACGTCTTGAAAAATGATGTAGAAATGTTTTTTTGAAGACCGCTTTCTAACATCTTAAACAGTTTTGACAGGGGGAAGCGACAAAGTCGATGTTTAGATTTTCATGATTTTTACATTGTGATCTTTGCTACAGAATTACTGCAAAACTAATAGCTCTGCTTCTTTATTTTTTGAAGGAGAACTCAAGAAACGACGTAAAAATGTTTTGAAGATTGTTTTATAAAATATCTTTATTGGTTTTCACCGAACGAAACGACAAATTCGAAAGGCACATCAGTGTATTTATAACAAAATGTATAGATTATAAATTTTTAAACCGTTAATTGTTCCTGTTAATTCTGTTAATAAACGTTATTGTTGTTATTATTATCATTATTATCAAAACAAATTCATATACATGACACTCATACTTATTTTCCACCAAATCAAATCCATTCTGTCGATACCGAATAGACGAAATAATTTAATCCCCAAAACCCACTTTTACTTCAATCAAAACAACGAAAAAATAATGACGAGCAGAGAGTTCTGATCGCGTCTTAGCAGCATCATCTACGAAGGGAATGCAATATCGTTAAATAAACGTCGAAAAGATTTCTCCGTTCCATTCGTTTCTAACATTGTTGAACCCGTGAACGCTATAACCAGGATCGGCATCAGGAGATATAGACAGCGAAACTTATGTTGAATTTTCAAAGATTACGAGGATCAGAACGCCCTCGAGAGAAATTAGAGAAAGAGATAAAGAAGGTGGAAATCACAGAGAGGATGCGAAGACTAGCATTAAAAATAGAAATATTATGTTTGTGACAAGCGGAGAAACATTTGAAGAAATTAAATGTAACGTAGGTATCAATATCTCCACAAATATCAGAAATTGCAGGCTGTGAAGTGGTAAACAATTTTACCTATCTTGGTTCCTTAATTACCAACACTGGGAAATGTGAGAGCGAAATACGCCGTCGTCTAACTATGGCAAGATCAGCTACTGCCAAGCTACATAAAATATGGTAAGACAAATCTATCAACAGAGCAACCGAATAGAGGCTTTCGAAATGTGGGTTTATAGACGACTCTTGCGAGTATCGTGGACAGAACACCGATCCAACGTATCCGTATTAAAAAAATTGATCCACGTACAAGGCTGCTAACTAGAATAAACCGCATGTATCTTCAGTACCTTGGGCATATAGCTAGAAGATCAGGAACAATAGAACGACTAATCATAGAAGAGAAAGGCAAACGCCCAAGAGGCAGATCTCCAACTAGATCGATAGACCAAACAAAACCCTTAATAGATATGGGACTGCATGATGCTGAAGGGATTCCGCAAGATAAGCAAGCATGGAATCAACTGCTGAATCAAATATAAATGGTGTCACTACATCCTTTGGAGGATAATTGAAAGAGGAGGAGGATCAATACCTCTAATAATAATAATAATAATAATATTTATTCATCAACAGAGTAAATAACTGGAGTACCTATACTATCTGTTTTCAATATAATTTCTAAAGTAAAAAAGTTTACAAATAAGACTAATTTTACAACTCTTTGCATGAGACGATTAATACAAATTATATACTACTGAGATGAATAAATCGCAGAGTGAACCCATTTAAGAAACCTTGGGAATGGGCAACTATGTGACATTCAATCCTGTAATATGTGGCGGTGGTTATAACAATGTTAGTGTTTTCTTTATAAAATGAACAAGTAGGTTTTCAAAACAAATGTGGTATTATTACTATTGAAAAATCTGTGAATTTGTGAATCTGTTCTTTGGGTATAGATTGAATCCATTTTTTTATTTTACTCTTATACATACTGCTCGAGTTTAATTTTTTTATGTAAAATATTTTAATCCAATGGTTTTTTCAGGACGAGGAACAATCAACCTTCTGATAGTTTTGTGTCGGGTATAGTGTTCATGTTCAATATTTTTAGAAATGTGCTGTTTCATTGGAATTGTCCTCGCATAGAGTTGGTTGATGTCGAATATTTGGGTTATACAGCATATCGGTGAAATAATGACGGGGCTTCTTATGTATGACTTTTAATATGTACTTTTGTAGTGTTTCCAAATTACCCTTGATATTGGCGGATGCCGCTCCCCAAGCTATTATTTCATATGCTAAATGACTTTCTGTTAACGCAGAAATTTATCGGGTAATATGTTTGCCAAAAGTGTTTTTTCCCATGTTAATTGTTAGAATTTTTTCATCCATGAAACTGAATGTATGTCCCAGATCAGTTTCGGCTATTTGTTTCAGTTCTTGCCAGTTTGCAGCCTCGTATAATATTGCCGTGTCATCTGCAAATGTTGTAATGTTTCCTTTGATATTCAACTGGAATATATCGTTAAAGTAAAGATTAAATAGTAGGGGTCCCAGGACTGTACCTTGGGGTACTCCATATTCAACTGTTGTTGATAATAAAACGAAGCAAAATAAAAGTACGGCAATTTTCAAATTACTTATACATGGTACTTTTAATATAATGTCCTTATAGTTTTAATATTAAATTAAAAAATCCCGTTATTGTAATGAAATGAAAGAAAATTTCGAGCAAAACCAAAATCAGATAATCGGAGACAGTCTTCACGTTGTCTGTGCTGTGCTTATAATAACAACATGATTTTGTAGTTTTAATATTTCACATATGGAAATGGATTTCAAGAACATATCGATATTTCGCCTTCTGTGTTTCAATATGTCAATTATAGACGACCTTATTGGTAAATTATGTTCATTTACTAATATTGTTGAATTTGGTTTAAATTCTCTGTTTGTTTCATATCTGAAATTAAAATTAAAAAAAAATGGGTAAAACTTATATTTTACGGCGTTTTATTCATGCTGTACCTGCCCCCCTGATTTGCTGGCCGTTTACACCTTTAGGGGGTAGTTTTTGGCCGTTTTAGGGAGTTCGGCTGGCGAAAAGAGAAATTCTGATACCGCCATCGTGTGCAGGATCCTCTAAAACGGCGGGGGAGGTACTTTCGATCCGGGTAAATTTTGGTCCATGTCTTTCCGACTCACAGATGCCACTAATAGATTTGTAACAAAATATCGAAGCTGTGAATCGATACACTGTAATAAAAATTATTTAATAATTTATTGCAGGACTAAGATCAATAAAAAAACAGATTACTCAAAATACACCCTTGAAACGGTACTGGATAAATATTTCCCGTACCTTTTGTGTTTTGGAATGTTGCCTCGGTGAACGGGATTAGGAGAATTTCAAGGAACTGGGTCAGTTAACCATTACTCCCGTCTAACAGCAGGAAGAACGTGACAAGAAGAACGAGACAAAAACAAAACAACAAACAACATTTAATTCACACCGCAAAATCCATATTCAACAACAGTATTAGGATTTTGGTATTCGGAGAAATTACTATTATTTCTAGGGAACTTTCTGACAGATAATGATTTGTCGAAACGTTCGCAGCGATTCATGAAATAGTAATAATAATAATACAAACTTACCAATATTTATTCAAATTATAAGAAAGTCCTATAACAAAATATATTACAACAATATATAATTTTCTAATGTTTCTTTAAGTCACAAAATAATCTGGAATCTTGAAATTTCGCTTACATATTAAAAAAGGTGAGTAACGAAGTCAGATTCTCGACATTCCTTTTAGTGTTCTTTAAAAAATAATGAACTTTGAAAATTTAAAGAAAAAGTGCAATATAGTAAAGACTATTTCACCAATCACAAACGCTTAATTTTGAATTACAAATGGTTTCTAGATGAAAAACTGTATGACACCTCCTGTCAGTGGTTCTTTCGAGTTTACCCGCGGAAAAACTTGACAGCTGTTGTCACCAAAAATTACAATACCTTTGATAACAAGTAATTATGGTCTCCTAGGACACCAGAAAACGACGCTAAACAATTTTTTTGATTTTATTGTCAATAAATTTTGTAATATTGTTTTAAACAGTGCTAGTCAGCTTATGTAGTGAAAATGAGTCTCTTTGGAAGTGATTCTATGACTAATATTGATCTGGCGATTGAGAAAAGTGTACCGTACAATACCGTTAAAACCCATACGTCGGACATTCCGGCGGGAATCCAGCGAAAATTTTACCATATCGCTTCAGTAGAACTTGCCTGGACAGGTAGAGAAGCAGTCAATTGCAGAGTTCATTATTTTAAAGAGGAAGTGGATAATTCTGGAGTTAAAATAGGTAGATAACATAGTTTACATATTTTTTAAAATAACTGATTTTCAAAAATTCTACTTTTTAGGAAGTAGAATATAATCCTCTCTTGAATAAAACGGCTCAGGGTGGAGAAAAAAAATGGCAGATAGTAAATGGCTGGTCCCCAACACGAAGAACCCTACCTTTTGACTAGTCCGTCTTTTTAAAATTCTAATGGTTAAACGTTCACCTAGAATAACAACTGATAGATTATTCTTAACAGTAAACCCATCATGGAACAAAGAACAATCAAGTGGATGGTACAAAAACACTCCAGTGGGGAAAAACGAACTTTCGAAATGGAGCAGCAGAGAAGGCAGGATTAAATACAAAAGAAATAAAAATAACAAACCACTATATGCCGCAGACAGCAGCCAGTAACCAGGCTAAAGGAGGGATGGGCGAACAACAATTAATTAAAATTACTGGGCCACAGTTCAGCCAACTCAATTAATCCTTATCTGCAAATGGATAATGAGCATTATTCCAACATCATAAACACCCTTAGAAGTGACGCCTCAGAACCTCCAGCTAAAAAACAGAAGATCCTGCAGCCATTCCTCGAGCTTCTCACTCTACAGCTCGACCCATCGACAACATTAATGATTTACCTACACCCAACGTTATCAATGAGTTAACAAAGATTTCAAACAATACTCCTCCTGTGTACCAAAATTACTACTGGGAAAATTCCGCAAAAGCGTTGAAAAAATTATTGATCACCTTCCACACTTGTTACGTAATACGTAATATAAAATCTTACATTGACGTACCGTGCAGAATATGTCCAGGAATTACAATTTTCGCATTTATCTGGATAACAATTCCGGACAACCATATTAACCGCATTGTTATCCAGACTCATCGGGCAATGGCAAGCAACTTGCCTATCAAAATCGTGCTTCGGTTCCGTTTCGTCCCAATTAGCGGAGCAACACGTAAAGAGTAATCCTATTTCAATCGACCTACACGTTCCTGCCACCCTTGCAACTCGTTATTATTCCTCTTTGATATGTTTCTACTGGATATCGCATCAAACGTTATGAATCAAAAGGTATAAATAAAAGAATTATGTAAAAGGAAATGTACATCCCGAGCGGTGGATCAGTGTCTGTCAGTTATGATTTCTAAAGCAAGTATGGCCACCTGATACCTGATTTACTGGAATTCTGCAGTACAACAAAACTACCGCGTAATTTTATAAGGATAGAAAAAAACCTTTAACCTTGATTCAGATCATTTTCCGGTAATAAAAGAAACGCAAGAAAGAAGATGGCTGGGCCTTATCAAATAAAACATAGCAGAAATCTTTTCTAACCATCTCTAAAAACTCTAGACACAGAAATTTGACAGCTCGCTTGATATTTTTAGGCGTTGATCTCTAGCTTATTTTAGAGATGTCAATGGTGAAATCGATATCGAAAAGACCATCTCAAAACGTTATGAGGAAGTGAATAATGAACAAAATATGGTATATCTGTATCTTTAGAGTAGGGAGGGTGAGTTAGTCCCACAGCAATTAGGCCACATTTGACCTATTGTACATCCTCTCGAGGAGTTGTCCTCCTTGGTCATGGTCCATCCTGTCCTTTCTAGGAAAGTGGACAAGTCACTAGGAGACATCTCCTTTATATCGGCAGGTGTAACCCAAGACTCACCGAACACGCATTTTCTCATTGTCGAGAACTCCGGGCAATCGCATAGGACATGATTGACCGTTTGGTCTTCCTGTTCACACATCCTGTATAGAGGTGTGTCCGCTAGCCCCATTGTATGGAGGTGTTTCCTTAGTTGACAATGGCCAGTCAGAAATCCTACCTAGACGTAGGTTTTTCTTGGTCATCGCCAAGTATTTCTTCGACGCCAGCTTCCCAGGGTCGCCCAGGGTGACCCTGGCAAAACTGCATCACTTGATTTCATCCCATCTCTTTAGAGATTGAGCATGGGTGTAACGCTTGGCTAGTTCCTCAACTGCCGAAGTCGTCAAGCCGTAGGTGTCGCTGGGTCCTAGAAGTCTTAGTTCAGCCGCTTCCCTGGCTAAGGAATCGGCAATGCGGTTTCCTTTACTCCTGTCGTGCCCTTTAACCCACCTCAGGATAATATTGTTATCTATCTATATGATATAATGAAGAAACAATAAATAAAACTCGAAGTCGTCTCCACAAAGTATAATTTTAAACCCCAAAGTAAGGATGGGGTGTTGAAAACGAGGTTTTAGCTAATAACTATCTAAAACTGTTTCAAATCAAATTCAAGAACATGTTTTCGAACATAGATATGTTCATCATCAGTTGATAAAACAGGAAGTATTAAAAAGGCATGGAAGCGTTGAAGAAAAAGTTATTTAATGGTTGAGACAAAACATTAGAATTAAATACAGTTAAATACTAATAGTTTCGATTATGTTTTTACAACAAATAATATCAGTTTAACTCCAAATGAATCTTTTAAAAATTGTCCATCTACCAACAATCTTATACTACTTATATCCATTAGACCGCTGCTTTCAAGAACTAAATGCAAGAGCTCTGGCAGTATCGGTCTGGCAACATTTCCAGGCCGCCGTTATTAATAACGGGCGTAATGTGTTGCGAACGACATAACGCGTTGCGGTGAACTTGATAGCACCGCAACTCGCCATACAATCGTGTGTAGTGGTTGCTCTCCTATTTCCGTATTTCCTATCCTCTTGTGATCCTTCGTCCTAGTTTCTGTGCTGGGTTTGACCCGCGCCCGCGGCCGCGGGTACAGCGAACAGAGATGATAATAATATAATATAAGATTTGGAGCTATTTCCTTTTGCTAGAGTGTTCATAATAATCCCAAATCAAAATTTAAACATATACATAAAATTTCAGTTTCAAATGATATTAATTTTGCAGATAAATTTTTTTTGAAAATAAATTACGAGCGGTAAGTCGAGAGGTCAAAAATTAAAAACATTTTAATTAAGATAAGTATTTTTATTATGTGACCAGCTTATCAATGCCATCCTCTATAATATCGCATGATAAAGATGAGTTTGAAGACTGAAGATGAAACCAGAATGTGTTATCTGTGCCTGACTCGCTTTGGAATGAAACGACTTTAGATCTTTGAACTTGAAGCAACGAACTATATGAAAAGTCTCACCTTGGGCTTTGTAAAAAGAGTGGGTTTGCAGAATGAATTGTATCCATATGGTTTGATTGATTGATTGATGACGATGTACCTGACTGAGGTTTATAAATGCCTCCCTCAATACTGCAGCCTTAAGACTTATTGTACTATGTCAGTTACATCGTTATGTTCAGGTGAATATGATGATATGAGAGGCTGTTTCATTGTATAATCTACATATAGGTTCATCTTGAAAGATGCCCATTTTATGTAGGTGTTCCCTAAAGTGACAGTGTCCGGTTATTAGTCCCATGGCATGCCTTTTATTTGATTTCTGCTTAGATTCAGAATATCACCTGTCAGTACTTTTGATGGCGCGTTAACCATTCGTTTTTATTTGATGGCGCTTCAACCATTCGTTTACTGTTTTGTTGGCCCGGCACGAGATCCCAGCGTAACCGGTGTTCTTTTAACATCCACCTAGTCAGCGAGAGTCGTACTGACGATTTGAGAATTCCAAACGCCGGTTCAGGACCAGTAAATACGGACTCTGAAGCTTTCCTAGCCAGGAAGTCTGCTTCCTCGTTGCCTTTTATCCCTTTATTCCCTGGGACCCATCTAAGTGTTTCCTTATTTTGGTTGGCCAGAACGAGCAGGGTTTATAGACAGTTTCAGACCAATTTTGATCTGTAGAGCAGCTTGACTGTCAGAGTAACTGAGGATTGTTTTCCCTCTATACCTCCTGTCAATATTATCCCGTAGACAAAGCTCTATAGCATGTAATTCTGCTTGATAATTTTTGTGATTCTACTGTGTCCTTGTTCATAAGGATCCCAGTAGCCATTGCATTCCAACCTGAATGCCCCCATTCTCGCCTCCGTTCTGATAAAAATATCAAGTGGCGGAAGGTTTAGTATGGTTTCCATTGCTGCTGTTGGGGTGCTCCTCATGGCACCTGTAATGCTGGAGTTTAGCAAGCTCCAGTATCGCCTTCCTTTGTATTACTTTAGGCCACCACACTAAAGATCCATAGGTTAACATGGGTCTTACCACTGCAGTGTACAACCAGAGTACCATACGTGGTTTTAAGCCCCTTTTAGCAGCCATTAGTACCATTTTACCCTTGTTAATGGTTTTTTCCAAATGCTTGTTCCAGGTTAGTTTAGCGTCAAGGATTTTATCATTAATTGCAGTTGAGTGTTGAAGAGCTTGTGTAGTCTGAGACTGTCCAACTTCTTCTTTTTCGTGAAGACAATTAGTGCTGTTTTAAAAGGATTTATTTTAAGGTTTTCCTGTAGACACCACCTCTCCACGATATTCAGGGCCTGTTGCATAAGGTCTGAAACAATATTTCATGGTTACAATTCATGTAACGGTGTTCGCAGTGAAGTGAGTTTGGAAAGAGTCGTCTCATGGTATTGTCTACATATTTTTAATTTTTATTGCGTAACTTTGAGGATATCCGATGCTGTTAGTATTATAAACAGTAGTGTAATTGGAATGATCAATTTTTTTTAAACAAAAAATCCCTAGATTCAACATTCACACCACTCTGTATACGTAGTCACGTTCCATCTCGTATTTCAATTCGACGTTGCAAGTTTCCACCGCATTATTTTATATCTGAACGACGTTTCGATTATTATATATAAAATTCTCGCCGGATTCGAGTATACAACTGCAATTTATTATATACCGAACATACCCGGAATTTTCCAACAACTTTTCGTTATTCTGCTGTACGTAAGTAACGTCTCTCTTTCTCTGAAACAAGATCTTTATGCGATGTGATCCAATGAGGCACGTTCCTCTAAGTTTTTTTTTCTTTCCGAATTTTTCAACGCCTACATCCAACATGTAAATGAAACTGTAAATTGCGAAGTTTTGGATTCTCATTAGGATTTGGTAAGGTGGGAGAAATTTTCGAAAAGCTGGCCAAAACTCGAAAAAATTAATGGGTTCTGCATAATTTGGGGTATTTAGAAAGAAGCTTATAGCTCGGGAGCCAGTGTGGAAATAGTATAAATTAAAAGAAATTAAAAACATGCGCAATCGCTAAGTGGTAATCGATCCTATTCGCTATTAGCCACAGACTGCACCCACCACATTGTCTTATTACAGCGCTTTGTTTGAATACCCAACAGATAGGATGAGTCGGGACCACGTGGACTCACACTTTTAGATTTCAGTGTTTTGGTAGTATCAAAGTGGCCGCATTTTAAAGCTGATAAATTGGGGATACTACTATTTAACAAATAGTATTTTTAGAATGAAGCAAAATATGAATATTCCACATTCAAAGAAAATGAAGCAAGGCTGTCACAAGAAAGTGATCCAGCACTCTATTTACTATGTACAGCTGGCACACACCACAAATAGACATCGTAAAAAAAGAACTTCCTCCGATAATACAGCAATACGGACTGTATGACAAACCATAAAAGCACCCACTAGAATGCATCAAACAAACTGTAAGTACAGAAAAAAATATAGTGTGTGTATGTTGATTTTCGTGTTTTGAATTTTAAAATTCTCACTTCAGATTTTGATGAAGCATCAAAAAGTAAGCTTAGGGTTTGATGTGTCCCTCCGTACCTCTTCGTGAATACCTTCAAAATGGTGCCCAAAATATGAAAATTTTTAAGTCACTGAATTTACAGTAAACACACAGTGGTTTATTATCAATTAGAAAAAAATATAAACAACCAAGCAACTATGAGGAATAGAATTTATTCTATGGCTTCGAACCCTCCTGCAATCAGCAAATGGTTGGGAAAACAAGCCAACAGCTGGTGGGATCAATCCCTAGGACAAAGACAGGCAAAATGTTTTTCAAGAAACCTTCACCTACACAAAACACGACAGAAGGTCCGTAAAAGCGATGGTAGGCATTCTTACAAGACTCTGTAAACTCAACAAACTTCAAAAAGAAGAATGTACATAGTATTTTGGCTTCTCCCACGGAATTTCACTTCACGACAGTTAACTTCACACAGTCGCTTTTATAAATGTACCATGCGCACCTGCAGGCCCTAATATAGTGTTACGTACTATCGTTATTGTGTTTGTGATGAAGTAATTTTTTTTATTTATTTACTTTATTGTTGTTTAATTTGTTTAATTTTCAAATTTAGTACATAACCTATATTTTAATTATGTTGTAAAATTTTGTTGTTTTATTAATGCATTAACTAACAACGACTTTAGCACTTTCCTTTCTTTTTAATTTAATTTAATTTATTTTTAATTTAATTTAATTTATTTTTAATTTATTTTTCAACTAAATTTTTTTAAGTAAATTTAAAATTCATGTAAAATATTTCTACTCTTACCTTTCGTCGTAATCCTAGACAGAATGTGAATTCTATGCTTTGTAATAATAGAAATCAATAATAACTACTAATGAGATGAAATTCATAAACATTTATTTATAACAGAAATTAAGTAACGATAAACCTTTTTCATTAAATGTGGAACAAATGCTTGGTCGAATAAGGTAGGTACAGTTTTTATTTATATAAAAAGAAATAACAGTTATGATAAAAATTTGTTATCACACCCTTATCTTATTCTCCAATGTTATACTCTAACCTAACTTATTTGTAGGTTAAATAATTATTTTAACCTTAGCTAATTATTTTGTGGCCTTTTTATTGTTAATGATTATTATTATTATTCAGTTCTTAAATGTCATAAAACTTTATTGTTATTGTCTTTTTTCACTATATTTCTTTAATCTTAGAAATCCAAAACTCTATTTCTTTGATTTATACTATTTCCTTTGAATTTGAATTAATTATGTTGATGTATCATGATATTGAATTTTGAGGTTAGCTTGTGATTTATCTGAGATTATACTACTTTGAATTTTTCTATTCAGTCGTTTTAAATCTGTTAGTAAAAATCTCTTATGGGCACACAATGTTAAATTTTGATGACTTGTTTATTTTAGAATCCCATTCTGTCCTGTAATTACCCAAAATATAATAAGTAGTGATTTTATTCATATTAATAAAGTTATCTGTTTCTTTTTAATTCTTCGTGCAAAATACTAAATTTTGTATTCTCTTTTTGAGCTAGTTAGATTAGTTAACCGTTACAATAGTTAGAGCTTTGGTGTAAACAAATCTTTAAAGATAATTGATTGCCCTTAAAAATGAGCCTGGCTCGAAGTCACTAACCCTATCCCTTTCACCTCCCTCCCTTCCTTCCTGATTATCGGATCGAGTTCTTGTAAGGCTCAAATCAAAGAGAAAAAAAAAATCCGCATCCGATAGCGAATAAAAAATTCCCCACACTTCACTCTTTTGTTGCGAAAATCGAAAAATAATATTTGCAAAATTCGAAATTCGGTCGCCATTTGTCCGTTTTCGCGAAAATCATCATCTCCTTAATACATCCTGTAGCAGCCAAGAAAGAGTTTGCCATTTTGCAGTCCCGGATTGGTAAAAAATTAAACAAAGTTACCTCGAGCCAAATATTAATCAGTGTTCCCCCCCCCTCCCCCGGATTAAACTAGCGGGTTGAAATTTGGACACAATACTTGGGTCATGACTATCTGTCGGAGGAAAAAAAATCAAGTCCCTGCGAAAAACGCGAATACGGCTCTAGGTGTGTTCTCGTCGCGGCGAAAATCCGTATACTTTCAAATCGCAATATCTCGAGAACCGCTAGACCGATTTGGACGGGTTAAAATTCAGTTTGTGCGTTTTTGCGAGCCCTTTAGTTTATCTAAAAATCGTTTCGATCCGAAAAAGACTCAGCGAGT
The DNA here is from genome assembly GCA_949320105.2 of Crepidodera aurea. Taxonomy (NCBI): domain Eukaryota; kingdom Metazoa; phylum Arthropoda; class Insecta; order Coleoptera; family Chrysomelidae; genus Crepidodera; species Crepidodera aurea. The sequence continues at coordinate 56,608,261 of OX439475.1, forward strand.
TACGTATGTTAATTTACCCCTCCTCCACACCTCCCTTAGTTTTCATATAGTGATCGCGTGAAAGAGGGACCTCAAATCTATGAAATTTCGAAAAGAGCGACTTCGTTTATCGAGTTTTTCCGCCATATCGACTCCACTGTACGTTGACGAGTCCTTGTTAGGGATCCTTAACATATTTAAAAGGACGGAGCTCGCGCAAATCATCTGTCTATCAAGTGAACCACCACCTTTTTTACATATCTATGTCTGATGAGCTACAAAAATGAATAATATAAATATAATTCAGTGATTTCAAAATAAAATACTACGCAAAGATTTACACAAAACTAAAACTAGGACTAATAAATTAAGGCATACAAAACTATCAACGTAAAGTGACCACCATTTATTGACCCATGTAATGCCGTTTTTGAAACATCTGATAAAAATCTCTTAATATATTAATGCACACGTTCAAGTTGAAACAGTCGGTGCAGTAATCGAGTTGTACGAAAATCTATAAACTACTTAAACCAGTTGAAATTTAGTAGTGAATTTACAAGAGTAACCACTCTTTGACCTAATTTCAGTTCTTCTTCTTTCTTTTTTTACACTACACCGACGAGCAATGAAACACCGAAAACTGAAACAAAATTAATCTTTTATGATGGCCACTTACTACACGAAGAGGATCTAGCTGAAAACTCGGCTATTGCACGTAAAATTCAACTCGCTAGTTCGAACTCATTGTAATTAATTGTAAAAGTAGTTTCTAACTCATTTCCGATTGAGTTGGCCTTTTAATGATTCATTAAATTCATTCTGTTGATTAAATTTTACTACTTTTCAGATTTTAAAAGGTAGGAACAGAAGCAGATGTTGATTTTCTTCGTTTCAGGCAATAAAATTTTATTGAATGAATTTAATGTGCTCTGCCGATGCGATTTACTGAAAACTGTAATAGATTGGAAAAATGATTTAATTTTGTAAAAGTTTTGGTTATAAAATATTTTTTACAACTGCCGCTGTAACATAATTGCTACATTTTTTGATAATTTTAATAGAAAATGTAATACTAAATTGAAAACGGAAAGAATCCAAAACAATTTTAAGATATATAATTAATTTTTTTTTCAAGCGTATCATACCGACTTATTGAGAAGAAATCACGCGTAAAAATATGTTAATTTTTTCCATATACAATAATGAAAGTTAATTTACATTGTCAAGGTGTCCCCATCTATCGCATTCCAGTATAAACACATTGACTTACCCATCGAGTCGCCTTATGCCTTCATTGTTTGACAGTTTAATCCAATTTAACTTTGTTAGCAAGTTTGTTGAATTGCATTGAAAAAGTTCGTTTATTAAAGAAGTCCTGATTGAAAAATGTCGCAACCAGAAGAAGAGAGCAACAAATCGTACATTTAATTTCATTAATTCTATTCAAGTTATCCTAAAATGCTCTTTCTAATGAAATTGTTTACGCTTAATAAAAATAGTATATACAACACGGCCAAGAAATCATATTAATTGCTTGGTCCAGAGTTCTGCAGCTGTAATAAAAGATTTATCAAACTATTAAACAAGAATTTAGAGTTGATCAAACTACAGTTCAACAAGACAACAATTTCATTATAAAATCATTTTATATTTTGTACTTGGTGTCCTTATATATATTGTTACGTGCTAATAATTTAGTTGTTGTGATAGGATGTTGTTTAATTTATTTTTATTGATTTTTAGTTTAAATTTTAGTACATAACCTATAAAATTTTTCTTGTTTTATGTTTTATTTTTGAATCAACTAACCTCCACTACAGGTCTTTTCTTATTTTACTTAATTTAATTTATTTATAATTTACTTACTTTATTAACTAACTTTTCTTTTTAAATAAATTTAACATTTATGGAAAATATTTTTATTCTTACTTCCTTCGTAAGCTCAGACAGAATATAAATTCTTACGTTTGACAGAATGTATTGGGCGCCATCTACTATAAAGAGTAGAGATTCTTAACCTCTGGTGTGTTTCTAATTGGCTTGTAATTTTAAAAATTGATAATAACGACTACTGAGATAAATTTATAAACATTTATTAATAACAAAAAAAAATCAGTAACGAAAAACCTTTTAATTGAATGTGCAATAAATATTAGGTCGAATAAGGTAAGTGTATTTTTATTTACTACAAAGAAAAATTAACAGTTACAAGTGAAATTTATTGTTATTTTCTCACCTTATTCTCCAACAGTCTAACCTAAGTTATTTATAGGTTAAGTAATTTTTAACCTTAGAAAAATTGGTTATGGCCTTTTATTGTTTCAAAACGTTTTTAAATATCGATATTTAATGAAAATTGGTACCTTTATTTTAAGACTAAATCTTCCTTATTCCTACAGTTATTGTTGTTAAATGGATGTTCTTCAAAAATACAAATGGAATGTTTTTCAAAACGGAAACTGGATAAATTTATTCAGGATACTGTGGATCTATTAATCGGGATGCAGGACAGGATGGATAATTGTGGCTTCTTCTCTTGATTTAAAAGTTTTTTCTTTTTTCTTGAAAAATAGCGTCACTTCTTGACAGGTAATGATTTTTATTCTTTTATCGGTGCTGCTTTGACTTGACCTCGTTTGTTTTTAGTCATGCAGAGCGATGTGAACTGTTCAAGAGTTTTAAGCAAAAAGCCTCGCTTGACAGCGAGAAACAGTTTTTATAAAAGCCCAAGTCATAGCTCACTAGATTGGAATTTGACAGTTTTTTAACTTAAATTTTTACAAAATTCAAAAATTATTAATTTTTATACAATTTTTAATTAGTACCAAATTATTCTAGAGACAAAACGAATAATTTTTATGTAATTTTTGTACAATTCCTACTTATATTAACTTTATACAAAGACTTTTTATGTTCGTTATTATTGATCATAAAACTTTACTATTATTGCATTTTTTAATGTATTTCTTCAATTTTAGAAGTCCCAATACTATATCCCCGATTTATACTATTTCCCTTGAATTTGAATTGATTATATTGATGTATCATGATATTGAAATTTGAAGTTAAGTTTAAAATTTCTTTTTCTCCAAACACTTAATATAATAATGTTCTCATTGTTATTATGATGGCAGACTTATCTGAGGTTATATTACTTTAAATTTTTCTATTCAGTTCTTTGCTAGATTATTTGTAAATACCCCTAATCTGTTGATGAAAATCTCCTATGGGATTACCTTGTTAAATTTTGACACATGAAATTTTAGTTTCTTCTACAATTACTATGTTAAAATTAGTTTCAAACATTATTTTTGAAATCTCATTCTGTCCTGTGATTACTTAAAGTATAATAAATAGTTATTTTATTGGTAGTAATAAAATTATCTGTTTCCTTTTTTACTCTTCGTATTGAATATTAAATTTTGTATTCTCTTCTTGAGCTGGTCAATTTAGTTAACCGTTACAATATTTTTATTTGTAAATTTTGTATTTTCAGATAAATAAACATATATCATTATTATTATTATTTTTATCATCGAAATGTGGACTTGTACATTTTTAAATGTATATAATAGATGCATACAGCACTTGATAACTGATATCAACCCTTGAAGTTCTTAAGGCGGATTTAGATTAAGCCAGTAGACAGGCCAGTTGAACTCTATAGTAGCTGGCTGCCAGTAACTATCTCTTTGTAAACAACAGCAGCTGGAGGCGTGTAAACACGAAACTCACTTGCCAGTGCCAATTGGTAGTTTGTTATCAATCAAATATTGCTCAAATTGGGAACCTTGTGTAAATAACTCTCTAAAATTGTTGACGATACTCCACTTGATCTAGCATTCATCCAATCTCTTATCCAAACTCTCCTTTTCATTCTATTTTCTTCTTCTAACATATCGACAAGCTCTTCATATAACACCAATGATAATGATCTTACTGCACGACGCCATATACAAACTTTCCGTTCGTCCATTTCTTTTACACACTGGCGCTTCTCGTCCGGGTCAAAACAGCAATTGGCAGTTCAACTACCTTTCCAGTAGCTGGAGGTTAGTTCACAAGCCAGCTACTGGCAGAACAGTCACTGGCTTAATCTAAATCCGCCTTTAGTTTTTTTAGAATAAAACGTGTTTTAATAAAAAAACTTCCACAGGTGGCTGAGCAAAATCAAATCAAAACCGTGAATTTCCACTAGATCCAACTATCAAAAAAATTACCAAGAATGCAAATTTAAAATAAATCCCCTTTCGTGTCTGAAATACAGACCAATCTTCGTCTGACAACGACTATTTAAAACTAATTGGATTGCAGCAACTTCTTCATACGCTGTGTTTTTTTTTATGTCTTTCGAATTATTTTATGCAAATTCTACGACCAAGAGTAAGACGTTTTCGTTAGAAAGATAGGGAAATTCTCACGGAAATAATCATTCCGAATTAGATAATAGTCATAGTCGAGTCCTGAAGTGGAATTTAGTTTTTAGTAGTTATTGTTTTTGTTGGAAGTTTCAAGAAAAGAGGCTGCATAAATGGAGAAAATATGAATACTTTAACGATAGGTAAACAGAAGCTTTTTATGGTTTAAAAGCGGTGTGCCATGAAAAATTTTATTGAAAACTATCAAATTAAGATGACAATTATTTTGATTGAGACTAATTATTTAGATATGAGTTTTGTATTTGGATAGGACAAGTTGAAAAATATTTAATGTTGAACTGCTAATACAAGTAGCGTCAATGGAATAGCTACATGATGAATATCCCGTACTAGATCCAAATGTATTGTAACGGTTAACTAATTTCAATAACTCGAAAAGAGAATAAAAAAATTTAATATCTAGCACAAAGAATTAAAAAGAAACAGATAAGTTTATTAATATGAATAAAAACTTATTGTATTTTGAGGAATCACAGGACAGAATGTAATTTAAAAACAATGTTTTAAACTAGTTCTAGCATGGTAATTATAAAAGAATCTATAAAATTTGACATATCAAAATTTAACATTGAAAGCCCATAAGAGATTTTTACTAACAGATTTAAGGTATTTAAGTAAAATTTAACATGAACTGAATTTATAAATTCAAAATAATGTAGTCTCAGATAAGTGTGCGTCTATAATAACAATGAGAATGTTATTATATTAATCGTCAGGAGAAAAAGAAAATTAGTTAAAATTTAAGGGAAATAATATAAATCAGAGAAATAGATTTGTAAAATTAAAGAAATACAGTAAAAAAGGGGAATAATAATGAAGTTTCATGGAATTTAAGGAATCGATAATAACGAACATTAACAGTCTGTGTATAAATTTAATATAAGTAGAATTAGTGAGGAAATTATATCAAAATTATTCTTTTTGTCTCTAGAATAAGTTAATTAAAAGTAGTAAAAAAATTAATAATTTTTTAATTTTATAAAAATTTACATTAAAAAATTGTCAAATTTCAATCAAGTAAGCTGTGATTTGATGGTTTATAAAAACTATTTCGCGCTGTCAAGCGAGGCTTTTCACCAAAATCTTTTGAAGCGTTCACATTGATCCTCGTAATAAAAACAAAAGAAAATAAAATCAAAGCAATACTGATTGAAGATAAAAAAAATTTCAAAGAAATTTACCTGTCACAATAAGTGAGGTTATATTTTGGTAAAACAAGAAAATTTAAAGAAAAATTAAGAGAAGTCCAATTATTTATCCTATCGTTGTTCCTGTTAAATAATCCAGATCCTGTTGTATCCTGACTATACTATCCAGCTCCAGTTGTATCCTGTATTAATTTATCTTATTCCTGTTTTTGGTTTCCTAGAAGATATTGTACCAAATCCCATCTTGAATTGACTAGAAAAATAATCAGAATAAAAAAGTCTAAGTCGTACTAAAGGTACCAATTTACTATATTAAATATCGATATTTAAAAACGTTTAAAAATAAAAAAAGGCCACAAGTTTTACAATTAATTAGGTTAGATTTTATTTTAAAAAACTAAATAACTAAATTACTTAGATTAGAATATAACATTGGAGTAAGGTAAGAGAGTAATCATAAGATTTGTGCTAATTGTTGATTATGTAAGTAAGAAAAATATTACGCTTACCTTATTCTGGCCAACAACTCTTTCACATAAAATAAAAGGTTAACCGTTATTTATTTTGAATATTAATAAATGTTTACATATTTTTACTGAGTCGTTATTATCAATTCCTGAGTTTAAGATTATCAAATTTTCTACTTGATAGTAGATGGCGCTCAACAAAATTATCCGCAACAAATAATTACATTCTGTCTGAGTTTACGGCAGAAGGCAATAAGAACAAAAAGATATAGGTAAAATTTATAATTTGATATAAATATTACATTAACAACAAACCAAATTAAAGAGCTAAAGTCGAGGTTGGTTAATCTATTAATAAAATCAATAATAACATTGTAGGTTATGTACTACAACTCAAAATTAATTAAATCAAATAATAAAAATAAATATTCAATAAAATTAATTTTTCTTTTACACACCGATAGTACGTAACAGTATATTAATTACGTGATTCCTTAAGTTCCGAAGAAGTCCCGACGGGGGCCCATGGGAATGTTGGCAACCCTGATGGCAGGTGAAAAACGACAGATCATATATGACAGGATTAAAAGTGGGGAAGTGGGGGTGGTCCAAAATAACACTTGATTTATTCTTCTTTAATATTTTTTCTCATTGTTTGTTTTTCGAATTTTTCTAAATCTCATAGTCATATGTTGCTACTGGACGTTTTATTGTTTGATATAAATAAATCTTTATTTTTAATGAGGCTGTTGATAGACATTTTCCAACATCACTTTGATCATTACGCTTACACAAATGAATCTAGTTTTTTGTTAGATTAATTCTTCTTTGACCTGTTACTCTAGAATCTTCCAAATTAAAATAAAAAAAATTGAAAATTTATATTATCCGGACTATATGTTAATAAAAAAAACACTTAATGTCATAAATAAATACAAAGTTTATGCTTAAAATTTATAATAGTGATTATATGATTAAATTATACAATTATACAACAGGTAATCGGCTCACATCCTCGTTCTTGAATAAAATAGTAATAACCAAAATTGTAGAGTATTAGTGAGTTGCATAAAATTATGGCAGGGTGCCAAAATTGTTGAGCAAGGAAAATTACGATTGGGCTTTCACCGTAGAAAATTTCCTCGTGCACAAAGCTTTTGTCCTACTGTATAGATGGTACGGAAGACAATACAATACAATACAATTTTCAAATTAAAAGCGAACCCATTGCCAACGTTTGAGCTTCCTTGTTTTTGTACGTGAAACTGTCAAATATGGCAAATGAATTGTACGAGAAGTTAAAACCTAATATATATTGATTTGAATTGTGAAATATTAATAATAATATAAGTAATATACAAAAAAAAGTACCATTCTATCGTTGGTTTTGTTAAAATTGTAAAATGATCCAGTTAAAAACAATGTAATAACTAGTTGAAACGTTTTTATATCAAATCAAAAAAAATAAGAAGTAAATGTATTCACATCCATCTATACAAAGACATTGCTAATTAATATAAGTGAACCAAATGATAATAATTTTACTCATCATCTAAGGAAGAAGTGTCAAAATTATTAAGGAGATTAGAAAGAGAGAAAAAGCCACAAAGATTCCTTGAGTGCAACATAAACATGCAGTATTGAAGAAGATTTAACAAATGATCCTCTGATTCCTTATCCCAAACGCTGATAAACGGATAAAGCAATGAATGCGTTGAAAAAAAATACATTAACTGATTCACCAAAAGATGAATGTACAGAAGCTGAATACATGTGTGGAGCTTCGAAAGCACCTACTAGTCTACTAGCCTACTAGCACTTCGTTCAAGAAGTTTGGATTTGATCACCGTTTTTTGATACTGGAACTTCCAAGAAATTTGATTTTTTTCCAAAATTTCTGGGTGTTCTCCTACAAAATAATTTCTCTGGTTTCCATATGATGGATGTTTATCCTGTGTAAACACCTACATTACACCGTGGGGATTCAATAAAATAACTAGATAGATAATCACATTTACATGGACACCAACAAAGGTTTGGAGCTGAAAACTCACCCCTTGATGGATATTACTTCTGTATTTATGTACACCTTGTAGAAAGTAGCTTATGTGGCCTTGACGAAGTTTAGTCATAAACATCCAACATATCAGAATGCATGGAATACGAGGAAACTTTATACGACTATCTAACACGAAACATGAGTACAAAGTTGGTAATTTAATTTGGTTATTCGCCTTGAAATGTTACAAATTTTGTCAGTTCTGGAACAACAACTACGAAATTCGTAAAAAGGAATACTTGATACATTAAATCAATTCACTAAATTGAGATTTATTTTAAAACCAAAAAGTAAGAATTTGATTCGAAGGAGTTTATTTTTCAGAACCTAGACCATTTATATGCCTACATCTACATCTGTACAAAATTTTATCTAAATAAACTTAATATTTTGGAAATAAACTTTAATTTTTAATAAAAAGTGTAGTAGTCGTGTAGTAGTGGTGTGCAACACGTGCAGAAACGACAGATGACATATGACAGGCTTAAAAGTGGAGAGGTGGGGGTAGTCCAAAGTAAGGAGATACCTACTTCCTTAACACTTGATTTATTCGTCCTTAATATTTTTCCCATTGTTTGTTCTTCGAATTTTTCTAGATCTCATATGCTACTGGACGTTTTATTGTTTTATACAAATACATCTTTATTTTTAATGTTTTCCGTTCTTAGTGAAATATATACATCACTTATCTAATGATAAACTTTTCACAACTTCAGTATTTTGTGACTTCGCAAAGGCCTTTGATTGTGTTAATTATGAAATCTTAATTAAGAAACTACAAAATTATGGGGTACGGGGTTCTCCTTTGCAATGGTTTAAAACTTACCTAGAAAATAGAAATCAGCAGGTGCGTGTTAATGGTGAGGATTCTTCAAATCTGCCAATTAGCAGTGGAGTACCTCAAGGTTCAGTATTAGATCTAATTTTATTTTTATTATTCATCAACGATATCACAGTCTTAAAAATAAGTGGAAGAATTAATTACTTTATTTGCCGATGTCACGAGTGTAACCTGGAGTAGTTCTAATATAGGTACAGACATTACAATCTAGCATAAACAAAGATCTAGTAACTATCAAGTCCTGGTCTGACTCGAATGGGCTTTGTTTCAACACCAGATAAAACCGTAGCAATGTCTTACAGAGGTACTTTACAGCCTATAACTCTAAGCAATAATCTGATTCTAACGGTGGACTCAATTAAGTTCTTAGGTCTTTATATAGACAAAATCCTAAAGTGATCCACTCATACTGATACCTTGGCAATAAAAATTATCTTCTGCATGTTTTGCCATTAAAACTGTTTCTAAAGAGCTAACCCCTACTACTTCATTAATGACCTACTTTTCCTTATTCGAATCTCACCTTCGCTATGGCTTGCCGTTCTGGGGTTCTTGTACCACTTCGAATCTATTTTCAATTTACAAAAAAGAGCAATTCATTATGTATTTGGTTTAAGTAGTAGGACACACTGTGAATATTACTTTAAAAATTTCAAAATTCTAACCCTTCCTGCTCTATTTATCTTTGAATCCGTCTGCTTAGTTCGCAAGCACATTCAAAAGTTATCGGAAAGACCAACTCACAGATATCCTACAAGAAATTTAGATACTGATGTTTACTTAACTATTCCCACCTCTGACCCAATAAAATATTTCTATTACCTACAATGCCAAAAAATTGTATAATAACCTCCCGATACAGTTAAAATCTATAAATTCATATGATAATTTCAGAAGATCGACCAGGGATTTTCTTCAAAAAAGACCATTTTACACAGTGGAAGAATTCTATATATCTAACGTGCCTTAGAGTTTTGGGTTGCAGCATATAGAAGCAATAATTAAACATTAAATTATAGTGACGGATATTGCATATTCAATGCAATTGTTATTCACATTTTGTTTGTGTTTTGTTTTGTCTAGTAATTTATTTTTATTATCATTAGTTTTAAATTTGCTTTGTCTATAAAATTTTTGTAATTTTTCTTTGACAATAAAGCATATTTTTTCTCTCTCTTCTCTAATGTTGTTCAATTAATTTGATGTTTCCCCTACTTCCAAACCTATTCCTTCAAAGCCTCAAACCAGGTTGTGTTAAGCAGGCACATTTTTTGATATACGCTTAGCCAATGAAACTGTCACCAAATAAGGGTTGTCCCACGTTATAGATATCTTTAAAACAATCTACGATCTGGCTCAAGCATTCAATACAGTTCAGCACGACATATTAATCGTTAAACTTAAAATTTACGTAGTCAGCGATATTACTTTCGAAATGATTTTATATTTTCTGCAAAATAGAACACAATGTAAATAATATAACGGTAAAATTTCGGATAAAAGATCATCCTGGAATCCACCGGGTTGTGTAGTTGGACTCATGCTTTTTCTACAACGATTCACCAGCAAGTTTAGGCGTTATTGTTAAAACGTATCATATAATTTCAAAGGTTTATCAGTGGATGTATTAATAAAAAATACCACAAAACTCAAAAGTAGTCGTATTGTTTCGAATTAAATAATAAAACTAAAATAATACAAACTTACCGACATAAATCCAAAGAATAGTGTATTTAACGAAGCCTCTTATCTGTAACAAAAAATATATTATCACTATAGTATAAAATCTGAAGTAACAAAATTAAAAAAATTAAATTTTGCAATATTCGACTAACAACTTTGATGTAGAGATAAAAACCTAGTTTCCAAGATATAGAGTGTTGAAATTTTAAATGAAAATTTGCCATGAATCAAAAATGACGTTTGGGATGAAGAAGATCCGCACTCAACAGGGATTTCAATCCAAGTTTTCAGTAAATAAGTGGGTGTGATTGGAGATTATTTAGTTTCTGAAAGAAGTGGTAGATGAATTGGTAAAGAATGCCGCAGAGGCTAGATATTTCTTAAACAGTCGTTTCAAGAAAAAATGGATTGGTCATGTCGGATCCCACATTTGGTATTTAAGATCACCCGATTTAAACCTTATCGGCTTTTTTATTTGGGAATACATGAAGTCGCGACAGAACAAACACATTCAATACAATCAAATCCTGTTCCTATTGATTTTACTAGTATTCAAGCATTTTAAAGACGCCAAAGTTTCCAAATCGTTGAAATAATATTTTCTAAGTAGTACCTTTCTTTTCTTTCGAAATTGCATTATTTACAATTTCTATAGGCATTATTTATTTATTTATATAATACAAACAGGACGAGCCTACTACAGTATTCACTGTTTACTAAACTAATACAAAATGTTGCTTAACAATAAAAATAAGAAAAAAATATCTATTAATATTATATAAAAAGAAACTAGTCAAGATGAGATAGATATAATTTTTTAATAGTGTTTGTAAAAGTTATCAAAGAGGAAGAGAAGATATCTACATCGGTGAGTGACGAGATTGTATTGTATGATTTACTGCATCTTTGCAGGGGAGAATTTAGGTAGTAGTTAGTATCTTTTAATAATTTTGAACAGATTTTCCCTCGCTTTTTATAGGATGGAGTAATGAAATTAATTTTACTTAAAATTTTGCTAGATTCAATTTGCCCGTTAACGATTTTGTAGATAAATTATTTAACATCTGAAAGTTGACGTCTGTTGACTAATGATATGAGCTTCAGTTCTCGTTTGCAAATATCGAAGTCTGCATAAGTATGAAATTTTTTTGAAACATATTTTATAAATGTATCTTAGACTATTTATTTATAATATGGCCAATTCTAATGCCAATTCAATTCTAATAATAAAAACTACGTAAAGTATAAATTAAAAATTTTCTAATTCACAAGAATCAGCTCGATGTCCTTTGTCAAACTATTTACAACTTCTTACAAAAGTACCTATATAATGACGCAAATTTTCTTGATTGTACCACACTATGTCACAGACGCTCCGATATCCTAGATGTTTATGAGTAAACTCTGTGTGCAAAAGGCCACTAAACTACACGAAGAGGATCCAATAACGAGAGTATAAGTTTGTATGGGAATGCTTGAGAGTCCACTCGGAGAAGTCTTTCGGAGAGTTTCTGGGAAGGGCAGGAAAAGCGAAGAGATTCTGTTGCAGACAGAAGCGGATATAACATATAAAGTGGAAATTCGCGTCGTCGATAGAGGTAGATAATAAAGTGGTTTATGGCTTGGGAAGTGATCAAATTTTAGGGTCAACAGGTAGAGGGTTTTAAAGGATAGTCAAATTTGATAGATGCTTAAAGAAAGTTGAGGAAATATACTGGGTGTTGTTTTAAATTATAAAGCAAATTATTTTTTTGTTTCTGAATGTCCTTCTAATTAAAAAAATCCATAGAGGTTCGCTCCCCACAAGGAGACAGAATGGCCCACTTCTTTCGTGATGGCCTTCCCCGTGCCTTCGAATGTTGGATATATTTGTATTTCTTCGTCTTTTATATTTTGGCATACATAATTCTAGATGATGGGGTCGCAAATTTAGTTTTTATTGTCTCTCTTTACTGCTATTTCAACTCCTTCCGCACTTATTTTCCAAGCTTTTTCGTTTCTATGATGCTAGTTTTGTTATTTATTTGATTTGCTACTATTATTACTTACTATAGATATTCCACCTTTCTCGTTATTACTACTTTTATTATTCCTATTCCTTATAGTATTTTTAAGGTTAGTAGTGTGAGAAATTATACCATTCTTATATCTACTCTTAGAATTATGACTTCCATCCCTAATGCTTACTAATCCTAGTCTTAAATCCAAGATCTTTGTTACGAATTTCTTCTTTGGTTACCCGTCTTCTTTATTTATTTTTGGACTCACTCGGTTCTTGTAGTTTTCTGTTTCTAATTCTATTTACAAAACTTGTTATGCTGGCGATCTTTCGATAAAAGTTCTTGATTCCTTTCTGCCAGCGCTTGGTTACTGCTAACTCCTATATATGTTTCTGTAGCTCTTCTAGTTGTTTTGTTATTTTCTGCGTTTTCAATTCTACTTATTTCGTTTACTTCTTTATTTTTATCTAGATTGAGTTCCAATTAATTATTTTTTTCCACTAATTTATTTAAAGTTGTAAATCTATTTTTTACATCGACCTATTTCTCGGAAGTACAGAAGATTATTTTGAATCATACTGTAGCTATTCAAATTAACCTGCTTACGTCTGCCTGTAATTTTTTTCAAGATGATATCCTGTAAAGAGAAGCTTTATATTAACTTCGATATGACAAACCCAAACTTTTTCCATTTGAGTTGGTAAATCAACTTTTTCAAATAAAAATTCAATTACACTTCGTATTTTACAGAAATGAATAAAAAAGTAACTTCTAATCAAGAAATCAAAACTTTAGATGTTTTAACCGCTTTAAAGTAGAGTTACCTATACCAAGAATCGTTCTATAGGCAACGATTATTAAATGACAAAAGAGAAATTACGTTAAACGTTTGAAATCAATTCGACGAGAACTTGCGTTTTCGAGAAGGGCATAAGCGTCGCAAAGTAATTTAGAGATATTAGAAATTTGAATTTAACTTAAAGGATTATTCAACCCACGAATGTAAATTGAATATGTGAACTAATCGGGCATCATTCTCCTCTAAAAGAATCAGAAAATTAACAAAACGAGATGATGTGGTATCGAACAATTTTACCGGATTTAAAGATAGACAGCGATGATGCATTAGACCGCATCTTCTCCAATAATGCACAGATGTAGTTTGTTGACGTATTATATAAATCACTTTGCGTTGTAATGAGGCAGATTTAAAAATTAACAACGTTAATCACCATAGCCTTAGAGAAAGTTATGATAAAATTACCAATAAATTCAGAAAGTTCCATTTTAATATACAGATAGACTTTGGAAGAAGAAAAGGTTTAAAAGAATTCTTCTCCTTTCTCGAGGAAGCAGCAGAAAGTACCTGAAGATTTAAAAGAGCTGAGTGTAGAAAAAAGAAAAAGTTGTTGCAGATAGTGAAGAAAGTAAAACATACGACTAACAGAAGTATAACATTCTCTTAGAATGGATTACCCTGCAAAATCCAAGGGAAGATACTTCGGAGAATATCAAATAGAAGAGGAAGATCTACCTAACCTGAAGCGTACCGACATCCTGAACTTTTTGAAAGCAATAACACTGGAGGAACTGCTCTAATCGTTGAGACATCCTTAACGACTGGGCAGCAGTAGGGGGCACAATAGATCTTACAGGTCGCAGTGTATCGACACCCCCATCACAGATAGATATATAGAACAGAAGTATAATCAAAGAGTTTAACTGCATTTGGATCATTCGTTCCAATTTTTATTATTGAACTCCTCAATTTAGATCAACATTACAAAAAATTCTACTGGATGTCTTTTCTGATGTTTAACTTTCACTGCGTTGTTATAGTTTGACTTTATCATAGTAATTTTTGTGCAGCTTCTTCCACATTCATCCTTACTACTAGTAATGCTGTCCCGACAACAAAAGTGGCGATTTTCATATTCAGTCATATTTTCACTGGACTTTCTAGTTTAGTTTGATTTACTGAAAGTTTAGATGAATGTAAACAATTTTACCCACAAAACCTCTTTGATTTTACTCAACACCTCATTCCCCGCCATTGGATAGAACAGCCTGGAGTTTTAATGGAAATCGAAACTCATTTAAAGTATCAATGGATCGCGGATTGACGGGGCCAAGTCAAATTTCTCGGGCGCCGAAAATGACAGCGTCGGTTGTGATAATCACTCCAAGTGACGCAGACATGACTGGATACTTTCTATTAACCGACAGATTAACAGCAAACTAATTAATCTCCAAGAAGTTTCTACATTAGGGTATAAAACAGAAAGAGCTTTGTGTCTGAAAATCGGTGGTCGAGGTGAAAGAAAAGATTTCATAACGAAGTTCTCCGAGCGATTACCATCCCAACGTTTGAAATAGAATCCCAATGACTTGGGTATTAACTTATTGAACAATAGCAGATAGTAAAATAATACCTAGTTTGACTTACTATACAAAATAAAGAAATATTCAAGTATTCAAGGTATATCTTGATAAAAATTCCTATTAGTTGTAATTTTATGCATCATTATCTCACTTGAATCAAAAAATGAAACAATAAAAAACCAAAGTAAGCAATATTATCGGAAAACAGTGCAAGTAATAAAAGAAGAATTAGCATGTCCTTAAACTCTCACATCATAAACATTTTACATCTCTGAAAACTAATTTTCGAGAAAATTAGGCGCTTCCAGACTATTTCTCCACTCTGTATAATCTATTAGGAGGGTAGCTTTCACTTTTATCCAAATATGTAGCTGTCAATCCAGCAACGATAATCTAATTTATACATTCGACCTTACCCAATAACAACTTATTTTGTATTACTAATTATCCGAATTATTTAATTTGTAATCCTCGTAAAAATGGACAAGAGGTTCTGCCCCAGCTGGCATTGTTTAGTCAGTAAATATTATTCTAGAATCCGCACAAGAATGTTAGAATTCTTCTGGATCGTCCTTTTATTGTTCAATTGTATATACTAATTTCGATGTATTGTAACTTTTGGAGCAATAAAATACTAATACTAATAATATATAATAATCTAATTTTATGTTGAATGCGCTCTTTAAATTTGAATAATTTGACCATGAAACGTATTCATTATGTAATAGTAAGTGAATTCCAAGAAATTACATATACAATACGCAAGGACATGAGAATATTGTTATTATATTCAAAAATAATTGTGCACCATCACTATGCAAGGTTTTGTTGTTCACGAGGTTGGTTTTTATCGAGCAAAAAATTAAAGAAAATTCCCATTGTGGTACACCATAAAATATAAGATTTTTTTTTCGAAAATTTTACCTGGTAAATGGCTGGTCCCCAACACGAAGAACCCAACTTTTTTTAAAATTCTAATGGTTAAACGTTCATCTAGAATAACAACTGATAAATTATTCTTAACAGTAAACCCAGCATGAAACAAAGAACAATCAAGTGGATGGTACAAAAACACTCCAGTGGAAAAAACGAACTTTCGAAATGGACTAAAGAAGCAGCAGAGAAGGCGGAATTAAATACAAAAGAAATAAAAATAATAAACCACTCTATGCGGTCGACAGCAGTCGGTAACCTGGCTAAAGGAGGGGTGAGCGAACAACAATTACACAATTACAGTTCAGCTAACTCAATTAAGCCTTATCTGCAAATGGATAATCAGAATTATTCCAACATCATAAACACCCTTAGAAGTGACGCCTCAGAACTTCCAGCTAAAAAACAGAAAACAGAAAATCCTGCAGCCACTCCTCGAGCTTCTCACCCAACGTTATCAATGAGTTAACAAAGATTTCAAACAATACTCCTACTGCGTACCAAAATTGCAATTTATATTTTAATTGTACCATAAATAATTAAGTTTATAGTATTTTGTGATTAAATAAATTACCATATTTATTATATATGCATATATAATAGGTAGTATGTTTTGTAAACTATGTGTATGCAGAATAATCGGTTACTCATGAAATAGTCTTGTCAAATACCATTCGGGCATCAAATTTTTCCTGTGAAAAAAATCAAAAAAACACAATGGAAAGTAATATTTTTTTAATAAAATGCATTCGTGCGGGAGGTATCTTCGACTCGGATTTTTGTTGCCACCAGGCACTCATGCTTTTTGTTAAAATATTAATTAGCAAAGTGTTTTTTCGGAAAAATTAGAAGCCCGTATGATTACTTACGAAAAACTACTTTTTTAGGGGTAAAAACAATTCAGGGGAGAATTTTACATAATGAGCGCTGGAACACACAACTTTTACTGAACAAACAGAATTTTTAAGGACAGAGGCATTTGACCCGTCTAACCCCTGAATACCCTTATATACCCTTTAAATAGCACGACACTGCATTTCGTGGAGCAAGTTACTACAATATTAATAAGTTCCAAAAACACTTATGAATGTGGTATTCCGATAAAAACATTATATAACACTTGTTAATTCATAACAATAAAAATACCAGAATTTTAACCAGAAAATACATTTTTTAAGACCGATTTTCTCTATTATCACGATTGGTTTCTTGCATATCCCTATCAGCTAATTTATCGCCTCGTGTAGTAACACAAAGAGTATTTAGTAAATTAATATATTTATGTTGACACATATGTATAAGCTCTTAGATAGATATATTTTATAACAGTAAAATAGAGTTTTGAAACTTTTATCTTTGCTTTTATAAATGGTTATAAATGGCCTTAGTTCTCTATTCGCTCGCAAACATTATAAAGGACAACAGGGTTCTGCGGCTTTTCAATTTCTTTCCTTTTTATGTTTTCCAGAGTGGCACGTGACTGTTTACTCATCAGATTATTGCCTAAGGCGACGTCTTTGTACTCGTTTATCCAGGGTGAACTATATATGTTGACTTGTTGGCTTTTGTGTGTAGAAGTTTGTCCTTCGATTCTTTTGTAAATATTCGTGCTGGGTCCTTGCGGGCCCAGGCCAAAGTGATTTTTATTTTTTGTATACAATGGGGAGATTATATAAAATACAATATTTTATTTTTTTATTCCCGAAATTTGAGTCAGTTTTTCGAGAAACTGAACGTTAAAATTTATAAATAACATTTTTTGTTAAAGATATTTGTCCCTAAAATAGGTTTCCGAACATTTTCCGTGTTTTTTAGAAAACAGAGATGGTTCGGTTCAATTCAGTTGTAGAGACTATTCCCATTTCTGGGTTAGGCCAATACTCTACGTCCGCTGAATACCAAACACCCACACGTTATAATTTCAGTGTTGACGGTATAATTTAATATTTAATATCATACAGTTTTCACGATTTCTATATAAAAAAATGATGAATAAGTATAAACACAGAGTTCGTTAAATATAGAATAATTGATTTCGAATGTAGAATTATTTTATAATTATTATATCAGGAGCATAATTAATTTATCCTTTTTTTTCAACGGAGATTTTACTATTGATGATGTTTAAAGCGTAAAGTCAGAGATGTATCAAATCAAACTAATTTGTAAATATGATTTGACTTGAAAAATCAATTTTTTCATATATGAATTCAATATACAATTCGGGAGTTTGATTTGAAATCAAACTTCTTTAAAACTGTTTGAAATATGAAGTGTTACATACCGCGCTGTTAATTTGTCAAAGTACTGTAAAGAAACATAGTAGGAATCGGGATCATCATTACTGACAATACTGAGAGTCTTTTGTCTTTAGGAATGTCCCATACAGAGTGGGAAATAATTAAAAAAACTTGCAGTTATTTAAAACCATTTAAAACATACATTGTTAGAAGGCGTTCAGATTGACCAATATAGTTCTATTTTCAACTAATTGCGTTGTTTGCTTGTTTACATGAATTTTCTTGAAATTAATTTGGTTGAACCGAAACATCCGTACTCTTCACCTTAGAAAACAATTTTAGTCAATCACAGTTCTCTCGGCTCAAGAATAACATTTCTAATCAAATGTGTTCTGATGACGAGAGCACGTACACATGACCCTCTCGACCAATAAGCAATATTAAGTATTGGTATGAAACAACGCCATAGCCGCCATAGTGAATAGTGAACAAGTGCGTTTGCGTTTTTGATGGTGCATAGGCCCGCGCTCTGTTCTGTGAAATTATTTAAAACGAGTTAGCATGGAAGTTAAAAGTTTTTTGGAGACGAACCATTTAGAGCACCTTTGGACGACTTGTGCGCTCTTTTCAATCAATTGTGTACATGGCGTCGTGTCACTCAATGATTTTCATTGAGTATCATTTGGAATGATCTTAAAACTCTGTTCAATCATAACTATTTGTATGTTGAGAATGCTTTGTCAATCACTTGTTACGATTTTTCATAAGTCAGGTTAAGTTCATGTTCGTGAAATAATGATTCATTGCTGTGTCCTAATCTAATTCATTTTGAATCAAGAGGAGCTTTATCCAAGAAAATTGTTTCTCAACAAAATTGAAATATTCTTGCCTCAACCAAACCACATTATTTAACAAGAAAGTGTACATTTGACACAAAACTTTCTGTTACCAAATAGTCGAAGGTAATATCCCAAGACTATGACAAATAGCCGACTATTATTTTCTGCCTAATTCTATCGAGAGTACCTTGTATTTCGAGACAATTTGATGAGACCATATGAACATTAATAATCTGAATAACTCCCGAGAGCTTTAGCTCGAGGGAGTTATTCTTTGATTATTAAAGTTCATATGGTCGAATTGAATTGTCTTGAAATGCAAGTTGCTCGAGATGAATTAAAGAAAATAATAGTCTCTATTTGTCATAGTCGAGTGATATTCAGGAAGATTATTTCATGAACCCCACCAAATCATTCGCTAAGATTGTCTCCAAACAGACTCCTTTCTGTTTTTGATATTTTCTGGGATAGATTTGCTTATATTTTCACTGATTTCCGTAATGGAACATGAACCAAAACGAGACATTTTCAATTGTAAGTGAATGTTACGTCAAGTTTTGACACTTAATAGCACACTTATACAAGCAACTAAAACAGCCGCTCATATTTCTTTATTTACTTAAATATCCAATCATATTGCATATCATGTGACTAAATTCACGACCTTTCATTGGCGCAGCCATGTGTGAATGAAATAATCAAGAATATTTTGTCAAAAAATTAAACTAATATTTGGTTGGACGTATTCAAGAATACCATTATCTTGAATTAATGCGTTTACAACTTGATTTAAGAGGTACTTTTTTTCTGTGTACCTTCCCAATTATCGTTATAGGGATAAATATGTTTTTGGACAAACTGGAACAATGGGCCTTAGATTTAGATGTTAAGAGTAATGCGGAGCTCTTGTAAAAAGCAAATTTCACTTCTATTTTATGAGGATTTTCTGATATAAAATTGTATTTATATGCGCGCCACTGGGAACACTTGGCGATTGAATGTTTCTCGACAGCTTTAAATTTCTGAAACGATGAGCCAGCACTATGCAAAGATATTTAAGAAAAGGGTGGGAAACCATATTATTTAAAAACTAATTGATATTTATTAAAACAAATGGGAGCAAATTTTCATCGATTTAATACAGAATGCCGCGGACCCTTCTTTTCGTTATTTTTCAAGATAGGAATGAAATTGATGAAAAATTCATTTTTGGTCTGCGATCCTCACAAGACAAAATTGTCAAACATTATAAGCGTACCAATGAAGGCCCGGAGTGTGACGTCACGCGGCCATCTTTGTTGGTGCAGGTCAAGGATCACTTTCCAAACAAAGATTGTTTACAGTGTATTGTGTCATAGGTAAAATTTTAAAAGTGTTTTTTGAAGCTACTTTAATATTTGTAAGTACATTTTACATATACAAATTTAAATTTTGTCGAAATTAGTAAAGTTTGGTTAGAATCATATATATTTGTATTTTAAAATACTCTTCTCTTTGAATATTAAAACATTAAGTACCAAGCCACTATGATCTATAGAAATGAATATTTCAGAAAAATTATAATGGTGATGTGTTTTGCTCCAGATTGCAAGCACTTCAGTGAAAGAGATAAATGTAGATTCTTTACATTTCCGAAAGATCCTTACTTTGCCTATTTTGATTTCGATTGGCTAGTCGCTGGATCATCTATAAAACGCTTTGTTTTATTGTGTTCAAGAATTGTTGGGCCATTTCTTTTGTCATTATTGACAAAGTGGCAAGAACAAACCAAAGAGAATGCAGAAGGTTCTCTATTTTTACACCTAAAAATTTTAAAAATTCACTCTTATCTTATGAAACTGTTTACCTAAGCAATACAATCCATCGTTTTCTTTCAGAAGGTTCTTTCGGAAATGTAAAGAATCTATATTTACCTCTTTCACTGTAGTGTTTGCAATCTGGAGCAAAACACATCACCATTATAATTTTTCTGAAATAAAAATACAAATTAATTTCTATAGTTCATAGTGGCTTGGTACTTAATGTTTTAATATTCAAAGAGAAGAGTATTTTAAAATAAAATATATATGATTCTAACCAAACTTTACTAATTTCGACAAAATTTAAATTTGTACGGAAATAAGGAATGTATTATTACAAAAAATATATATGTAGTCAATATAGTAATATGTAAAAAGTACTTACGAATATACAAATATTAAAATAGCTTCAAAAAACACTTTTAAAATCTTACTTATGACACAATACACTGTAAACAATGTTTGTTTGGAAAGTAATTCTTGACCTGCACCAACAAAGATGGCCGCGTGACGTCATCACTCCGGGCCTTCATTGGATGTATTGTGTTGTGTTAATATTAGATCCACGTCATAAACTAGAAACTTTTTCTTCAAGTTAACGGGGCAAAGATAACGAAGGAATAATAAATAATAATAAATAGTTTATTCGTCCTTTGAGACCATTTGGTATAGGATAGGTGATAGGTTGGTACATATACAGGATGATCCATGAGTAATTGGACATAGAAGTATGGTAGATTCCAAAAAAAGGGGCTGAAATACCATTTCTGGGACCTGAACCCTTCTGCGGAATAAGCACCAGTACAATACTTGATGAACTTGGAAAAGAAGTAAATAACAAAAGATCCCAATACTGGATAGGACTACAAGGAATGAGGCAGGCCAAGACACTACTGGGAAACTATAACCAGAAGAGATTTGACGACTGCGTCAGTAAAAGTAAAAATAAGCTCAGAATACTAACGGGTATCCTAACAGGGCACTGCCGGCTGAGAGGCCCCCTAAAGAAACTCGGATTAGTAGACAAAGAAGAATGCAGATTCTGCGAGGAAGAGGAGGAAACCTCTATCCACATTCTCTCAGAATGCTTTACCCTGCAAAATCCAAGGGTACGATACCTCGGAGAATATCAAATAGAAGAGGAAGATCTACCTAACCTGAAGCCTACCGACATCTTGAACTTTTTGAAAGCAATAGGACTGGAGGAACTGCTCTAATCGTTGAGACATCCTCAACGATTGGGCAGCAGTAGGGGGCACAATAGATCTTATAGGTCGCAGTGTATCGACACCTCCATCACAGATAGATAGATAGATGGTAGATTCCTCAATTTAAAATATTACGATTTGAAGCAACTTGCCCTAATAAAATGTTGCTAATAAGGAATATAAAGGGTGATAAAGGTTAAATTTTAAGATTTATTTTTTACAATAACTTTAGCGTTTTTTGGATATTTATACATAAAAATTTGGATACGGAGGTTTTTGGGCACGAGAAATCAGAATCTGGTACCTACTTCGATGTAATTTGTACAGGGCGCTAGTTAGGCCACATTTGTGGCATGAATGTGCGATAAACTTTTATGCTCTTTAAGTTAGCGCTATTCTTGTAAAAGAATATTAAAGCCACGTTATTTTAGTAGAAAAAAAGCATACTTGTTATTAATCTTAAAACTTAATGGTTTACGAGATAATCGCATTTTAGGGATCAGCTGCATGATATTACATTGGTCGGCAAAAAATTTTTTGCCTTACGTTGACACCATTCTTGCTGTCCAAAATAATTGTCAATATCTATACTGACGCAAGAGAAAAAATAATCTGCAAAGCAATTAGCAATATCAATCTTTTTGGATATTATTTTATCAGCAACTTGAACAGAGTTTAGATTTTTAGAAATGTTTTGCCAGTTTTTTCTTTGACTGTTCTCCAGATTAACTTTTGTTTGTCACGTGGTTTTTTATTTTTTATTTATTTTGAAAAAACAATCTTTTCCTTTCGTTAATTTTTCCAACATATTGTTTCTTTTGTAATTTGTAATTTTGTAAGATGGTAGAGTCATTAGAATTTTTTACAAGCCAGAACATACTTTTCAAATCATCTCCCATCTTGACAATATTCTTATCAATCCATCTAATAGAATAATGACATGGTACATTTTTTTAGTAGCAATAGAACAAGTTAAGTCTAGGTAATATTTAATTACGAATAATGAATCTGATAGTTGTTTAATGTCATTCAATTCCTGGATGGCTAATAGAATTTTATCAGTCTTTGTTTCAACATTAAAATATGAAAAAAAAAATGAAAATGAGAATTGTAAATCAACATTTATAATATTCATCACTAAAAGAAAAATGATTTAAATTATTTACAACCCTCTATCATTTTATAAATACTTTATTTTTGTTGGCTTTTTATTAGGTAAACGTTTTGTTTTTTTCGTTCATGTATTAAGCAGCTTGTTTATACTTAGGTATACTAATAAAATACTTGTTAACCACCTAACGATTTAATTATTAAAACTTTCAAACTAATTTGATCCAAATATTTGATGTTTCAAACTTTAAAATTTTATAGTTTGGTTTGTCTTGATTTGAAATCAAATTCTTAAAATCAAATCACTCGTCAATCTCTAAGTAAAGTGTTACGAGAAAAGTAATAATGAGTAGAAACGGTCCAAAAACCTGGTTGGAAATTTTTATATCATTGTATAAGCTTGAATACGTGTTTCTGATATAAAGTGCTCATTTACGGTTTTTGAATTTGCCGCATAAGAATTTTGCGGTCCCAGAACTGAACCTTAAAGAACACCGATAAATTGATAAAGAGAGTCTTCTTTTTTATGGACATTTGCCTTTTTGTAAGATAATCCCTTTTAGAAAAATATACCTTTATAGAGATCAAACATATTCCTATATTCCTATATTCAGCAACCTTCTTTCTATCCGTCACAAATTACAATTACTTTTTTGCATTCTTTTGTTAACAAGACACTAAATCACCATCGTTTCTAACATAATACAATCCCTCACTTCGCCCACAGAACACACTCAGAACCCATCACGATGCTGACGATTTCCTGCTTTCCCAAACATAATTACCTTTGAAGTCTTTTGTAAAATACCAGACGGCGAGGTCATAGCGCTCTTTGATGTTCGAAAAATAATGAAGGCATTTAAAACCGGGAATAAGATCTTTATTCAAACAAAAAAGAATTTATTAAAACTACAAGATTTGTACTATCTCAAATATCATTTTATCAAGGATATCTAAAATAAGTACAGGATCAAGGATCAAGTTTTTCAATAATGAAAGTGATTCGACAGGCATCAGCAAGACTGTATTTCAGTTCAAGATTGTTGTAACTAATTTTTTATTCGAATATGTCAAAAAACGTCAAATTCGATACAGAACACAATAACAAGAAGAAGAACTTTTCTGTCCTAGTTAACATATTGACTTGCTGTGATATGCGTTTTTTTTTTAAACCAAATGATATTTGTAGGTTATGTTACAATGTCGAAAAAGTTATAATGTTTGTTTGAAATTTGACATTTCTTACACTTGTGTTCCGTTGATTTTTAGTGTAGTCTATATTACACTGACATACTCGTCTGAAAAAGTAACACTTCTGCTGTTTTCGACTTCATTTTGTTCATTTGAACACTGGATAGCGAACTCGTTTTATAAAAATGACTTACGTAGGTAATGGGTTTTAACTATGGCCACTATAGAAAACAGGCAAAAACACAAGACACACAACCTCAGTATGTAGCTCAATACGCACGGTAAACAAATCGCACGGTTTTGGTAAACAAAACGCACAGTTTATACGTAAAAATAAGTGGAACATTTAATAATTCTCAAGTAGGTAGTGATCGCGTAATCGCCCTTCATCAGCTTAGTCATAGCAACTGTCAGGCGGGAATCATGGAATTACTCAATTTTTCCATTCGTCCATAATCTTTTTACAACACTTGTTACGTAATATACTATTGGTATATTGATTTCATTTTGGAACATATTTTATGGAAGACCTGTCTGGTGTTCCTATTGCGGCAATAACTCCCTGTCTGCAATTTATCTATTCTTTCAAATGTGATTTTGCATGGAATGAGTTTTAGACAGCCCGAAATTCTTCTCTTGACAATAATGTATATGATTGGATGTCTAAAAAGAAAGAGGAAGACTTGAACATACTGGAAAGAAAGATTATGAGGACAATACTAGGTCCAGATATAACGGAGGAAGGAGAAAGGAGACGAAAAAGAAATGCAGAAATTGAAAAAGAACTAGGATAGGAAAAAATAATAAGACACATCAAGGCCTTGCATTTGGAATGGCTTGGACATATAATGCGACGGAAACCCACAGACATGAGGAAGAGGAAGACCAAGGAAAAAATGACTCGAAGAAGTAAAGGAAGATATTAAAACACTGAATATAAAAGATTGGATCATAACATGTAAAAACAGAAAAGATTGGAAAAAAATAACAGCGAAGATACATGGGAAGCTATAATCTATAATAGGAAAGAGAGGAATAATCCACCTCATTAAATGGATTTAAAACGCTACGGGATTGAACGGCAATGATGATGATGATGATATGATTGAGTATAAGTTAATAATGTTACATAAAAAATGTAAAGGATATGTTGCCAGCAGTTTTAAAAAGTAAAGATATTCAGAGATATTCATTAGATAAAAAAAATTAAAACAAACTTCAATAAATTTTGGCGAATGTTATGCTAAAAAATACTTATTACAAAAACGTATCTAATGAATCTACACGTTGCATAAGTTAAAGCATTTTTGTTCATTGTGTTTGTCGGAATTCTATTTTTGATGTTAAAATTATCAAAAAAATCGTTAAGAATCTATTAAAATTGTTAAAAAATGAAAATTAGAAACACCTTTGGGAAAATCAGTAATTAGTATTTCTTCAGTGAATAACTTTACAACTGGACGTTTTTACTTATTTCGCCTTTTGCTTTCTCGGTTTCTGAATGCAAAAACATGCATCAGAATATATAGGAAGGAGGGCTGATACGCTAACGTCATTTCCTAGAAAGTGGTGAGTCATACCCCGGAGGGTTCAGGATGTCTTGGTTAGAAGCAGAATAATTTTGTTTTCGGTATACGAGGATTCCGACGGATATACACCTACCGGTTCCTCTACTACTAATTTCGTTAGCATTTTTAACAAGGCTACGTCAAAAACTTGCTTGTATATTATTATAGTATTGAACTCTATACTTTATTTTATTATTACTAATTTTGTTATATTTTTTTTATGATTTAACTTTAGTTCAATATCTTACTTGAACTTTTATTTAGGTTTTATTTTAATGAAAAATACAATAACAATATCTTTAGTTTTTTTCAAATTATATTCACCCAGCTTGCAACGAAATAAATTAAAAAAATAAATTATAAACTTACAGAACTTATACGATCTATAACTTTATCATGGACGCCATCTATACAATAGAGATCTAAGAATTGTGGACTCTTACCTCAGGTGTGAGTTCTAAATAGCTTAATCAATGTTTTTTTAATCAATAATAATGAATGAATTACAAAACAATTAGAACATACTTTATTCATATAACCACAAAACATAAAATTTAACGATAACAAAATTTCAAATACTAAGGGTAAGTATCCTATATTCTATTCTATTAAATTTATCTAATAAAGATTTCTGTTTTATTCAGACGTCCATTGGATATTGGTTATTTTTCAATAACTAATAATCGAACGGATGATTGGATATTGGATTTTAAAATAGTGCTCAGGGCTACTATTTTGCGTATTGGTTATTTGAGTTTGGTCTGTTACACATTTGTTTTTTGTGTCAGAAGAATAATTATAGGTATTTGTGAGAAACATGTTTACTTTTCCGCCGTCCACTATACATCTAATGTAATCGTGCAAAAAAAGTAAAAAAAAATTTTTTTTGCGTTCATTCATCGTTATTTGGCCTGGTTTTTACATAATTTTTGTGTGTCGTCGTTTTGGGATAGGTCGGGTATGTCCATATAAATTTTTTTTTGAAAAATTGGAAAAATTTTTGAATTTTTTTTGCTCTAAAAAAACGTGATTCGTGTAGAAAACACAAAAAAAAATTTATGCATGAACCTCCCTAACCAAAAAATTGGATAAAATTTTGAATTTTTTTTTGCTCCAAAATGCACAAAAAGACGTGATTCGTGCAGAAAATACAAAAAAAATTTTATGCCTGACCAAAAAAGTAAAAAATGAGGAAAAATGTAAGACAGACATGATGTAAAATAAGAAAATGTTTTAGGCTAAAACCATTTATTTTGAGTGCGTTGTAGTAATGGATCAATTGAATTTTCCCCTTTTGATACAAGCAATTATAAATGAAGATGAAAGGTAATTCTAATTTTTACCATAAAAGGCAGTTACGGTCGGTATTTCTATCTAGTTCCATTGATAGGATTTTCAGAAAAATATATAAATGCAATAAATTAACAGCTTGGTACCTGATTAATACAATTTCTCCATTAAAAAAACAATTTTAAGAGAAGCTCTATTGTAGATTAAAAAAGTGATTAAGTTTAACTCTTAACACTATGAATACCTACACCCAAATACTCTCAGTATAACAAAACTTTGCGAAATTTACGTAAGGAAATTCAAAATTCCTTTATGTTTATGTGGAATCTACAAAGGTTTTCCAAAAAAATTGTAAGAAAAACGTATTAAAGTTGGAGATATTTGATCATGAGTGTATCATTTTATTCCAATGAAATACATTCAACACGTCATGCAAATATAAATGAAATACACATGTACAATTTTTCATAAATTTAATGCTAAAAATCTTAAAACAGATATTTCTAATACCTTAAATGAATATTCCAACTTGAGGAGGCTATTTTGAGTATTTTTATTTTTATTATTATTAAAAAAGTATGGTTATGTATTGATGTATTGTCATTTTTCTCAATTTGGTGTGACCCTAGGACAAAAAACCCCAAGATTTCAAGCTATTGGTATCTATGTGTAAACAACTTTATGGTGAGAACAGATATCTGATAATTTCCGACACTGTTTACGGTGGTCGTCTCAATACGCCAACTTTTCAACATTGAGGAATCCTAATAACCAATGTTTATTGAGAAATAACTAATGGTTGTCTGAATAAGCCAATAAACCTTTATATTATTGTTATCGGCCTTTTGATATTAGCTTAAGCTTTTAGATATGATTCTTAAAAGAAAAAGGTACCTTGCTCAGGAACAAATGTACTGCTATTTTCTGAGGAATAAATACACATATCATTTATAAACACAGGTGACAGTTTTCTTATTATTTTTAATTTTTAAGTCACCTCTGGATTTCTTAGCTAAATTCTATGGTTTTAATGTCACAGAGCGATGTGAACTCTTCAATGACAAAAAGCCGAGAATCATTAGGAAAATAGTTTTATATTTCGTTGATTTCACCGCCACCTTGATCAATTTTTATTGATTTCTTTAAGAAAATTATGCAATTGATTGAAAAATAAAGGGTTTTCCCGCATAGATTTAAACATTACATATTAAAATCTAATAAAAAAGAACGTTTTTTATATAATTTTTATTACATTATTTTTAATATTAAGCTCTTACTCCGAATTTGAAATTTTATTATTTAGTAACTTTAAAATGAAAATAAATTTGATTATGATGTATTTTCTAGTTTCTACTTATGACATTTTGATAAAGGATGATCTAAGTTATTTTAATTTTACTATCATTTTCTTAATAAAACATTTTTGTTCATTGTATTCTGAAATTCAATTTTGAGGTTAGATTATTTATTTACATAGCTTCTAATTCTTTTAAATAGTTATTAGGTTTATCACATAATTACCATCTCAGTTTTATGATTATCATATTTTCATGTTATAAATACTCTAAACAGTTTAAATTTGGGTGAGAAAAACTCTTATGGGGCCTGCCATGTTAAATTTAGCAGATAATATTTTTTTTGAATTTCTAAGTTAAAGAATGGCTTAAATCAGTATAAGTTTTACTTTTTAAAATATGTTAGTTTAAAATGTATTAAAATATAAAAATTATAGGTTTTAGTTTATTTTTATTCCCTTAAAATGTTTCTTTGAATTCTTTTAAAAGGTTTAAATTCGATACCATTACAATATGTTGTTAAATGACAGTTTTAAAGGTGTGTGAAAGGAAAAGTGGAAATCAAATAGAGACAAAATAAATATAAATAAGACCATGCGTTAACGGAAGTCAACTGTTAACGAGGTCGCTAAGATCTTGCTAAAAAAGTATGTGAGCGCTTTTCTTCTGAAGTTTATATCACCAAAAACTATGTCGCTGCGCAGATAATACCAGAACCAAATAGTTGGTATTTACACTTTCAAAGAGTTCATATTTATCACTGGAATGAACAACAATATTGCATTTTTTAAATAGTAAACTAAATTCAAATTACAAAATTGGAAAAAATATTCTGTAAATTAATATTCAGAAATGTAGTAAATTTAACTACATACCTCGGTAAATAGCTTAATAGTTTTTTGGACAAGTTATTTCTAAAAAAAAAACAAGTAAAGAAAATAAAAGATCCTTCACCCAGCTCCGTTTTTCACGGGCTCTATCCTCAAGGTTTAATATTATTTTTACAAAGACCGAAGCAAAATTAAAAAATTGATGTTATAAATTTTTTATGATTTTTCTCATTAGTGAAAAAAATTGCGAAAAAACCGCGTCGGACGCTGATCCGAGGTGCGTGCTCTGCCGCGTGAATAATGTTGTGGAAATGGAACGTCAAACCATAATTCACCTTTTCCGTATAATACGATAACAAAGGCAACTGCGTGTTGGTGCCCTTCTCGCCCCTCTACCCCCTTAGTTATCATCTTCTTTACTTCTCGTACCCCTCCAACAATTCATCAACATTATGTTATGACGGAAATAGCCAAAGCATTAGAGGAAGATTTCGGATGTTCGCCGCTTCCATCACCAACGCGGGGGTAAAGAAGTTCGTTTGTGGACAAATAATTATAGAAAATCTTATCTTCCAGAAATAACGAACCCAATTTTTTTAAATTAATGGAATTACAAGATTTCCTTCAGTTCTGTAGAGTAGGGAGAGTGAGTTAGTCCCACAGCACTTAGGCCACATTTCACCCATTATACATCCTCCCGAGGAGTTGTCCTCCTAGGTCATCGTCCATCCTGTCCTTTCCAGGAAAGTAGACAAGTCCCTAGGATACATCTTGTTTATGTCGGCAGGTGTAGGCCAAGACTAACCAAACACGTACTCTCTCATTGACGATAACTCCAGGCAATCACATAGGACATGATTGACCGTTTCCTCTTCCTGTTCACACATCCTGCATAGAGGTGTGTCAACTAGCCCCGTTATATAGAGGTGTTTCCTTAGTTGACAGTGGCCAGTCAGAAATCCTACTGCTAGACATAGGTTTTTCCTGGTCATCGCTCAAGTATTTCTTCGACGCCAGCTTCCCAGGGTCGCCCAGGGTGACCCTGGCAAAACTGCATCCCTTGATTTCATTTCATTTCATCCCTCTTTAGAGATTGATCCTGGTTGTAACGTTTAGCTAGTTCCGCAATTGCCGAAGTCGTCAAACCGTAGGTGTCGCTGGGTCCTAAAAGTCTTAGTAAAGCCACTTCCCTGGCTAAGGGATCGGTTACCTTTACAACTATCGTGCGCTTTAACCCACCTCAGGATAATATTGTTATCTACCGAGGCGTTAGCTAAAGCTTGATGGAACTCTAATGCACTGATGTAACATGCTGTCTGAAAAGCCTATTTACAGTACTACCAGTTTTGGCAATCTAAAAGACCATTGTTTTACGAGAGTCGAGCAGCCAAGTTTTCTTTGCAGCTTCCGATTTTTTCAAATATTTGTGGGAGTAGAAAATAAATTTCTTTTTGAATCCAAGAAGTTAGTTTTGTTTTCTATATAAAAGTTATAGTAACAGAAGTTAATAAATCATCCCATCCAAAGCATGATTTAAAGGCTTAAAGTAAGTCAATAAATTAACATTAGTTCTTTTTTAGTAAAAATAATTAAATACGAACGATGCTTTACCTATGACCCGACTTTCCTTTCTAGGAAAAAGCTTTTTTCGGAGTCGACAGCAATAAAAAAGACATTATTCTAATTGGTGGTAAAAAGCTTTATGATACCCAATAAAATCTCAAAGCTCTTTGCTTGCCTTGAAAGGTTAAGGAAGTTTAATTATGTATTATTACACAGATTTTCCATATAATTCTTCTCCGCAAAAACCGTAGACTTAAATTTATGATTCAATTTAAACGGGATATTTGAATAATGCGGGGAATTCGTTAATTTTTATGAATAATAGTAAGGGGGATTGTTTCAACATTCCGAATGATTTTGGTAAATTGAATGAATACATTCCAACTAAGGAGTTTTTTGTAGGTTACATTATTAGATCGATAGGAATTACAGGTTTGCAAATGTTCCTGCATTTTTTTTTCTCATTAGATTCATACTAAATTACAGATTACTTTTATTTTAACAATTTAAGAGGCAAGGTATTTTTTTAGTTCAATCAGCAACTTAGTCGAACCCAACACTTTATGTGCAAAGGAATATACCGAAATTTAAAAGATAAGTTAATCCCTCTGATTATATACAGGGTGAGTCACAGTAGATGCGACGGTCTATTGTGGCTAAACGGTTAATATTTTGAAAATTTTGTTTATTCATCGATATGTGGGTTGATAAAGGCTACATTTTAAAATTATTTTGAATTATACAGGTTGTCCCAAAAAAGTGTGGCGTATCAAAGTTATATTATTTCTTATGGAAGAACTTATATTTGAATAACTCTAATGACATATTCAAACGATAATATCGTTCTTATTTTAAATAGGACACACTGTATTTTATAATCCTATTATGTAGCAAATTCAATGGAATTTTAAAAATTATAATGGTCTACTAAATATAACACCCTGTATTTGCTTAGACTATGATCCGAAAAAATTACAGATGAATCCACTTTTCATAATAATGGATTAGTTAACCGTCATAACTTTCATTATTATGATTCTCAAAACCAGCTTAGGTATAGGGAATAATTAGGAAAGTTTATTTTATCTTTAACGTATAATTTATAAATGCAACAAAATATAGGTTCTGTGTATGTGTAGCTTTTTTGTGTTTATGAATTTTAAAATACAGACTTCAGATTTTGATAGAGCATCAAAAAATAAGCGGCACCTCTTCAGGAACACCTTCAAAATGGCGCCCAAAATATGAAAATTTTGAATTTTAAAATGTCATTGAAATTAAATTAGACATACCGTGTCAACTGTCAATCTAAAATTTTATTAGTACTTTCATTACAATTTGCTCGGTCGATGACAATGCTAGAAGAGCATTCTCAACTGGTTTTGTTCTGTATCCTCGAGTGTTTATCGGATATCGTTAAAGTATATAGTAATTTTAATTATTTTTTTTTAAATTCAAATAAAGTGCTATTACTTGACCACGAATTAATAAAGCGTTCAATTTATTTACGGTAAATCATATTTTCATAAAAAGTAATTGGAAATTTTCGTAATCCAATTTCAACGAATCTCGTTGTGGCGAATTATTTAATATTATCGTAATTTAATATTTTCCTATATTGTTACAAATAACAATGACAAAATTGCAAATTTAGATTAAACATTTATGATTACTCTATAAATATGGTGAATATGATTGTAGTCATGTAGGAAAATTGATACAGTTAGTTTAACGATAACGTTAAATTATTATTATATTAACCTCTTAACGTATGCCCTCGAGTTACTTCGAGCGCACTGAACAGGCCAAACTGTGCACATTCGAGCACCGTCGAACTTTAGCTGTTGTAATTTTCACACTCGAATATAATAATAATTAATAATAATAATAATAATAATAATAATAATAATAATAATAATAATAATAATAATAATAATAATAATAATAATAATAATAATAATAATAATAATAATAATAATAATAATAATAATAATAATAATAATAATAATAATAATAATAATAATAATAATAATAATAATAATAATAATAATAATAATAATGCGGAAAATGTTAATTTTTTTACCTTTTCGTCAATTGGATATATTTCATCTTTCTTTTCACACCTTCTAAATTAAGTTCCATTCTTCATTCCGTCGAAATATTCTAGAGTATGTGTCCTCCTTTTTATTTGGAAGAAGAGCGTATGCCACCTTTGTTTCTTCTTCATTGCTTCCAATATCATAAAAATAACGTATAACTGTGCAAATTGAAGGCAACAACTTCGAAATGTACCATCGATGAAAAACTGTTTACATTCTGTGAAACATTGTCGCGACTTCTTACTTGTAAAAATTAAAAAAAATTTTTCTTGGTTATCATCAGCAATTAAAAAATCACTTCCATCAAAAAATTGTACGGAATCTGGGCGTACGGAATCGGGGAGACACCAACTTACTTGTTAATATTGACAATTATTGTTAATTAGCTATGGATTTATCAGCCTCCTATTGAGTTTCATTATGAATTGTTATCGACGGTAAATAAGGTACACTATTTTTATATAAATTTTTAGTTAAACGAACCAAAATTACCAAAAAATTCTATTCCACTACCGCAAAAACCGACCGCTCAATATTTTACGTTAAGTTTAAAAATAAATTCAAAGCAAGTAATGAAGAGACGTAGCAAGGAAGAAAGTCGCGAAATTGGAGTAAAGATCTTTTACCTTAGCGACCAATCTCATCAATTTTTTTCGGAAACTGCCTGACTCCGTAATGGAAAGCCATCGACATCAGCGAGTGGAGAAGAAAAAATATGATGAATTATGGATAGGAGGTAAACGAATTTTTGAAGATGGTCTCGTGTTTAATTCATTGTATTATTTTCTCAATTATATAGGAATGTCCCAAGTAATAGGATGTTTGTTTAAACCCAGTATTAATTGTTTCGATATTATTAATGACGATAGTGACCCGTCCCCATGTAGAATATTGAAAAATTATGGTACGTTTATGAATGAATGAATCTTTATTTTCAAATTAAAGTAAATTGTCAAATAAAATATTTTAAAATAGTACAATTAAATTATTAAAATGTCCAAAAATATAAATACCTACATAATGTTAAAAAAAATTACAAATAACACAAATAATGTTCAACCAAACAGGAATAAAACAATATTATAACAGATTTAGACAGCATAATCATCAAAAAACTCCCCGACAGAGTAAATATGCTTTTTCAACTAAAAACTTTTTAGAAGAGCCTATTAATAATTAATGCGGGTCCGCAAATACAAATTGAAGGGGCAATTTGCGGACCCTGATTTGCTAACAATCGAAATCCGCGCCTGTAGTTAGCTGGCGGCGGGAGATGGGCGAAACATAACCTATGTGAATATGTGATGTATCCTTTTCTATTTCCGTAAATGCAACGGTTTCTGATGAATATAGGGAAAACGGAAATATAATTTTTAATACACAGATGAGTGATAAGGATATTCAAATCCAAAATGCTCAATCTCAAGCGATAGAAGATGTTCTATCTTCTATCAAAAAATGTAGATTTATCAATTATTGAGATACCCTTGAAATTTAAAATTTTGTAGTTATTTCATAACTACAAAGTTCAGTCTAGCTATTTACCTAAAAGTTGTACGATTTTTGAAAAAGAAGTTGATATTAAAATAATATAAATTTTTTTTGAGAAATCTGCATTTCTACTGCTTGAAAAGTTAATACATGAAAAAAAAAAAAGAAAAAATGGTTTTGCATCAATAGCATTCAGCCAAGTGTGAGGTGTGACTCATGTTTGATGTAGGTGCAAAAAAGATGTTCTGGGCTCTATAAACTACCCCGTTCAAATGCTAAATGCATTTGTATTTCATGTAAGTTTTACCGCAAATATTTTCAATTTTCATGGAAGTCAACTTCCCTTACAAAATTTCCCCTTCAATTTGTATTTGCGTACCCGCATTAATTAGCAAATTTTTGTGTAACTTTTAGTTCTAAATACTACAGTTTTAGAGATTCTTTTTAAATGAATACTTATACAAGGTGTTTCATAAGGAATGGTCAATATTTTAATTATAGGTTCAGGACCTCCAAATATTAATATTTCGTGTTGAAGTTAAAATTTATTTTTCGATTTTTTGCAATTTCTTTATTATTCAACATTTTTAGTATCCATTTTTTTATTCCTGGCCTTTGTTGATTTTTTTTCAAGTCTCTATGATACACCCTGTACATTTGAACAAAAAAGGTATACTTGTTTCATAAATTCAGCTCATTTCGAGTTATTTGCATTTAAAATATTCTAGCCACAGAAAACTAAAATGAAAATGTACATCTGCCAAATTGTTAGTTGTTAGATTTAATTTAATGACTGCAGTGTTAATTTTGTTCACCAAATTCCATCTAAATGAGAGATATGATTTTTCTGGACTTGCTGCTGTCAGCAGGTTCAGAGAAAAATATTGAAAAAAATTCCCTCGGCCAGCCCGATATAAATCCTTTGGATTATTTTTTATGGGGTTACATATAGTACATTCAAGAATTACACCTTTTTTCATGTCAGAAAATCATTAAGTTGAAACACTATCGTCGACCACTCAACCAAAACACAATCTTAACACACTCTACGCGCGTTTCACCAACTATGTTGGCATCATCAGGAGTTGATGATAGAAAATCATTAAGTAAAAGACTTAAAGCCTGTATTGACGTACGTATTGTTATCATTTTTGAAGCTAAAAGTCAAAATTTATTTACAGCAATTGAGAAAAAAATCACATAATTATATCTAAATAAATAATTCTAACCGCCTGCTAATTTTAAGTTAATTTTAAATAAATTGGAACAACATTTTCCAGACTGGTTCACTAACAATGAATGTAAAATGAATATATTATTTATGTTAGAACTGTTAATAAGAACTTTATTGATTTTTAAGGAAACTAAAACATGGTCTTCAAAAAAGTATTTTGACCAGACCGTAAAAAAATACTAAATTAGCAAGTAACAAAAATTCAAATATCGTTTAAACTAGTTTAGGTAAATTATTTTATTACAGACAATAAATGAGTTCAAAGTTCATAAAATTTCTAAACCACTAACCACTGGGTACCTGAGATGGAATGTTAAATATTTTATTGATTTTATTTCATCGCGGTAAAGTTTTCAAAATAATTTAATTCAAAAGTCTGCCATCTATTATTCACTGGGATAGCGGTAAAATAAGGTTTTCAGATTTTGTCGCAAAATCACCCGTGGCACCACCTCCTAATATACATGCATCTTTGTTTTGAATCTCTTGCTCATACTCATGAGGTTGAAAGACATACCTTTATACAGACAACGGAAATACTAATAAGAGATTGGGTACAGGATCCATTTACTTAATTAAAAATCAGAAGAAGAGAGTGACATTTACAAATAAACAAGGAAAAATCTTTACGGTAGAGAAAAAAATCAATATTATAGGTTAGAAAATACTTGCAGAATCTAAGAAAAAGAAAAGAAATTTAAACCAAGTCCTTAAAAATGTCTGAAAGGAACAGATCATTGTCTTTAGGGTAAAGTTCGTTTAAACAGTTGAAATTGTCGTTGTGAAGACATGAGTTAATTTCAAACATTTCCAAAATGTTAGGTCTAAAACTCTTCGGACATTTATGTAGAAGTTTTACATTAGAAGGAGAAAAAGAATGATGAGAATAAAGAATATGGTTGGCGAACGAAGAAGAAGTATTGACGATGTATGTGCCCTGATATTTCTCAATCATCTTCAAATGTTCTTTGACTCGATGTTAATATGTTAAATAATAAAGAAATTATTGCAACAGAACGAAAAATAAATTTTAACTTCAACACCCTGTATCTGAGTAGTAGATAACATTTGTGTAGTGACGTTTTCACGTCTCTACATTTTATGACACATAATGACAGTTGGTTAGTTTTTATTTATAACCTCACTTACAAATTTCTGGTATAGAACAATCAGCACCAAGGCATCGTTCCAAAGTTCATCTCTCCGTTTTCCTCGTCCCAAGATCGAAGTTCATCACCCAGCGACGAGGGAACAAATAAATTGTTTCATTCATTATTATATTTTTATTTTTATATACACATGTTCAGCTTTCAATATATATTTATACATCTTAAAATTTATTCATCTGCAACGGATCGTTAAGAGATCTTCTAGGATCAATCTACTCGTAGTATTCGGTCATGGACGCTCAAATACAAATACCAACCGAATATTATAATTTGACCAAGAGTTATTTAGTAAAATCTTAATATTTGGAGGTCCTGAATCTATAAGTATATTGGTAGAAAAAGTTTACTATGCTCTAATTGTAAATCGCAACTAACACATCAACTAGGCGTATTTATTATTGTTTTTATTATTTTAAATAAGCAACCCTGTAATCCGAATGGAAGTTGTGCCGCTAGTATACCGTTTGCTTAACCGGCAATTTATTTTGGGCAAATTGGAATTGGGAATATGCAGATGTCGAGTACCTTTATTCATTGAAAAATATATTTAAGAGGACGGCTACCGACTCCAATTACAACAATTTATTTTATGGTAATCGCTATTGTTACGATTCCGAAACGCTCCGAGTCGTATACAGATTTTTTCTCGTCTATCGAATCGGCAATGTTAAAAGAATCGTTTTGTTTTTATTTTTGGAATTAAAACTATAAATGACGTTACAGTTCGGCGAATGGACCGTCTGGATACTCTGCTCGTGTCACAGAATTACACGAGTTGTTTTATATGTGTACCAATTTGTAGCAGAAACAATTATTTATTCAATTCTAAGGGACGATGGAAGAAGCCAAAAGGCAAACAACGGTCTAGATGTGGAATTAAATAAATTAAATACCAAATCTAACGTTTTTTCAAAGTTCATGTTGTTAAGCGTATACAGGGTGTTACCAAATAAGTGCGAAAGTTTTTAGGGGATGAATCCTTGTCGAAAATTAAGGGGGGTCGTTCATACAGGGTGAGTCACAAGGAATTGTACATACTTCTACCATAAGCAGAGGCACCTTAGTGGATTACCAAATGACCATTAAAAAATGTCTTCTGTTTTTGTTTTTAATAATGTACAGGTCATATCTTTTCAATGATTAAGTCGATTTGTCTTATTTTTTGGTAAAAGTGTGTAATGACGTCTAGCAACTATCTGACATATACAGAACTAAAAAATCCCAGGGCCGGCTTCGCGAAAATTTGTTGAATTGCTATAATTGCAATAATTCACTCTGTACATGATTTCTCTAAAATGTGATATGATTTCTCCAGACGATATAAATAGATAGTTAAACCTGGATATCTGAAATTTTTGTTACACTTGCCTTACATTTTTAATTAAAGATTCATTTTAAAGTAAAATTGAAAATTGGCGATAATGAAATATCTTACTGTATAATAATGTTTAGTAATTATAAAGAAATCTTTAAAATAAACAATAACGAAACACACTGTATTCCAGTATAGTAAATACCAGAATTTGAATCAATTTGCAGGGCCGCATTTAAAAATTTGTCAAAAATTCACCCTGTATGTAACTTTTTCTACCCACAATGGACTGAAATTAGATTGAAAATGTTTGCATCAACCTAGTTTTGTCATTTGTTTCAGCGAAAATCATGTGTAATTATTTTAATCGGAATTAAATTAACAACCCCAAGAAATGTTTATTCATAAATTAAGAAATAAAATAAATAACAATAACCAAAAACAAAACCGTTTTAACAATGCTTCAGCCCATACGTGCGAATTTCGCGAATTATTTATTCCATCCCTGGTAAATTGTGCTTCATCGGTGAATAAAGTTCTGTACAATACAAGTCGGTGATTCGCAACCCACTTTGAAAATGCTTTTCTGGTATTCATTTTTGGATTTAAGTCCACAGTATCCAGTATATTGTCTTCTAAAACATAATCTACATTTCGTTCTGATTTTGTTTTAGGGAAGGTGCCATTGTTTTTCAAGAAATTAAAAACTGATCCGAACGTTTGATGGCTGGGTATTCGGCGTTGAGGGAATCGCCTTTCATACTCTCTTGCGGTAGCCCTACCGTTACCATTACAAAAGCCATAAACAAAAATAATCATTGAAAAGATATGACCAAACATTATTTTGGTCCAAATCCATAAATCGCTATGGACATTATTAAAGAAAAACAGAAGACATTTTTTAATGGTCATTTGGTAATCCCCTAAGGCGCCTCTGCTTATGGTAGAAGTATGTACAGTTCCTGGTGACTAACCCTGTATAAACAAAAGCTCTTAGGCCTTTCCTTGAAAAGTTACACGCTTCCAAAAATGAGAAAAAAAATGTTTTTTCTTGAAAGTGCAGAAGAGTTTTTTAATTATGTTGTCATCTTTTAAAGGGGTGAAACATGCAACCCCTATTCCATTTTTGACCAGAACTTTTTAACGAAACAAATGTTGAAAAAAACGATTTATAGCAAAACTTTTTTAACTCTTATGTTGTGTCCGTAAAAGCAATAGTTTCCTATAAAAAAACAACATTATGCATCGAAAAGATCCAGTATGTGGCTGTCACAGTTTGTTTGTACAAATTGTGATTTCAATCGTATTTTAAAATCGAAAAAATCTAGTACGTGGCTGTCAAGTCGTTTTGATTTCTATGTGGTAGTTGAAAGTTCAATTGTCTTTTGAATCTTCAATATGAATAATTACACTAACGCTGAAGTGGGCTCAGAGCTTCTCATTCTCGACAATGATTCACCCCCTAAAAACTTTTGCACTTATTTTGTAACAATGAAGTTCGTACATGAATGATATTTATTTATTGAACACAAACATTTTGATTTGAATGCCACTTAAATTATCACAAAAGTAATGTAAGACCCAATATTCGCAATATGAATCTTGTTGACGTAAATCTTAACATTCTTAGCCAACAATTAATGTTTGAGAAATTAACTGAAACATAGTTAGAGTTTAATAGGAGTATCTACGATCAACTATATTAGAGAAATTGCTTTCTATCATGAGTTTGTTAATGACCTTTGATCTGAAGGTAGGTATGCTTTGACCTATTTGTTTTGTTAAATTACATATGAGAAAGCCCTAGGAGCAAGGGAATATTAAACTATTAATATTGCGTAGAATCGTGGATTGCGTATATAGAGGGCTGTTTGCAATAACGATACTCAACTTTTTTAAGCCTTCCAAAAATATCTCATCAAAATACGCATTAGTTTCAGCTACGACTTCGTCATTTATTGATTTTTTTCCGCCAAGCAATTTTTTAAGATTTGAAAGAGAAAAAATCGCCGGGGGTCAAATCCCGTGAATAACGTGGATGTGGCCAGATTTCTTATTTTAAATTAGGGATGTTTTTCTTTAAAGTTTCATCAAATCTGGCCAGTAATATTGTCGTAATATTGTTAATATTTTTCCCCTTTTCAAGTAATCAATGTGAATTATACCTCTCGCATTCCAAAGAATAGTAGTAATCATCTTGTTCGCTGAGAAAACCATCTTCTTTGGGGCATGTTCACCTGGTAAAATCCATTGTTTTGATTGTTCTTTTGTTTCATCACAGTTTCATCAACTGTTGACCTGACCCGACTGGATTTTTAAACACTTAGTTAACTTGACCACTTACTGATAACTTTGTCATATGCAAAAACTCATGAATTTTTAGTAACTTTCATTTTTTTCTACGATTAATATGTCTCTATCTTTATTACGATTAAATTGATTCCCACAATAAATGCCGATCCTTATTGTATCACGTTTTTTTCCCCTTCCATTATCCTTTTCTTGTATTTTCTTCGCATTCGACAGTAAACTTGAAAATAAAAAACATAAAGTTACAACTTAGTCGTATTTTTGTCATTGGAAATACGTTCTAAGTCTAATCCGTTGCCGCACTATCGAAAACAGGATTGCCAACCGATTCGTTCTTTCGTTTCTAGCAACGAACGGTACGAGAAAGAAAGTTCATCCTGATGCAGGAGCTGTCGAGCTTTATTTTTATCGTTTTTAGAATAGTCGAAGAGATCTACAAAACTTAAAAATGCTACTAGTTTACTATCTAGATATTCTAGATAACATACGTGAGAAAAATTAGGAAAATATGGTGAAATCATATTCATAAGACGCTGTTTTGTAAAAGAGGAATCTGGCGGGTAGACTGAATTTCAGATTCGAAGGAGGAACGCTTAGATCGTTTCAAAAACAATAATATGCTTGTTTGAACTTATTTTTGTTCTTGATGGCACATAATATATTATAATGGTTAACTAACTTGACCAGCTCAAAAAGAGATTACAAAAGTTAACTTCCAATACAAAGAGTAAAACAAAAACAGATAATTTTATTAATACCAATAAAATAACTATTTTTTATACTTTAAGTAATCACAGGACAGAATCTGATTTCAAAAATAATGTTTGAAACTAATTTTAACATAGTAAACTATAAAATTTCATGTGTCAAAATTTAACATGGTAATCCCATAAGAGATTTTCATCAACAGATTTAGGGTATTTACAAATAATCTAGAAAAGAACTGAATAGAAAAATTGAAAATAATATAATCTCAGATAAGTCTGCGATCACAATAACAATGAGAACATTATTATATTAAGTGTTTTGAGAAAAAGAAATTTTAAACTTAACCTCAAAATTCAATATAATCAATTCAATTTCAAGGGAAATAGTATA
Source organism: Crepidodera aurea (assembly GCA_949320105.2). NCBI lineage: Eukaryota > Metazoa > Arthropoda > Insecta > Coleoptera > Chrysomelidae > Crepidodera > Crepidodera aurea. Next base: position 56,649,841 of record OX439475.1, read on the forward strand.
AATTGTGAAAATAGAGTGTTGGGACTTCTAAAATTGAAGAAATACAGTAAAAAAGGCAATAATAATAAAGTTTTATGAGATTCAAGAAATCAATAATAACGAACATAAAAAGTCTTTGTATAAAGTTAATATAAGTAGGAATTGTACAAAAATTACATCAAAATTATTCTTTTTGTCTCTAGAATAATTTGGTGCTAATTAAAAATTGTATAAAAATTAATAATTTTTTAATTTTTGTAAAAATTTAATTTAAAAAACTGTCAAATTCCAATCTAGTGAGCTATGACTGTTTCTCGCTATCAAGCGAGGCTTTTTGCTTAAAACTCTTGAATAGTTGACTTCGCTCTGCATGACTAAAACAAACGAAGTCAAGTCATTGCAACACTGATAAAAGAATAAAAATGTCAAGAAGTGACGCTATTTTTCAAGAAAAAGGAAAAAACTTTTAAATCAAGAGAAGAAGCCACAATTATCCATCCTGTCCTGCATCCCGATTAAGAGATCCAGAGTATCCTGATCGAATTGTATCCTGACTAAATTTATCCAATTTCCGTTTTGAAAAACATTCCATTTGTATTTTTGAAGAACATCTATTTAACAACACTAACAACACTGATTCTGCCACATTTTTATTACTATTGTTCACTAATTTATATAGGTTGCTCGAGAACTAGTTTTGATCGATTACAAATTATTCAGAACAAGGCTATGAGAATAATTCTGGATTGCAATAGGTATACTAGTGTGGATTTGATGATCAACTGTTTAAATTGGTTACAAATTGATAAGTTCCTTTATGTACAAACTATGATCTTTATCTTTAAAATCATGAATAATCTATTGCCGCAATATTTGAATTGTCAATTAATTCCCATCTCACAAATACATGGATAGATAATTTTTATGTCAAAACAACTAATAAAACAAGTTCAATGAAAAACTTTCCAAAGGAATTGTTCAATTTAATCGTTTGCCGCAGTATATAAAAGATAGTAGAAATGTAACCATTTTTAAAAAATCATTGACTGTATATTTAAAAAATAACTATGTAGAAATCTAGTGGTTCAGATATATTTATATACTTATTTATTAATTTAATTTATAGTTGTTCAATTTAATGTAAACATTTTAAAAAATTATGGAATGTATATTGTTTAATTTTCAGATAATTAAACATGTAAACTCATATTCGTTACTCGTAAAACCGGCAACGATGCACCAAAATATGTTGACGAGCGGCATCACAAAGACGCGGTGTCAGCAAAAACAATTTTTTTGCTCCATTTCATAATTGCGGTATCAAACCCGGAAGCGCGGCTCATCAAAGTTATTTTTTGCTCGATGTTAATAATGGTATTGGGCAAATTTAACCGTCGAATCTAGACAATAAAAAAAAAGCTTACACGTGTTACGCGGCTCAAGTTAAAAGGATTTTTCGGGAAGGTGTTGCGCAATCTGGAAAGAAAGATTTTGAAGCGACGGAGGTTGTCGAAAAAAGAGAGAAGTGGGGCTAGCCATGATCAAGCTAGGACCCTTCAGTGTCTAATTATCACTCACGCAGAACACACGCAAACAATATTTTCTGAATGATGTGATCATTTTTATTTTAATTCATTTTCATTAATATGTGTTAGTGCTTGTTAAGCACATATTAATTATAATACTTGTTCATTGATTACTAGTTTAAGGTAATCCTTTGTTATGTTGTTGTTTGTTTTATTTAACAAGTTTAATAAATAGTTAAATAAAAGGGTTCATAGTTTTTGTTGAATGAAGTTGAGAAGCAATCCTTATACAGTCCATTTTTTTACGAATACAACGATGCAGTTTAAAAAGGCGATAACCCAGTGTTGGTCGTCCTGGGAAACTGGCACAACATAGGGTTTATTCCAGAACCCTCAACATGGTCCAAACGATCCGGATTTAAACCAGAGATTCTTCAATGATCCTGAGCGACTCCAGAGATTCTTCAATGATCCTGAGCGACTCCAGAGACTCTTCAATGATCCTGAGCGATCCCGTTCAACTCTTCAACTTCATCAGTAGGCCTATGGTGGCTTAAAAAACTTCAAGCAACTTCAAACCTTCAAGCAACTCTTCACAGCAAGAAATTGTAAGGTATTTTTTGTAAAACTCATTTAAACTCGTTGTAACCACTTAAAAGCGGTCCGATAACAATCGTAGGCTTGTGGTAAATTAATGCACACATTTTTTCGTTACATTTACGTATAAAAAACTTTCATTGTATTTTAAACTTACCATATTCTCGGCGCATGCGCTAATTAGCCGGCCGTAGATATTTATTTACTTACTTACTGTAAACTATCAAACATTTATAAAAAAGGAAACATTTCGTATTTAAGTATTCTACATAGTTATAGCTATAAAGCTCAGATACATGTATTTTTTCATTCTTTCTTAACATACCTATAAAACATTTGTCGCATTTTATACATTTTTTTCTGTAGGAATTTGTATTTATATAATTGTCGCATATTTTTAACCTATAATACATTGCATCTACTTGTATTTACGTACTTTTATCGTACACATTTTATGTTCTAACAGAAAGAACAAATTTTCACACAATCAAAATCTACAATTCAAAAAATGAACTCAATTTTCATATATACAAACATTTCTCTGTCAAAAATTGAAAAATTGTTCTCGCTACCAATTTTGTCGCAATCATTCAGAAAATATGCATTCGTATTTTTACATTTCGTGTAAACAGCACGAAAGTTTATTAAAAAATAACTAGGCTTTTAAAACGCCACCTTTCCAAGTTAAGAATCAACAATTCAACTCGTTCACTATACAAACACAATTTTAAAAAAAAAAACTCGTATCGTTCGTAATTAAAACAAATTTTCGTACAAGAAAATTGCACTAATAATCAAATCGCATTTATTCTTAACTTACTTTTTTCATTTGCCGACGGCAAAAAATAATTCTCGCATTTTCAAATACTTTCGCATTTTACAAATCATTTCGCAACAAATTCGTAAAAACCCGTAGATATGGTTCTACGATTCTACAAATAAATCGCTAAACAATATTTAAAACTCAAATCACAAACATTCGCTATTTTTACAATCAAACTTTATTCTTAAAATTCACTTTTGTTACAAATACAAAAACAACAGCTGATCGTTGTTTCGAGATCTAATATCTCACTTAATAAATAAAAATCATTTTTTAACTTACAACTCAATACTATAAAAACATTTTACTATTTTCTACTTTTTATACAAGGTGTTCTTCAAAAATAAGACACCTCCCTTTTATTCTAGAAACTAGCGCCGCATCAGAGGTACAAAAGGGCTGCATACCCTTATATTTTTATTCTCGTTCATAGGGAAAATTATCCCTTAGCAACAGGCTCTCCATAGCCAAACAATTTTCAATCTATCGTTCATTGCACATACTTTTCTATTTTTTCGTTTTGCACTCAAGAAGAAGTTCTTTATTTAAAGACTTCTTGTATTTCGTTCATTTTCGCATTTTCAATCTAAAGGGAAGTCCTTCATTTTATAGCAAGGCTCCTGTACTATTTTTATTCGCATTCGTTCGCATTATTTTTCTATAGGGTGATCTACTAAACGATTATACCCTCTTCTAGCAAACATATTTCAATTTTCGTTGACAATTTTATACTTTTTTCTATAGGGTGATCTACTAAAAGATTATACCTTCTCTTGCAAATATATTTTGATTTTTCTCTAACAACAAACATTTAAATTTCTAGCAATTCTACTTTTCATTTTCGCACAAGATGTTCTATATGGTTAGACATATCCCTTTGGCACCTTACTAGGTCCAAGGGGTTGTAGGGGGGAAACTACCCTCAGGGATATTGGATGCCCAGACTCTATGACAAAAATAAGATGATCTCTATGGTGAGACATCTCCCTTTGGTATCTTTCAGGTCTAAGGGGTTGTATGGGGGAAACTACCCTCAGGGATATTGGATGCCCAGACTCTATGACAAAAATAAGATGATCTCTATGGTGAGACATCTCCCTTTGGTATCTTTCAGATCTAAGGGGTTGTATGGGGAAACTACCCCCAGGGATATTGGATGCCCAGACTCTGTCAATCAACAATGCTAGGTGATCTCTATGGTGAGACACCTCCCTTTGGTGCCAAACTAGGTCCAAGGGGTTGTAGACGGGATACTAAAATGCCCAGTTATGTATCGTTCTAAAATTCAAAACTCTTGTCAACTGTATAGGGAAACTACCCTCTTTAACAAATAAAAACTTTAAAAATGTCCTTCTAATAAGGCTCTATTTTCAGGATTACTTATCTATTTATCGCACTTTTTCATGTATTCAACTTTCAGGGAAAACTACCCTCAAACAATTATTTTTATCATAAACATTCTTTGACATTTCTACTTTACTTTGTACCAAAAATCCTCTGATGTGGCCAAAAAAGGTGTTCGTACATTCATTTCAATTGTTGTACTGGAAAAAACATTCCACAACAAAAAACTATTCGTTAAATCAAACCTTTCTACTTTTATACATACAAGGGATCAATAACCCATCATTTAAAAACCAAACAAAAATCAATCAAATAAACTAACATAAATAAATCTTAAAAACAAATTAAAACGCTCAAACGCATTCATTTTAATTTTCACAAGGCATTTCATTTTATAGCAAATACCTTAAACAAGCTGTGATGCAATTTCTATTTTTCTTTTTTTGTTCATTTATACAGGGTGATCTCATCCAAAGATTATACCCTAGGGACATTTCGTGCCCACATTCTCTGACAATTCTTTTTATACAGGGTGATTCCCACAAGCGGAAAATATTCCCAAATATTTTAGACTTTTCATTTTTTCTACTTTCATACAGGGTGATCGTATACCCTTGGGATTTCTTTTTGCCCATTTTGATATTGTAGGCTGAGGCAGTCGTTATAGAGAGAGGGCTAAGGAATTGATCTGGGATATTCCTGCTAGCAGATCGGGGAAAGCCAACGCCTATAGTCGCAATTTTTGTATTGTTCGTTCACATTTTCATGTCGATTCATAACAATGATCTTCATTAAGTCTCTTGTTACACATTTACTTGTTCATTCGTACAGGGTGATTATACCCTAGGGACATTTCGTGCCCATATTCTATGACAAATTCTCTACTTCTACAGGGTGATTCCATCAAGCGGAAAATATTCCCAAATATTTTAAACTTTTTCTTTCATACATGGTGAGCAAATACCCTCAGGATTTTATATCCATCATTCAGAAAACTTTTAAACTTTTTTCATTCATACAGGGTGAGCAAATACCCTTAGGATTTTATATCCATCCAAATATTTTAAACAATTCTACTTTCATACAGGGTGATAGTATACCCTTGGGATCTTTTTGCCCATTTTCGTTCAAACATTCATGTACTGTTTTGGCATTCATTTGTAGGGAAAAACTATTGTAGGCTGAGGTAGTCGTTATAGAGAGAGGGCTAAGGAATTGATCTGGGATATTCCTGCTAGCAGATCTGGGAAAGCCAACGCCTATAGTTGCAATTTTTTGCAATTGTTGCTAAGATTTTGGCATGTTTTGTTTTTTAATTCCAAATAAGGAACATGGCTCGGTGATGCCTAATCACAAATCGTTTGCACAAATCATATCTTTTAAACTTATGCGCCCACAAGCGGCCAGGATTCAAATATCCAATTTTTATTAAACTATGCGCCCACAAGCGGCCAGGATTCAAATATCCAATTTTTATTAAACTATGCGCCCACAAGCGGCCAGGATTTAAATATCCAATTTTTGTAAACTATGCGCCCACAAGCGGCCAGGATTCAAATGTCCAATTTTTACTAAACTATGCGCCCACAAGCGGCCAGGATCCAAATATCCAAACATTTTAAAACCTTTTACATTTTTCAAACTTATTTCAATTAAATTCATTCCCAAACTACAGGGTGATGACCCAAATTACTAAAAATTTTTTTTAAAAAAAAAAAAAACTTTCAATACCAATGCGTCCCTATACTCCGCCTCTTTTCGCGGGGGGAGAATGTTTAATTTTCAGATAATTAAACATGTAAACTCATATTCGTTACTCGTAAAACCGGCAACGATGCACCAAAATATGTTGACGAGCGGCATCACAAAGACGCGGTGTCAGCAAAAACAATTTTTTTGCTCCATTTCATAATTGCAGTATCAAACCCGGAAGCGCGGCTCATCAAAGTTATTTTTTGCTCGATGTTAATAATGGTATTGGGCAAATTTAACCGTCGAATCTAGACAATAAAAAAAAAGCTTACACGTGTTACGCGGCTCAAGTTAAAAGGATTTTTCGGGAAGGTGTTGCGCAATCTGGAAAGAAAGATTTTGAAGCGACGGAGGTTGTCGAAAAAAGAGAGAAGTGGGGCTAGCCATGATCAAGCTAGGACCCTTCAGTGTCTAATTATCACTCACGCAGAACACACGCAAACAATATTTTCTGAATGATGTGATCATTTTTATTTTAATTCATTTTCATTAATATGTGTTAGTGCTTGTTAAGCACATATTAATTATAATACTTGTTCATTGATTACTAGTTTAAGGTAATCCTTTGTTATGTTGTTGTTTGTTTTATTTAACAAGTTTAATAAATAGTTAAATAAAAGGGTTCATAGTTTTTGTTGAATGAAGTTGAGAAGCAATCCTTATACAGTCCATTTTTTTACGAATACAGCGATGCAGTTTAAAAAGGCGATAACCCAGTGTTGGTCGTCCTGGGAAACTGGCACAACATAGGGTTTATTCCAGAACCCTCAACATATATTTAAAAAAATAAAACTGTACAAATCTAGTAGGTCTTATATATATTTATTGTGTTGTTTGTTTGTTTCTCATTGTTGTATGTTTTTTTTACTATGTATGCTTTTGTAATTTTAATATCCATGTTATGAATGATTTATTGTATTAATACATTGTCTCTTAGAATTTGTAAATTTATTATGCATATTAGGTATAGTTTATTACATTATTAGATCTTTCAGTATTCCTTGTACATAGACAATCTCGTTTTGCAGTCGTAGTAGTCGTGTTATTTATATATACATATTACAGAAAAATTATGATAAAATGTATGTAATGATTATCTTTTTGATAAATTTATTATTATTATTATTAACAATAACTGTAGGAATAAGGAAGACTTAGTCTTAAATAAAGGTACCAATTTTCATTAAATATCGATATTTAAAAACATTTTAAAACAATAAAAGGCACTAACTAATTTTCTAAGGTTAACCTATAAATAACTTAGGTTAGAGTGTTGCAGAATAAGGTGAGAAAATAACAATAAATTTCACTTGTAACTGTTAATTTTTCTTTGTAGTAAATAAAAATACACCTACCGTATTTGACCAAATATTAATTGCACATGCAATTAAAAGGTTTTTCGTTACTGATTTTTTTGTTATTAATAAATGTTTATGAATTTATCTCAGTAGTCGTTATTATTGATTTTTAAAACTACAAGCCAATTACAAACACACCTGAGGTTAAGAATCTCTACTCTGCATAGTAGATGGCGCCCAATGCATTCTGTCAGACGTAATAATTTACATTCTGAGCTTAGGAAGGAGGCAAGAATAAAAATATTTCAAATATATTTTAAATTTATTTAAAAAGAAAAGTTAGTTAATAAAGTATGTAAATTAGAAACAAATTAAATAAAATAAAAAACGAGAAGAGCTGTAGTCGAGGTTAGTTGATTCAAAATTTTATAAGTTATGTACTAAAATTTAAAATTAAAAGGCAATAAAAATAAATTAAACAACATCCTATTATGACAAAAGTAACAGTACGTAACAATATACAAGCAAATTGGTAAAGTGACTATTCTGGTACCACTACTGATAAAGATGTAAATTAAAGAGCAGAGTGCTTAAACTTGATAGAATCTACCACTTATTCCACCTCTGATTTCTACTCAACTCTGCCGTTATAGTTTGTCCATTTTCAATTGCAGACATATAAAAACAACATTCCCAGATGTGCCGACAAGTTGCTTTGATCGGCATTGGCGTGCTATATTATTTTTAAAAATACGTTAAAAAATATAATGTAAAGGCAATCATAAAGTTGATGGCGTTAATAGACCAAGCGCAATTTTCGTTAAAATGAAATAATAAGCCATGGCGTGCTATATAACTTACGATTATAAAGAACATATTCCATATAAACAAATGCAAAATTAATTTAGAATTAAAGTATACTTACCTGCAAGGGCTTTGATTTAAAGAGGGTACCAGTCGTTAATTGTTTTCCTTATACAGACGTGGCAAAATTTTAACGGAACATAAGATTTTCAGTGTGTTTTGGACGAGAGCTAAATATACGAAAAGTGCGCGACGGCGTATTAATTATTTAATTGAACCATTCTTCCCCTTCCTGCTTCGAGCAACTAACACATGATACCCAGTCTACTGAAAGTTTTTATCATAATTTTCTTTATAGTAATACCTATTATAATTGGCGGATTTGGAAATTGACTTATTCCTTTAATAATTGGAGCCCGTGAAGCCTTCCCCCGAATAAATAATATAAAATTTTGATTATTGCCCCCATAAACAGTTCTACGTATATACTCTTACATAGCTTTATCAATTTTTTTCAATTTTTCTTTACACGGTTTTCGATTTTGTGAATGATTCAAAGCAACTCATTTTGTGATTACTCGATGGATGAAAAATTTATATATTTTTTATTTTTATTCAGCAATTCTTATTATGATAAAATAACCAGCAATTTGATGATTGCTGGTTATTTTTCTTTCAAAGACAATCCAATATATCCAAAATAACTTGTTCAGTTTGTATTTGTAAGTCTTTATTATCGAATTCATACCTGTCCTATACCCTCTCTCGACCCGTCAATGTATTGTACCGAAACCCGAAACGAGCGCTTAACCGCAGAGATAAAAAATGATTTATGAGTCGAAATTTCTTAGCCAGTCGAATGCCTTTCCAAGCGACGAACATTGTTCTAATTGGTTAATTCTACAGTCAATCAAGTCCGCTTGGACTAAATGAAGGTGTGGCAAAGAATAAATTGGTACAGGTAGACATTTGTCCCATAATTTTGCATTAGGTCTGTACTTTATTTATATATATTCATAATTTTTTAAACGATCCTTGTATAAAGCGGGATAAATTTTGTCCTGCAATTGAAAATAGTTAAATTATACTGTCTCAATAAAAATTGTTGAGGAGTAGTATAGTGATCAGAAATAAGTGCAGGCAGCTGGGTGTGCATTGTTGTGTTGAAAGGCGAGGAATTACTCTTAACAATCCTAATAAGATGTATCAAAAATTAACTTCCTCCTTTTACTTTAAACTACTGCTAACATAAGAGAGTGTAGGTGTCAAATACTCGGACCAGAGGATAACTTGCTTCCTAGAACTATCCCAAGCAAACAAAAAAATCTCTAAACCTCTCCCACTAAAAACGTAACGTTCTTTTCTGTACCTCGCGCAATTTTCAATCGATGCTAAACATCCTGGAACAACAACAGTCTTAAGGATTAAGATACAGTTGATTGAGATTGCCGAGCTTATGATCGGCTACGAATGACTATCGAATTTATCCGATTACGTTTGCCTTGATGCGATGCGATGCTGTTTCTATTCCATTCCGTGCCGTTCAGATCCATTCCATTCCGGAATTAATCTTTGTTATTTGCTGTATTCGAAAGGCGAAAAGAATCGTTACTGCAGTGACGTAGTTTGTTGAGTCAGGTCAACGCTTCTTAAACATTTTTACTCACGAACACCTTAGATATTGTCACAAATCCCATATATAATTAAAATATTAATTTTGGAAAACTAGATAACAAAGTCAAAAACATTTAAGAATTTTATTTACCGAAATTATTTTATTTAAACTTATTTACACAATAGAAAACTCAAACCAGGTCTCATTGCAAAATTTGACTGCCCAGAAAGACGAAAATCGATGTTAAATTGCCTAATTGAAAGGCTATTACAGAGATAAATGTAGGACAATTTATTGAAACTATACTCTGCAACTGTCAGCGAAATTTTCATAGAAACCCTTTTGCAACGAGAAAGAATGGACAGTCAGTTGGTTGTTGGCTGCAGTGTCAAGAGTTGGCTGGGTGGCCGAAGAGGTCTCCGAAAGAGTAGCGATAGACAAAGATCCAAAAGTAGCGTTAAAAGTTAAGTTTTAAAGGATACCATAAAGAATAAAGAAGTATCCGAAGGTTAGACTCCGGCGGGGTTCCGGGACACACTGGAGTGGAGGGTAATGAAATAGCAGAGGTACTCGCAAAAAAGGGGCTGAAACACCATTTCTGGGACCTGAACCCTTCTGCGGAATAAGCACCAGTACAATACTTGATGAACTTGGAAAAGAAGTAAATAACAAAAGATCCCAATACTGGATAGGACTAGAAGGAATGAGGCAGACCAAGACACTACTGGGAAACTATAACCAGAAGAGATCTGACGACTGCATCAGTAAAAGTAAAAATAAGCTCAGAATACTAACGGGTATCCTAACAGGCTGAGAGGCCACCTAAAGAAACTCGGATTAGTAGACAAATAATAATGCAGATTCTGCGAGGAAGAGGAGGAAACCTCTATGCAGATTCTGCAAGGAAGAGGAGGAAACCTCTACCCACATTCTCTCAGAATGCATTACCCGGCAGACATTGGACCACGTGACAATATTTGCGAAGTTCCTTTTTCCAAATAAAAAACGTTCGTATGCATTTATTATCTCCATATGTTGCAGCACCAAATTTTGAGGGTATACCTGCTTGTCTGACATCGGATTTGGTTTCAACGCTGAAAATACAATGACATAAAAGTTTTCTATATTGACACGCGCGCCAGGTGCATCGCTAGCGATACGCCGTGTATGGTCCCACTCAGGCCGGGTGTTTGTCTAGCAGTCAATTTATTTTGAACGATAATGTATTGCTAGAGAACATCATTTCATAAGTTTAACATTCAATTATAAAGCAGTGAAGGTATGAAAGAAAATAAAGTCCTTTTTATCTCACAAGTTATTTATTTGAAGAAGCGACCGGTTTCGGCGAACAAGATATCGCCATCATCAGCTTCTTCAAATAAATAACTTGTGAGATAAAAAGGACTTTATTTTCTTCCATACCTTCAGTAATTACTACTCACATATGGCTAACCCTATTTTAAATTATAAAGCAGTTGGCCTATTTATGTATATGGGTAAATAGAGTTTTGGCCAAGGAAATGCAGAAAATGAAATACTGTCTGGTATATTTAAAAGGAACAATATTATTCTTTTACAGATATTTAGTCTATTTACATGAAAAACAATTTGGCCTGGGCAGTCAAATGTCAAATGTTTTCTTGGCGCTCTAAGTGTTGAAGCAACTTGTCGGCACATCTGGGAATTTTGTTTTTATATTTCTGCAACTGCAAATGGGCAAACTATATGATTCTTGATTTTTAAGCCCCCTTACATTGTCAGCGAACAATTTTGTTGCAATTTCACCTCGTTCAAAACAAAATCTTATCCACCGTCATGAAATTTTATGATTTGGGGAAGAGTTTCGGACATAAAACATAAAGTTTTTACGTCCGCCCAATGGCGTCAGTAAAACTAATATTTGCGTTAAAACAAAAACAAAACGAATTCGTGAATAATAAATATAAAAAGTAAACTTGATCGATGTTCAAAACGTGAATACATTAATTCAATAGAACCGGCATAGATAATCTATGATTTGTTTGATTATTGTTTATTGCAGACGTCAAAAAATTCCAAAATTACTTAAAAGTTACTAAAACTTTATTACCATCAATACAACATTTAACATTTCTTTCGTTTAGACCCAGAAAAGCTGCAAAGAGTTTTTTTATTTTCAACATTAAATAAAAATTTAAATCGAAAACGGTAATTATATTTTAAACTTATTTTTTGGTAAAAGTGCTGCATGAATTGGGACGATTAATAATAATAATAATAGAAATTGACAGGACCTAAAATATTTGATTTATTATTTCTAATTTGTAGGATAGCGACAGATGACAATGTGGATATGTACAAAATGGGGAAATTAATCCTGCCTCCTGCCCAACATAACATTATATCATCTACATATACAGGGTGTTTCATAAGGAATGGTCAATATTTTAATAATAATAGGTTCAGGACCTCTAAATATTAATATATTACTAAATAACTGTGGGTCAAATAAAGTTATCTACTACTAAGATACAGGGTGTTGAAGTTAAAATTTATTTTTCGGTTTTTTGCAATAATTTCTTTATTATTTAACATATTGACTTGAAATTCGGTATGGTTATATTTTTAAGTTAATAAATCATAAGCGTGTTATCAATTTTGAGGATGAAGAAAAGTATCCATTTTTTTATTCCTGGCCTTTTTTTAATTTTTTTTTAAGTCTTTATGATGTACCCTGTAAATTTGAACAAAAAAGGTATACTTGTTTTAATAGCGTAGATTCAGCTCATTTCGAGATATTTGCATTTAAAATATTCAAGCCACAGTATTTATTTAATTTACTATATTTCAACATAGTAGGCTTGAAAACTAAAATGAAAATGTACAGCTGTCAAATAATTAATTGTTAGATTTAATTTAATGACTGCAGTGTTAATTTTGTGACACCACCATTTCTCTATTATTAAAACTGTCATGCCAGAAAATCATTAAGTAATAGTATATTATGGAATCTATTAAATCAAATTAAGAAAAACATTTTTAAATACTAAAGAAACTATTATACGAATATAAATACTTATTTAAATTAAATTAATCTTACTTGTTATTAAAATTTAAAGTTATATTACTGCAAGTCAAGAAATTAATTGTTGTATCTGCAACACCAAAATTTGACGTAAAATTCTCTTAATAAAATATCCATTTCAACAAATTTGATAAAGTTTTTAGTGAATGACTTGTACTGGCATTCATTTAATTTGACATTGACGTATAAAGTAAAGGTCGTGCTACATAGTAAATGTAAATGCGTTCTTGATCTTGATTGGTTAAATTTAGTTGCCTTATGATCATTGGTTATTAAAAGTGTTGAATTTTCATTATTCACGCTTTTTAACCAATCAAATCAATTTTACAAATACCCTATTCAATAATGAAGGTCAAATTCCAGTTTGATTTTTGGTTTATTATTTGGCATTAGTAGATAAAAGACTTAAAGCGTGTATTGACCTACATGGTGCACATTTTGAGAATTTAATTCAGTAATATCTTTTTTGTAACACATAATAAAGATATTATTATTATTGTCAATATGTTAAAAAACGAAAAATAAATTTTAACTTCAACACCTTATATCTTAGTAGTAGATAACACAAAACCCAGAGTTATTTAGTAAAATATTAATATTTGGAGGTCCTGAACCTATGATTAAAATATTGACCATTCCTTATGAAACATCCTGTATATGCCAATAAAAGTTAAATATATGTCTATTTATGCATTTTATTAGAAATTAAATATGCAAAAATGTATCTTTTCAATAGAAAAACATTTGGCCATGTCTGATAAAAGCGTTAGTAAATATCACATATTTTACTTATTTAATATCATTTATTTGATAAAAATATACTCGAGCTGAAAAACTAGAACCATTTTATTTATATGTAAAGAATAATAGAAATGAATGTGCTGCATGAAAGGATTACATGGCTTCGAATTCAGATCAATAGGCGTTTTTAAATGATTACGTGTTGGTAAAAAAATTAAAAAGGACTGTTAAATACACTGCTATGATTTGAGCGTAAATATAATTTTTACTTTAAATTATTGAGAGATAATTTATAGTTTTTTTTTCGTTGTAGAAAATTCTGTAAAAGAATTGGGTAATTTGGTTTAATAATAATAATAGGGCGGAGCGAGTCCAAGTAATGTTAGGGTAATTCGAAAACATTTTAAAAACAAATTTGATGTTTGAATAAGTAATTCAGGCCAACAAACAGTCCTGATTGAAGGTTTTCTATGGGGATTTCTAAAAACAACAAGTAAACTATTACAGTAATAATAATTATATATTGTAGCTCTAAGTGGTTTGCTAGTTATAATATTATTTAAATTGGATTAATGAATAAATAAATAAAAACTGTTTTTATCTCCCGAATGTCGTTATCAAAGATTGAAAATAGCATAAAAAATAATAAAACACATAAAATAAACTACCATTACAAAATACACCGAAAACAATTTTGTATTTTTGTGAACAAATAAAAATATATAAGAAAGAGCGGTCTGCTAAAAAATATCGTTTTTGCACGCCACTGGATTTTTAAATATTTAAAAAAAATTGTTAACGTATATTCATCAGACCGACTCTGCTTCCCCTTGAAACACTTTGTGCAAAACAAGAGTTGAAGAAAATGCACATAGAGAAAAAGAAAAGTTTCCAAAACGTACGTCATGTTCTCCGTTTTCATTTAAAAGCGGATAAATTACACCCTGAAATATTACCGTGTAGTCTGAAAAATACATGTATGAATTTTGAAGAGAAAAAAGTAACAAAAAGGAAGTAATTATTATGCTCGCATTTTGTGCATCAACTCTCATCTATTTTAGTTTTTTTCAAGAAGAATTTTGAACTTTAACTTTGTTAAGAAAAATTTAAAGAGTGTACAGGAAAGCAAATATTCTATCTAATTTAAATCTGAAGAAACAAAATATTGCATACATTGTTGAAAATATTACCCAAAAAGGTTAAAGAATTCTCAACTTACCCAATGTATCGCTGATGTAATTTGCTGACTAGGAGAGGATGAAGGGGGATAAGGAAAAATGCCTTTCTTAAAACAATGTCTTAAAACAAAAAACTATCACGATCCGAAATTAAAAACACTCGTTTTTTTTATTTAATTAAATTAAATTTTGTTCTGCTCAATGTACTCTCCGTACAAGTACTAAAGTCTTACTCGAGGAAAAAGCAACGTTGAAGACTACGGAACACATATGAAGAGTGGGAGGAGGAATAATTATTTATATTAATCAAAAATAAGTTCGTAGTTATGAGGCATCGAGTATTGTGCGTAAGGGACAAATATTCACAGGATTGTCAATTTCTAAGATTTGTTTACATTACATTTTAAAAATTAAGAGTTGCTTTGATTAAAAATATTAATAAATTCTTGCATCGTCCAACAGAAATTATTAAAAATTAATTTCTTTGCTGAAAATTTTGTAACTTTCCTGCCGAAATATTTTTTAAACTAAATATTTAATAAAATATTCAGTTATCAGTAAATATTATCAAAAAAATATTTATTTTATTATAAAGTATATTAAGTTATTCATTTTTCTCAAATGTGGCCCAAATGTTTATGGAATGAAACTTCTCTAAGATAGTACCACAGAAAATTTATCAACAAAATTAAATTGGCTGCTAGTTTCGGCGCAATGCCTAGAAAGCATTATAAAAACTTACAATATCATCATCTAAACATAAAAACACAACTTACAAATGGGAATCTGATAAACAATAAAGTTGGTACAAAAACTATTGAAAGACATATAACAAAAATTATAAAATTAATAACTATGGTACTTAGTGAAAAAGACCGTTTTCAACAAAATTTAAAAATGTTTTTCACTAAGTTCCATAGTTATGTAGTTTTATAATTTTTGTTATATGTTTTTCAATAATTTTTGTACCAATTTTATTGCTTATCAGATTCCCATGGGTAAGTTTTTATGTTTAGATGATGAGATTGTAAGTTTTTATAATTCTTTCTAGACCTGATGATGGCATTGTGCCGAAACTAGTAGCCAATTTAATTTTAATAAATTTTCTGTGGTACTGACTTCATAAATATTTTATTATTGTTTGTCCCCCGCTGCTATGTTTCTGTTTTAACAAATCGAATTCGGGTCTGTAGTAGAAAAATTTTTACTTATTGGAATTTTCCAATTTATGAAATTAAAAATTCCAGTTCACATATACCTTTCAAAGATCCTTTACATACATTCTCCTTAAGAAAAAACAAATTACTTAAACTGCATACTCTTCAATTTTCCAACATCCTGTGAATTCAAGTGGAGAATCCAAATCGACGGTATATGCACGTAAAATATGTAACGTACCAATTTGGAATGTAGAACGACATACGCCAGTCGCGAGACACGACATAGCTCTCCAATGTTGCTCAAAATAAAATGTTTCAAAACTATTTCTTTTATTGGTTGTTACTAGGTTTAGATGTATTTTGTTATTGTGGTACGATTTGTCAATCGAGAAAAACGGAAGAAATTCTGTATTTATAAATGCGTCATTATTTTTACTTTTAAAGAAAAACAATTTTTCAATTTTATACCGGTTGGAACAGAAGTGATCTCGAAATGAAAATTTAATAAATAGCTGATGTGTGGATCTTGTTCAGCTAGCAAAAAAGTACTAGCGATCATATAAGCTGGTGCTAGAGAGAGTTTTCTAGAAACTAAAAAAATAACAATATTATAAAAATAGTGAATGTTGTTTCAAGGCGACTCCTTATTCAGGCCGCCCGCGCCCACCAATAGGAAATTAGTAACGTGTACGGATCGAAATATACCCAATAACATTGTACCTAAACAAAAAAGAAAATGTTCAATAGATGTCCTTAAAATAACCCATTTGAGACTCGAAAAAGAAATAAAAAGAAAGAAAACACTTTTAATGGATCAACACTCTTTTCCAATAAAGAAGGAACACTGCGAATTATCACCCCCTTCGGACAAAACTAGAAAGGGCTCTAGAGGTCGTCTTCTCTTGCCCTTTAGTCGACTTTTTCGTAAATAAACTGATCCCGGAGAGCTGTAAGTCCTTTTCGGTATATTACATACATACGAGGGTCTTCAAAAAATAACTGTTGACTGTTTTTTCTTCACGGAATATTAAAATACAAGTAGGATGAAATAATTGAATCAAATATTTCTCCTTTTATATTTTTTTTCAAACAAGTGTTTATTATACAGTCAGTTTGCTACATTTAACTAGTTCATCTACCAGTAATATTCCACTATGCCTTTTTATCTAAGAAATCTTTACAGTTATACCTAAATTTGTATAAGTTCTAGTGACGAATTCGTTTAGAAAGTTGTATATTGGACAATCTTTAGAGTACACATGCTTTTTCAGCTCACTAGCCCAGCTGATGAATCATGATATGCCGAAACAGCGATATCTTGGAATGCAGCGCTATTAAGCTAGGCCTAGCAGGTCATTTGTAGCTTTTGTGTAGCTTTTTTGTTAAGCTGGTCCCACTTTTGTAGCATTTACCAATTCCAAGAAAAACGCCAAACTGCTAGCTTAGTAGCGCTTTGATTAAACAAAACAATTGTTAATGTTGTTTTCTTCTTAATATTTATTTAATTTTTAACACTGGATTTTCGTTGCAGACTTCGAGTCTATTAAATATATTTTTTAAGATTGAAATCTAGCTTTACTGTTTCTATTTAAGTTACAGAGATAGACAGAAAAACAAGTTAATTTAAAATATTATCTTTCATGAAATGGAAGATTCCCTATTTATCTTCTTGGTAAGTTTTTTCCAACATTTACAAACACATTCTATATCTTGTTTTTCCCTTAAAACCCTACATAAAATTTGTATGGTTGGCAAAGGTTTGTAAAGATTATTCTTTTTCTATACCACCCGTAGATACTTTCCACGGGGTTCGAAGTGGTCATTCGCACACTATCCATTGTCTCCGGAAAATTGAATTTTTCCGATCCTCTTAAGTTAGAACTCGGGCTACGTAATTAAATAAGACCTGACGCTGTCGAGCGTATAGGGTGAGAATGGACTGAGGGTGAAGAGCACTTTCGAACTATTCGAAACCCTTTTTCTGCTGCGTTAGATGAAAACAAAGTTCCGAAAATTTACGTATTGGGTTTCTCGAGAAGACCTATGCGTCATTGTAAAGAACGTTTTATTGGCAATATTGTTAAGGGATGGGTTACTTATTTAAAATCTAGGTAGACTAAAAATATTAGGAAACGTTTCATACAATATATCGACTATATGGCGAGAAAAGATTCGAAGTTTGGAAGATATTTAAAGACAATAAAATTCGATCGCTCAATATATAAGGTATTGAATTACATCAGTCCAGGCGCATGTTGGAACACAAACTTTGTCAGAACAAATCCAACCCTTTGTTTCTGCTATTAAAGGAGCTTCTCGTTTCTAGACCAGTTTCGACATCGATGTACCTCATCAGTAGAAAGTTCAACGTGGAGTCTTAATCCATCCAAACATGGACCATTTTTCATTAAATTTGTTGTTTTAAATAACATATTTAAAAGATAAGTTATCGGGCGCGTAACGACGTATCGCTGTATAATATTAGAAAATGTACAGAGCACGTTTCCTTGAAAGAAGCCTTTTCAGTAGTATAACAAAGTTACTTCTGAGACAGCTCTGAAGTTAGCAAAGAGTTTCATCGATTATTTGAGTCTGACTTTAGCAAAACAACAAATAAACCGTGTCACATTGTGTAAAAACATACAACATCGCGTACACCTTAGTCAAAAAGACCGAAACCCATATCCCCATCTTCTTCTTCAGACTTCTCCTTTTCTTCCTTCTTGGTAGGAGCTGCGGGAACAGCAACTGCAGGGGCGGCAGCAACAGCCGCGAATTTGCTGCGGTCTTTAATGTATTCTTTGATGGTTTTAGCTTGTTCACACTCAACATCGGTAAACGGTAGCGAGAGCCAATAAGTTTTTGAAACCATTGGCAATGGTGTGAGGACCAAAAGCAACAGTTGGATAACCAATTGACAAGCAAACGGCGGTCAAATTTTGAACACCAGCCAAAAATTTGACCTTCAAATCTTCCGGCTTGATATCCAAGATGGCAGGAGCAACAACAGTACCAGAATCGTTCAACTTCCAGACCATATTAGAAGAAAGAAATATTCAAAATGTTAAGAAGAGTGGCTTCAGAAGCACCTACTTTGTCTCTAGGTTTTAAGATGTGGACATCGTTGATGATTTCAATAGTACCCTTAGAGATCTTGGTTGGGATACTTAAAGCCTGGAAGAAAGTGGTCTTCTCAGGATCTAATCCAGTGTTTTGTGCTGGAATAACAACAGGCAACGGAGCAATGGCGCCATTCCTGGCAGGTGCCTTAACCTTGTTTTCCAGAAGTTTGTTCCTGATTTTAACCAAGTCACTTCTGGCGAAGACAAAACCGACAGTGCACTTGATGTGGGGTAAGATGTTTTCTAAGGAGCCGACATTGTCAGCGCCCACAATGATACACTTTGCGTAATCTTCTAAAAGTTGGATAAGTTTGGTGAAGTAATTAGACTTCCAAGTAGCCTTGTCCTCCCTACCCAGCTTGTGTTTAGAGACTCGTTAGGGTTCAGACCTGAACGATAACTTGTCTGGGGCACTGACAAAATACAAAAATTATTGGTGACATATTAAATAAAAAATTAGTGTTGTCGTTTTGAAAACATTTAAATATACATTTGCAAAGAATAACAATTGATGTCATCATTTAATGTTTTATAAACTATTTACCATTTACAGTTAGTGCCATAACGATCGATATACTGATTCTTGTAATATAATTAACTTTTGTTAACAATCTCAAAAAGAAAATATTTATCTATCCATCATGATGCGGGTATGTTAAAACAAACTAATTTGGCCGATTGAAAAATCAAATATATTCCACCCACAAACGATGTCTAAAAATATTGTATAATTGAAGAGCAATAAATTCCGTTTTGATGAAAAAATAGTGTTTTTTTTAAATAAACAAAAATTTAATGAATTGCTGCATGGATAATAAAACTAACACGATCTAAATTAAAAATAAACCCACCTGATCTGGGTACAAATTTTCAATTTATGGAAAAAACATTTACTTCTCAAAACATTAGAAAACACGGAAATGTATTGAGCAAAATGGAGGCCACTTTGAACAACTGTTATAAGTTACGTTGTTTACATTTTTTTGTGTCTAATTCTTTTCGTTTAACTTAATACAATTTCCTCGTTTTTATAATTTTTTGATATTTTTTTTTACGCATACAGGATATTGAAAGTTAGTCATTGATAATAATAATTTGTTCCAAATACGGACCTGTCCCCTCGTTTTTCAATAAGGTTAGGATCCAGAAATTAGGAGAATAAGAAATAGTTGATGATTTTATGGATTAAAACTGGAAAAGTACCATTTGGGGAAGAAATTTTTTTTTTAAATTTTGTGCCACCTCATTATTAAAACATCTAGATTTGACTCAAGTTAATAACTAAAAAAATTCATTTAGTCTTACTTATTTTTTTCGGCTATTTCCAAATTTGTAAATAAAATTTTAAAATATTGATTTTTTAAGGCCGGGCCTAGAATAAGACTTTTTTTATTATGTTAACCGACGCCACTGTGGAAAAAGAACATACGAACTAAATATTATAAAAATGTATAGGGTGGTTCATAAGTTATGATTAATTGAAAAAATGGGGAAAATTAATAAATCACCCTGTATCTTGGTTATAAAGAACGATAGACCCATAAAATATAGGTTATTTAGAAGCACCTCGGTGTCCTCCATCTACCCTTACTCTATGCGCATTTCCGAATGAATCACTAGCCATAGGATCGGTTTGGGCCAATGGACACTTTCCGTCAGAGCATCGAGTTCTATCACCAAAGTTTCAGAAAATTTGACGGAAAGCCATTTTTCCATAAGAAAGGTGCCTGGTCCTTTCAACTTTAGAGCATCAACTTAAAACGTTTTATTAGATTAGACAGTAGATAAACTTTCTTGAAAATAAAAAAATATATTAAGAGGAATTTTTTATCATCGATTTCCGTTGTGTGTATCTCATCGGAAACCGTTCCACTTTTAAATGCGGACATAAAATTGATGACTGAATCAACATAAAATCCAGATTCAGGAATTACTACAAATATACTGAATTCGCGAATATATATGTGAGTTTTTCGGATATACAAAAGATTAGTCCAGTCCTAATAAAAACAAGTTAAGATTAGTTATATAATAATAATATTTGCTGATCCTTTAGGACTTTATCAAATCAAAAATATCCATATAGTAGAAACATACTAATACAATTAAGATTAAAATAATCAGGTAAGTGTAATTGGTAAATCAAATCAAATGGAAATATTCATTTTCATACGAATTATATTCGATATCGTAAATTCACTTTCTTTTTTAATTTCCTCTGATTAGTGGAGTAGATCTGGTTTTGAAAACGAAGTCGCTCTTTTCGAAAAAAAATTTTGTGATTATATAGATTCGAGGTCCCTCTTTCACGTGATCAATATATGAAAGCTAAGTGAGGTGTGGAGGGGGGGGGGGGGGGTAAATTAACATGTAAAGATATGGAAAATCGGTTTTTCGCACGTAGCTCGCTGAGTTTTATTCGGATCGAAACGACTTCTATATATAAAATAAAGTACTCGAAAACGCTTAAACTGAATTTTAACCCGTCCGAATCGGTCTAGGGGTTCTTGAGATATTGCGATTTGAAAATATATGGATTTTCGCCGCGGCGAGAACACCTAGAGCCGTGTTCGCGTTTTTTTCATGGAAGAAAATGACTTAGAAACTCCGATAGATAGTCACGACCCAAGCATTGTGTCCAAATTTCAACCCGCTAGTTTAATTTGGGAGGGATAGGGAGGGCAAACACTGATTAATTTTTGACTCGAGGTAACTTTTTAATTCTTGACTAATCCGGGTCAGCAAAATGGCAAACTCTTTCATAAGGACACTGCTACAGCATGTATTGAGGAGATGATGGTTTTCGCGAAAACGGACAAATGGCGACCGAATTTTGGATTTTACAAAATTTATTTTTAGATTTTCGCAACGAAAGAGTAAAGTGGGGAAAATTGTTTATGCGCCATCGGTTGCGGATTTTTTTTATCTTTGATTTGAGCCCTACAGGGACTCGATCCGATAATCAGGAAGGGAGGGAGGGGGGTAAACGCGTTTAGCCCTGTAGAAGGGCAACGGATAGGGTTAGTGACTTCGTGTTAGGCTCATTTTCAAGGGCAATCAGTTCTCTTTCAAATTTTTTTTACCCCAAACTATATCTATATTAATGCCTGCGGGAGTGCGTGATATATTTATAAAAACGAGTGCGCTCTCTCAGCCGTCGTGAAATTAGATGCAGGAATAGTATTTGTGAGAGAGCAGAGAGATGATATGAGAGAGACGAGATATAAAAGGGAGCGCTTAGCTCCTATCGCGGCATCTAATTTCACAGCGGCGCACTCGCTTTTATAAATATTGCAATGAAATAATCACCTTGTATATAGAAAAGGTAACCAGGTAATGAGAAAAAGAGTGACAGGTGATTTGAGAGATTGATAGAAAGAAAAGAGAAATGTCAAAGGTTTTTAATTTTTTGTAAGATAAAAAGTTTAAGGAAGGAAATCGTATTGATGAAGAAAATTTTTGTATAGTGTATAGAAAAGATTAATCTTATGGTACTTGGAAGGTTTATTGAGTGAAGAGTTTGTTAAGGCGTGAAGACAGGAGGTAGATTTTGATAAGAGGAGGAAGGACTTGAGTTTGTTAAGGCGTGAAGACGGGAAGTAAAATTTAAGTTTGATAATCTCGAAGTCATTTTCTTCCAAGCGAAAAACGCGAACGCGGCGAAAATCCATATATTTTCAAATCGCAATATCTTAAGAACCCCTAGACCGATTTGGACGGCTTAAAATTCAGTTTAAGCGTTTTCGCTAGTACTTCATTTTATATATAGAAGTCGTTTCGATCCGAATAAAACTCAGCGAGCTACGTGCGAAAAACCGATTTTCCATATCTTTACATGTTAATTTACCCCCCCTCCACGCCTCCCTTAGCTTTCATATAGTGATCACGTAAAAGAGGGACCTCGAATCTATGAAATCACAAAAAAAAAATTTCGAAAGGAGCGACTTCGTTTATCGGGTTTTTTTCCGCCAGATCGACTCTACTAGATCTTTCCCGCAAACAAATGCCTTAACTCAAATTCCGACTCGAAGGCCTTTAAATCACTGGGATTCCCTCGCTTTATATTCTGATGTCCTTGTTTCAATAATCCATAATAACAAAAAAATAATAAAATAACAATTCTTTTCCTAGCGACGATGATCTTCTTATCCATACGTATAGTCCCATGACTTCCAAAAAAATAGAATCTTGATTAATGATATTAATATCACTAAAAAAGAAAAGACCAAATGATCGCTACTTAAAAAGAATTGCATATAACCAAAAGAATAAAATAATGACATAAAATGCCAAACTTAAAAAAAGTTTAAACATGTAAAGATATTGTGTGCTCGTAAAAATGAGACACGAGCACCACATTCAGATCATTTTCCTAAAAAAGGTAACGGTATTTTCCTAAAATATAACTCCAGCGGGAATAGGCCTCGTGCAGACTACTAAGTGGGGGTAACACTGTGGAACACCAGCGAAACAGGTGGCGTATTTTGAAAACTTTTTGAGGCCGTTCTCCATTAACTTAACATAAGGATTTATGTGAAATTTGTAACTAAACGGATTTAGAATAACGATTGACTGTTAAAATATCTATATCAAATAGTAAATTTAATATTGTTCTATTCACATATTTTTTTTTTTTAATAATATTACGTGAATATTATATTATTTCTCTAAAAATACAACTGAAATGAGGTTATGTTATTAAAAACTAAAAATTACGAAAATATTATAATGTAAACTTACTACTTTTATGCATGAATATTATGGCAAATCACTTCATTCAACTTTCAACAAAATTATGTTAATGTTTTATTTATTATTTTTTGAAAAAATTTCGTTTCGCGGTTCGCAGCTCCACTAAAATAGAAAAAAGCGGCCTCAAAAATTGCGATGAGCGCGCATCTGCACGAGGCCTATAGATGCACATGATAAATCAAATAACAATGATCCTTCATGGATTTTTTAAGAAAGTTATAGACTGTTTTTGAAAGTCAAACAAAAATGTATCGTTCGAAATATTATCTATAAGAACTGGCCTATTTGTAGGATAATAAAATGTAGATGCAGTAGTTTAGTTTCGTCGTTTGTTTCCGTTTTTTTATGAAGGCACCTACGAACCTCGAAAATCAACTTCAACCACAAAAATATGATTTCCATTGTATGCGTTGCCGATTTAATGGTTTGCGGTCCAATTGGCCGAAATTGTAGTATGTTGCAAATTTAACAGTTATATAAAATTACGACTCAGTCGAAAGACTACGAATGGGTAAATTAACATATGCGAGATTCGACTATAAAAAGACCGTTTCGAATAAATAAGTTATATATATTTCTAGTAAAAGGAGATGTAGATATAAGGGAATGGTATATTGTACAACAAGCGCGGAATGATACGCATTTCCCACTCAAAGTATTGAATAGTTTTCAAGTATTAAGTATAGTATATTCTGTAACAAGGTTGGAATGAGAATTCGACAGGAGTGGAGGATTCCGAACGCGAGCGAATGCGAGCGTGAGGAACCACGAGTAACAGACTGTACTTTCTCCACGGACACAGAAAGTAGTAATTAAATATAGTAAAATGAAACCGCAATCTCTCAACATTGTGTAGGTAGTATTTTTATATTCAAGCTTGGATTTTTGCGGTAGCAAATTTTGAGTTATATTATCGGCAATTTTTTATTTCTGGAGGAGTATTTTCAAATTCTACATCTGAATCGTTTGATTTTCTTCTCCTTTTTAATAAATTAAAAGTTTTTACAAACCAATATTAAGACCACGTCAACTAATACTGACAGGTAATTTGACATTCATGGCAAACCTTATTTTTGTAAACAATCACGGAACACAGATTCTAGCTCTAGAGATAGAATGTAATACATATAAAATACATAAGAGACAAAAGTTTCAGAATTTTCTTTCAATCTCAAGAGCGAGAATGTTTCTTTTCTGTTATTATAAGTGGTTTCAGAATAACTACATTCAGTAGTAGCCGTGGAGAAAAGTTTTTTCATGTATAAAAGCTAAATGAAGCTGTGAAATTTCAATTTATTGTTCCTGTGTAGATTTTTTAAGTGCTATGGATGTTTGTAGTACATCCCGGGTCATCCTACAAACATCCAGACGGGATGTTTGTACGACATCGCAAATGCAGACACGGCTGTTGCCAGAAACATCCAAAGAACGTCGCGAGGTAAATAGGGAAGCTTTATTCAAGCATAAATCGATAGATTTACACAAATACAATAAAGTTTTCCCATGGCAAAAGGTTCTACAGTTACACGGTGGTTCTCTAACCGATTTTCCGTTTGTAAAAAAGTGTTGTTATCGGCACACATCCGTTCTGGATTTATTATTATTAAATACGTAAAAACATGCACGAATTCACCAAGAATGCAGAAAAAACGGGCCTAAAAAAGTTACAGCCACAAGATTCAATTTTTTTTTTATACCGGATGATCCAAGGGTGTGTTCATGCTCCATAACTTTTTTCTACGCAAGCTATTGGTTTGATTTTTTTTAAACGATAGAACCGACAATGAGAAATATTTCTATTTATATACAGTATGTCCCAAATAAGATACACAACTAAGTTCTATTTTTTTAATGGGCAACCCAACATTTTTGTTAAATTTTTAGATTCGCCATTAAATTGTCGATATAACGCACCCGGGTCTCTTAGATTTATCTGCAATAGTTTTTGACTTATGTCAATTTATGTGCCAAAATAGCTTCGTGCAGAGATCCACAAAAAAATTCAGAACTTCAGTACTATTCAAGATAACTTAATCAACTTTTTTTCAGTCGATTCCTTAAGCTTTAGCGCATCTTTCGAGATGTAGCCGAACTCGGAGTCGATGTTCTATCGCGTACTACGATTTTTTGAAAATGACAAATTACAAATAGCAATAACTCAACTTATTCAAATGCATCACTCTATATTTTTGCCGATATAGGGTTTGTGGGGTTTATTTTGTAAAACTTTATTGCAAAATAAGAAATGTTGACGGTTTATTCGAGAAAAAAAAAGGAATCGTACAATTTGACAGAGTCATACAATTTTGAAAAGAAAATGTGTCAACAAAATGAAATTGTAATAGAAACAGAAACGCATTACAAAGTAAACAATTTTAGTAATACAATTTGCAAGAACATGAAAGAATGATTAATAGGAAACAATGTAAACATTTTTGACTTATAACAAATACTCGAATAGGTCACCGTCACCATCATTTTACACACAAAAATCACTCAATCGCCTATGTATATAATGACGTTTCTATAGCTGTCAGAAAAGAAAACATTGTTGAAACATTGTTAATTATTATTATTATAGATTATTAAGCATAATCCTAATAGAGATCCAAAGTTTCATATGATTGAGATATTTGATGGGGTTGGTAAAGTAATTAAGGCTTGGTCAAAGATTTTAAAAAGAAGTTTTTCGTATTGTTTTCATTAAAATTTTCAAATATCTGCACGAAATTATTTCGGTTTATTACTATTATTTCGCCTTGAAACTTATGAATTCCGTTAACAAGTGTATTTTCGAAACAGATAGTGATGAACTATATATGGATGAAAACTCATCCGAAGAGGATAATTGACATATATAAATTTTTATGAATAAATCTAATAACCATTATTTAAAAAAAGAAAATCTTGTATTATTATTGTATACCTGCGCACCTGTACTGTCAATTCCATGAAATAGTGTGACGAACATACAAATAAGGATGCTAAACACGATGGCGTGGGTTAAAATTCTTTTCAAGTTGTCCCCACCATACACACAGACAAAAACCAACCACAAAAGGGTGAATCGCTTCTTTCACACATTTACTTCCCTCTATTAAAAAAACAAAAGAACGAACTTGTGGCGATAACAAAATTAGACCACTTTTTTTACATATTCAAAGATCAATTCCGGTTAAAAAAATCCGTCACCCTGAACATTTTTTCTCAATTCTCCGAGAACTGTTGAAAAATACTTGAAAATCATGTGTGGCAATACGTCGAAAATTCTGGTGACGGTATGCCGTACTATTACGTGGTGATTGAATTGACATTTGAAAAATTCGTTTGGCTTAAACTTGTTTATATGTATTGTATTCAGGAAATAACAAAACTTCTTCTTCGTGAATATTTTGACAGAAAAAAATACTTTTTATCCGGAAATTACCGAAACAACATCGATTAAAACAGCCAACGTCAAAGATTCACCGTCAAGCATATTTCACAAACTCGACAAGAACTAAATAAATAACTCCCGAAAATAAATCCGAGTCGGAAAACTTTTGAGCCGTGAAAGTCTACTACCTAAAATCAATAGAACCACACATATTTTCAGCATCTACAGAAATATCTTAATTTATCATCTAACAGTTCATAAATACTGTAGAAACTTTCCCTCTGACACTTTAAAATTGTCGATTTAGTTTGTATTTGACCCAATTTCAACCTCAAAATTCCGAACCCGGACCACAAATAGTCTTTGGGCCATAATGTGTCTAACGGACGAATTTATTCTCGTCAGGGGATTTTTAAATTTTGAATTCAAAATAATTATAAAACCATTTGACGTAATTTTTTAATTTGTTTTGCCTCTTTTTGAACTTTCCAGGCAAAATTAGTTTAATATTTATTTTTGTTTTATCAAATACTATTAAACGAGCAAGGTTTGTATGTGTGTATGTGTGTCCGGAGGATCTCAAAAGCCACTCGTCAGAATTCAATGAAACTTTCAGGGTAGACTAATTCCTATCTAAATCGGCAAAAAATGCAAGTCTCATGGCTGTGAGAGGTTCTAGTTTATTTCCTAGCAACGGCAGACAACACAGAGATAATATAATCTGTTTCTATAGTAATTTTTTTATTATATATTTTGTTATGTCATAGTTTTTTATAGTGTAATAAGGAGTCTTTTGTTTGACAGTAGTTAGGGAAAAATAGGTTGTCAATGCTTTTAATTTTAAAAATGTCAGAAGATTATGAACTCACCAAATACCCTGATATTTGTTTTGAATAAAATAATTTAAAAATATAAAGGCCTTAATATTAAAATATATGTCGCCAACCAACGTGGGGCCTTTATGTAAAAGAAAATAATAAAAACGTGTAAAAAAATATACTTAAGAAGTGGAAACAAAAAGATGGATGGAAGAAGATCAGATCCAATTATGCAAATGTTAATTACTATGAACAGAAATTAAGAAAAGATGGAGAATAACATAGAAAGAAATCTAGAAAAGAATAGAATGGAGATGGAAAATCAATTCAAAAGAAATAATGAGGAGATGATAATTTTAATAAGAAGAGAATTTGAAAGAGTTGAAGTGAGATTAGAGAAACAAGAAAAGGAAACAGATAAAAAAATAGAAGAAATTAGAGAAGAAGTAGAATTTGCTTCTAATGCAGTGGCTAATAGAGAAGATAAAAATCAGGAAGAACTAAATAAATATAAAGAAGAATGTAAAGTAGTTTTAAAGCAATTAGAAGATAATTTAAAGAAAAATGCTAGAAATCCAAAAACAGAAAAACATGTGAGTCATAAAAGAAACGTAATGGTAAAGAAAACAACATTATTTACAATTTATGAAGAAGAAGAAGAAGAAGGAGAAGAGAAAGGAGAAAAAGAAGAAGAGAAATATGATAAAGCAAAGATACATGCAATAACAAATAAAGTAACTGAAAACAGAAATGTACAAAATTTAGGTAATTTACATAGTAGCATATGTAATCGGTTTGATCTGCAGTATTTAGGTAATCGTCGCTGGGGGGCGTATAAACCTGAAATTAAAAAAAGTTGTAAATATAAAATAATGGGATACCAAACAAAAAGAATTAGAAGAAGGAAGAAAACAAAAACAGTAAAGAAAAAGAAAAGAAACTGGAAGAAAGTAAAAATGAAAAAAGCAAATAATAATGTTCAAATAACTCAATCAACAAAGGAATGAATAAAAATAAAATGAACATAAGTGAATGGACAAGGAACATGAATTTGAAAAAATAAATATGATTAAATGAATTTAAAAATGGAAAATAATGTTTGTAACATTTAAAAATATTTTTATTCTGTTTAAAAATTTTTGAAATGTTGAGGGGGTTATGTAGTGTGTAAGTTAGGTTATAGTTTTTTATAGTGTAATAAGGAGTTTTTTGTTTGACAGTAGTTATGGAAAAATAGGTTGTCAATGTTTTTAATTTTAAAAATGTCAGAAGATCATGAACTCACCAAATACCCTGATATTTGTTTTGAATAAAATAATTTAAAAATGTAAAGGCCTTAATATTAAAATAATATATTGGGATACTCACTCCCAAGGCAAACAAATTCAGTGCGTTGAAACGATTATTTAACATATTTTTACAATACAAACGCATAGATAGGTACATAACTTTTCTACAAGTGCCCAAGTAGCAATTTATATAACCAGAATAAGCCTGAAAAGTATTAAAAAGGAAAAAATGTTCATTTGACGGACATAAATAATTTGCTTGTCAAATGATAGACATCTCATAAATTCAAAGTTGAAAATACAACGTTGCCAATTCAATTTTACAAATCATGGATTTAGGTAAATATTTGATGGAACGTTGAGTAAAACTGTTAAAATGGACACCTGTCAAAATGTGCTAAAAATACGTGTAATAGCTTTGGTTTTAATCATCTTTTTCCGAGTTAAATATTCGTATGTCTATACTAGACTTTAATATTGAAACTCGGTTTGTTAAATTTAATAAATCTTCGGGCAAATATCGTTTTGGCGAAGAACCTTTTTTTTTTAATGAAAAATGTAAATGTTTCTTATCGTTATACAAAATGCATGGTAGAATCAAACAATTTTGTAGGTCCAGATATTTCTCTTTTATATCTACATATTTAATGTTGTCAAATCAATCGATTTTTTTAAAAATCCTCGATTTCTGGCTTGGTTTGAAATTCTACTATCAGACTTATTTTGTTTGGGTAATTTTCGATCAAACCAAAAGCCATTTTGAATTTTCAAATGATACAATTGAAAATTGTGTCTAATACGTCTACCTTAAAATAGACTAAAACATTATTTTTAATATTGGCTCATGTTCTAAAAAACCCAATTCGACCGAGAATAGTGGAAACAGAGGCGACGGAACGATATCAGAAGGAAAATTTCAACTTTTACAGAAGCTTAAACCCCTTTAAAATATCCATCATTGACGACTTTGCAGGCCATCGATTACTCACGGTATCTTCTTTTGTAGTGAAATGGATTTAAGAGGGTTTAGATTATCTTTGGAATTTTTTTTAAGGAAGAAAATGGAAGGTTTGTTTTAAAATTTAAAAAACATGTTTAATTTTTGATTTTCTATAATAATTTTTGGATTTATTTTCTCTCTACCAAAACTTTATTTAATTTCAGTTAAGTGCTTTCGGATATCCAGTATAAAGTGAGGAAAGGATCCACATGTGTTCAGTTATTTGTGTCTCTAGATTTGAAATATGACGATATGAAAACAAAAACAAAATTTATTGTTATCTACTTACCACTTGCTTTTTCTGACTATTAAAAATTGCATAGTACTTACCTAGAACAAAAACAAAAATTAACATTTTTATTAAATACGGTTATCATTTTTTTAAAGATTTTTGTTTTAATTTATGTAC
Organism: Crepidodera aurea; assembly: GCA_949320105.2. NCBI lineage: Eukaryota > Metazoa > Arthropoda > Insecta > Coleoptera > Chrysomelidae > Crepidodera > Crepidodera aurea. The sequence continues at coordinate 56,680,488 of OX439475.1, forward strand.
ACAAAAAAAAAATTATATTCAAGATGAGTGGTCTTATTTCAATGGTTTGTTGTGTACTACTCTCGATTTAAGATTGTAGTAATTCTTGTTCAACAATAGCGAATTAATTTTGCTTCAAGATTAAAATCAAGTTGCCTTAACTAAATTATCTCCATTTAATTTAAGACTATCTGACATCTAATTGTAGTATATTCTAATCTAAAATGAAATACACTTAAAACGTTCTTTAAATAGACTTTATTTTCATTCAAGAAACTATTATCTTATAACAAGATATATTTTAATGGTTCAAGTTGTCAATGATACCTTGTTCTTAAATCTAGTACAACTAAGTTTGATTAAAAAAATGTTAAGACTAGCTATAAAATATATTGATTTTGGTTGAATGATGAAATAGTTTTATTTTAACAATTTAAACAATCTTAGATATTAAACAAAAAAACTTACGTACAAAAGCAGTCTTATCGAATTTATATATTACAATATGTATTATAGTAACATCTAAATAAAAATCTAATAAATAGAATGTTTTTATTGTTAGTACATGAAAATTAAATTCTTAGAAAACATTTGCTTGAAATAAAAATTAAGATTTTAACTAAGAGTTAAAAAAATCGAGGTTTAAGAAAAAGCTGTGTATCTACATAAAGCACGTTATTAAAAATTAAAAAAAAAAGAAAATGCAATAATCCAGTAGAAACTATTTTTAAATAATTTTATTTTCTAATAAAAAACCTTGGGCAATAATAAACTTAACAATTAAAAAGGTCATATTTAAATTAAGTTTTTATATTACCACTGGTAAGCTTGATAATTCTTTTAATTCTTTCTACTGTTGTAAAAATTTAATCCTCTGGCCTATAATTGGGATCATTTCTTTAATTAACTCCTCATCCAGTTTGAATATGTTTTCAAGATTTATTTCATGTGCTTAAAAAATAATAATACAATTTTGTTTATTGCAAAGCATTAGGTAGGTATAACCAACAAGTTAAAATAGAAAAACTAGTAAGTTGTTTTCTCAAATTTTGAACTAAGTAAGTAGGTATTTAGACACAATATTGAGTAAAAGTTAAAAATCTCATTTTTAAATGTCTTTGGTTCCAAAAGTAATAATTTAAGACCATAAGTGTTATAAAAAAGACTTGTTTTTTACATACAATCTATAAATTCTATAAAATGTGGGGCATTGCTTAAGAAAAATAATAATAATAATAATAATAATAATAATAATAATAATAATAATACTTGCTGTACATGGATGACCTCAAGTTGTATGCAGTCAACCAAGAACAGCTGCAGAGTCAACTAGAGCTAGTAAGAGCCTTTAGTTCTACAATATGTATGACTTTCGGACTGGAAAAGTGCGCATTTATGAGTCTAAAAGCAGGCAAGGTCCAAGAGAGCCAAAACCTGGTACTTACCGACTATTCTGACCTTTCACCTTTACCTGAAAACGAAAAGTACAAGGACCTAGGAATTCAAGCTGCCACCATAGACCATAGTGCAGTCAAACAGCAGATAGAAAAGGCACTGCACCAAAGACACCAAAGTTACTACTAAATACCAAGTTGTACTCAAAACCCCTGTTCACTGCTATTAACAGCTGGGTTTTACCTATAGTAACTTATACATTTGGAGTGATTAAGTGGTCCTCAACGGACCTTGATCGCCTTGATAGAAAGGTAAGAACAGCGCTAACTAGACAAAGGTACCACCATCCGAACTCATCAGTATGCAGACTCTATATCAATAGAAAAAAGGGGGGAAGAGAACTTAAAAACCTGAGAGAGGCCCATCATAAAGAAATACAAAAAATGTATACTTACTTCAAAAATGCCAACAACCGGCAACATCAGGCTATAGCAAGGCTGGATAGTAATTTGTCACCACTGAACCTATCAGCAGATGTACCTCCGGCGGAACGAAACGCAGACTACTCTGGCGAACTCGACAGAACTTGGAAAGAGAGAGAGCAGCATGGAAGGTTTGCTGGGGATTTGAGTGGCCCGGATGTGGACTTCGGACTGTCGAGCCTGTACCTGCAACAGGGCTATTTGATGCCGGAGACCGAGGGATTCATTGGGGCGATTCAAGACCAGGTAATGTCCACTAGAAACTATAGGAGGTATATACTTAAACAAAACATACCTAACGATAAGTGTAGGTTATGCTACCACGCATCTGAGACTATCCAGCACCTCTCATCGGGATGCTCTTACCTGGCACCGCGCGATTATAAGAAAAGGCATGACGACGCAGTATCTATTATATACCAAGCCATCTGTAAGAAATACGAACTAATAAAAGAGGTAATACCCTATTATAAATACTTACCCGACCAAGTTAGCGAAAACGAGCATGCAAAATTTTATTGGGACCGAACAATCTATACAGACAGACAAATAGAACATAATCGTCCCGACATCGTAATCTTCGATAAGAATACTAAAAGTGCTTATAGCATTGACATAACAGTGCCTAACGACCATAATATAAGAGAAGCCTGGACCACCAAAATAACGAAGTACTTGGATTTAGCGCATGAAATAAGAGAAATGCATGGTCTGACCGCGGTTACAATTCACGCATTAGCCATACCAAATGCAAAACAAGTTATAGCTATAGCTCAGAAAGCCGTAATTTTAGGAACAACGAGGACTGTCCGGCGGACACTTGCCCATGAATAGCCCGTTGGGTCATGGAGACCCCGACCTACTCATGTAGTAACCGAGTAATATCGTGAAAAAATAAATAATAATAATAATAATAATAATAAATTGCCTTTATGTATATTGTAATTTTTTACAATACACGTTTGTAATGTGAGGCGAAGTCTAGCTAAGCTACTCCACTTAACCTCACTAGTGTAATATTAACAAAAACTTTTTTTACAATTAAAATAACTCAAGTATTCTATAAATGCTTATAACATTTATATTTATAGACATTAAAATAACTTAGGAAAGTTTAATTAACAATTTAAGGAAAAATGAAGAAAAGGAATCGAAAGACAAACATAGTTTTTCCTTCAAGTATGGAGGCGTAAAAGTGTCTAAAATTCTAAAAACCAAAGCGGTTATATGGTATTTAAATCATCATGTCCTATACTATACCTATTTAAAAATACCAAAAGATAGTTCATGAGCATTAATTCACAGAAAAACATTTTTCAAAATTTTATTATTACATACATGAAATTCCTTTGGTGTATCACACTCTGTATTTTAGACTTTAAAAAAATGATCAGTGAAATTATTCCTTATAAAAAATCCCACAAACAGCATAATAGTTTTTACTGCAGGAATAACAGCAATAAGCATATTTGTCGGCATTGGCTCTTTTCTATCACATTTTGTATTTTGTCTCCTGTGTTCTTATAATAATTGTATGTATCTACCTACACGTAAGTGAACTCAATTTACTAAAATTTAAATATCGGTATTAGCTCACCCAGGTCCCAAGAAGTTAATAATTCTTCCATTTCAATTTCACTAATTTCTCACAAAAATACAATACAACTAATAAGAAAGAACAAAGAACTGTTTCGAACTCCATCTTGTTGAGACATGAACGCGTGATGCTGATTGCTTGTCTGTAGGTGTCCTATAAATTTGTTCACACTATCTTAAGTGAAGTACATAAGTTTTTGATTCGAATTTTTAATTCTTGCTCTGAAATTTTAATGCTTAAGATAATATTAGTTCCATTTGAATTTAATACCATTATAAAATTGAATTGAGTCCTAAATCATTGGATCAAGTACGCATTGGTCAGTTTTAAGAGCAAATTATTCTTACAACTAACTTAAAAATATTCTTGGATTTAGTAAACCAGTAAGGAATTTTAATTTATCAGATTCGACATCCTAAGACCGGTTTCTGCCTTTCGGCTTCATCAGTTAGGCTTTTCGAATCGAATAAATAAAATTCCAAACTCGTACAAGTCAATAGCTATATCCGCTATAAGATAACATTTTTAGATGTGCTACCATCTATGGTTAGAAGAGAGTATTGACAATAAATTTTGACTGATTCTAGTCAAGATGTCACTCTCTTCTTTTTATCCTTTAAGAGATTAGCTTCATTATGGCAGCACATCTGAAAATGTTTTCTTATAGCGGATATAGCTATTGACTTGTACGAGTTTGGAATTTTATTTATTGGATTCTAAAAGGCTAACTGATGAAGCCGAAAGGCAGAAACCGGTCTTAGGATGTCGAATCTGATAAATTAAAATTCCTTACTGGTTTACTAACTTTGTACTAATCTCTTAAAGGGATAAAAAGAAGAGAGTGACATCTTGACTAGAATCAGTCAAAATTTATTGTCAATACCATCTTCTAACCATAGATGGTAGCACATCTAAAAATGTTATCTTATAGCGGATATAGCTATTGACTTGTACGAGTTTGGAATTTTATTTATTGATGATAAATTAAAATTCCTTACTGGTTTACTAACTTTGTACTAATCTCTTAAAGGGATAAAAAGAAGAGAGTGACATCTTGACTAGAATCAGTCAAAATTTATTGTCAATACCATCTTCTAACCATAGATGGTAGCACATCTAAAAATGTTATCTTATAGCGGATATAGCTATTGACTTGTACGAGTTTGGAATTTTATTTATTGATGATAAATTAAAATTCCTTACTGGTTTACTAACTTTGTACTAATCTCTTAAAGGGATAAAAAGAAGAGAGTGATATCTTGACTAGAATCAGTCAAAATTTATTGTCAATACTCTCTTCTAACCATAGATGATCTAAAAATTCTTGGATTTGTTAACAATTCTACATTTGGATGAAATAATTTAGTTTCAGATTAATAATTTTTAATCTTAAAATACAAGATTAAACCTACATTTGATTCAACATTGACTTTTTCATTGTATCGAGAAATATTATTTGGCGCAAACTGTGCTTTACTTTAAAGAAGTATGATCTTCCGAGTACAAAGCTTTTCTTGAATATAGATTTTAATTTTTCTCTGTGTATTTGTTTTTCGTTAATTTTTTAAGTTGAATGCGTATTTTCTTTGTTTATCCCTCAGTAATTTTTGTAAAAGTATTTCTGTCTTTCAAAACGTTTATTATAGTTTGGATATGAAAAAAATATCAGCCAATTTTCCTCTACCTTTCACCATTTTCCAATTTAAATATATTTTTTTTAATTCTTCATTCTTTCAAACCATTTTTACTGTAGGATTTTCAGTTTTCTTTTTTCTACACTTTGGGTTAAATGTTAAATGTGTTTTATTTTAAATTAAATAGTGACAAACGGAAAACCACCATATTTCCTAAACCTTCAAAACGTATCAATGGAATCCAACTTTAATTAAGTTTTGCTTGTTACCAGCGAAACCATATTTCTTTTACATGATCGCCGAAGTAAATGTCGCAGCGCTTATGAATACCGGAGGGAAAATTTCCACACCGGAAGGCAAATATAACATTTCCTCCGTATCTTGAAAGCTACTTTCGAAATCAACAAAAACTTAATGAAAACTCTCTAGCTCAATTCCGCCTCCCTCTTCCGGGTTCATTCTTTGTACCACACGAGTGACTATAAACCACCACCTTCGTCAGATTGTTGGCTAGTTTAGGCCAGTACACAACATTTTTTAAAAACAATTTGCTGTAAGTCCAAAATTGAAATCTTCAATAAAAATCATACATACATATGTCATACCCAGAATATTCAAACCGTTGCTGTATAATTCATTTTCATTTATCTGTGTCCTTTGCTTTATCCTTCCAATTTAATATACATTTTCCTCTGATATCTTCCAGTTAGTTCTCAATTCTTCCTTATCTTAAATGAACCATATGTTCTTTGAAACGAACATTTACTAATCTCCTAGTTTGCCCAACATATTACAATCTATACAGCTTCATAATTATCACGTAAAAATTGTTTGGATGGGGGAAGTCAAGAGGTCAGTAAATTATCAAAATAAGGAAAATTTAAAAAACACCGAACTCGAAATTCCTCTTGTCCATATTGTTATAGCCCTGAGGAATGCCTGAGAAATGAAAATTAAAAATCTATCTATCAACCTTCGATTTCCAATAATCTACAATAATCTTAGAAAGTTGAAATTTGAAGCAAAGTTTTAGAAAAAAACGAAGACCAAGGAATGGTAAAATATTAACCTTATATGAAGCATAACGTTCACTCTTTATAATAGAAGATAGCAACGTACATAGGGTCAAAGATAAAAAAAAACTTTTGTCTCTTCGGGCGTTGGAGTGCGGTACATGAATCCTGTTTCTCCCCGTAAAAAGTCCTCTTTCTATAATTTGAGATTGAACACTACAGGTTTTATACCCACTAAAACACTGGGATGTACCCTTGCACCGACGCTGACATAACATGTAGCCTGTACAGCGACCGATAATTTTTAAAGTCCTAGTTAACAATTTTTTTTAAAATTCCATGAGAACTGGACTAAAGTGGCTATAATAGAACGCCTCCTCCCGCCAAATTTAAAAATTCACGCCGCCTGCCAGTCTCCACGCCGGGGCCGCCTCACTCCATGCATAAAGCAATTATCTGAATTCAAAGCACGGAGAGTTGGCGGCTAGATAACAAATTAACTTTGTTTTGCTTATGCCGGAAGAATTGTTGCCCCCTTACCGAACGCGAAAGAGGATTAAGTTGAACTACGATACGAATCTTGGTTTCAGATTTTGAGATGGGTTGCAGGAGAAGAAGAAATTCGTTCTTGACGTTCACGACACAGGTGTGGTAGCTTAAATAACGATTAAAATCCTGAATGGAGTAAAGTTTAATTAGCGCTAATTATAGATTGTTTGGAATAATCACTAATTAATTAATTAATTTGTAATATTAATATTGAATCTTCTTGGACTCTCCAAAAGTAGGAAATTAAAATATAATTTAAGGCGGCTGTAGGAATTAGAACATACTGAAGTCTTTGATAGATGATTTATGCCAGGAGAAGGAATTACCTTTCTAAAACCCACACTTACAGACTTTTTTAAACCTACGAGGCCAAATATACACTAACACTAGTGTGTGAGCACTGCACTGTACTCTGCTTTACACTGACACTTACTTACTGTACTAACTCAAAGGGCTTTATCCTTTTGAGTCTTCTCTTCTAGTTGGTGTTGTCAAGGAGCTGGATGGCCTCAACATTCACATGTTCTAGGAGTCGCTGTTCATGACTCTTGGCAAACTTGGTGATCGTCTGGTTGACAGTGTCAATCTCCAGATCCCGTTGGAGGTCACTGTTTCGAGAACACCAAGGAGCATTGGTTTGAAATCGTTGTATGATCTAGGTGTTGCTTTCTTTGGTACAGCCCCAAAGCTGAATACCATAAGTCCATACAGGTTTCAGGATCTGCTCATATAGTAGCAATTTGAGTCCCAATATTAAAAGTATAGGTCCACAAATTGCTTGCACTCTAGCAGACATTATTAATTACTCCGTAGAAACAAAAATTGTTACACCAATACATAAAGAAGGTAGAGCCTTCTTAGTCTTAATAATTATCGCCCAATAACAGTCCAAACTATTGTATGTAAAATAATACAAAAATGTATTTATAAACAAATGTTTTCTTTCCTTGAAAAGTATAATGTTATATCTGACCATCAACATGGTTTCTTACCTGGCAGATCAACTGAGAGTGCATCCATAGCCCTATTTAATTTTATCCACTCCTCATTGGATAGGAAAAGGTATGCAGATGACATAACATTAGCGATTGATGCTGAATCTCCAGATGAGCTAATCTTAAAGATGAATATTTTATCAAAAGAATTTATCAGTTGGGGCGAAAGGAATTCTCTGATAGTAAATTCGACAAAAACCATCCTTATGCATTTTTATACAAGAACAGATATTCCTGAAAATAGTAGTATCTCAGTTAAGGATACTGATGTTTCCTTTTCGAGTTCTAACAAATTTTTAGGTATAGTAGAACCCACCACTTTATGAGAAAGAAAAAACAGCAAAGGATACCGCCAATAGAAGAAATGCTAATTGATCTGGACATTTTTGAGTTCTTTAATGTCGAAAATGCCATACACTATCCATATACATAAAAATAAAATGATATTTTGGCTATTAGGACCACTGTGCAAAGATTCCATAACCAACTTAGCTGGAGATCGTTAGGGGTAATTTGCGTAAAATTTCTATATTGATGAACTTTCTTTAATATGAATTTACATTTTAATTTCTATAAAGCGGCGTTCAGACTTACAAGTTACTTGAATTCAAGTAACTTGAAAGGAGTAACCTGAATTCAAGTGAACGTTCATACTATTCCAATATTTGATTCAAGTCATTTCAAGTTGACATTTTTATTTAAATGATTCCTGTTTCAAGTTACAAAAATGGCGTCAAATGATGTGATTCCTGCTGGAATAAAAGTTGTAAATCAGCTAATTGTGGATGGATTCTTAAAAATCAGAGAAAAAATTGTACACTTTATTTTACAAAAAAATACCTCAAATACCATATAGACGCTGACGCTAGTGTGAACCATCCACGGAGGGTTCTAATTGTGAGGTTATTTTGTATAAAAATTTCAACTTGAAATTTTTTCTCTGATTATTGGTAATCCATCCACAATTAGCTTATTTATTCCAGCACGAATTACATCATTCGACGCCATTTTTCTAACTTGAAAAAGGAATCAAGTAAAAATGTCAACTTGAAATGACACTTCTAAACATTTGTACATGTCATTTGGGAATCTTTACATATATATTATAAAACTTTTTATTGATGAAATGGCGTCAAAAAGGGGCCACGAGGTATTGCGCCTTCCGCCCTATTTTTGTGTATTTAACCCCACAGAATTAATTTGGGGACAAATTAAAAAAGAATAAGGCGTTATAACGTGTTTCCCAAATTTGACGGGTTGATAGCAAATTTTGTAAAAGAAGAAATTAACAAAAGTTCAGTTGATGATTGGCAGACAAAAATCAAACATGTTATCAAAGAAGAAAATTCTTATATAACGAGTCCGACCAAATTGATTATCAATGTTGATGACAGTGAATCCAATGGTGAGGGTTGAGATAGGGCAGGTAAGCTTAATTAATTTATAATATTTATGACTTTATTCACCGTGTTTTTAATTTTAGAATTAAAATTTGAGACAAAAAAATTTTAATTAGCAACGTTTGTGAATCTCACAAGAGATCAGAAAATGAACCTATGGGCGAGGTGGAGTGGTCAACCTCTATTGAAATCTAATATGCGTTATAGAAATTAAAATGTAAATTCATCAATATAGAAATTTTACGCAAATTACCCCTAACGATCTCCAGTAAGTTGGTTATTGAATCTTTGCACAGTGGTTCTAATAGCCAAAATATCTTTTTATTTTTATGTATATGGACAGTGTACGGCATTTTCGACATTAAAGAACTCAAAAATGTCCAGATAAATTAGCATTTCTTCTATTGGCGGTATCCTTTGCTGTTTTTATAGCGTTTTTTCTTTCTCATAAAGCGGTGGGTTCTACTATACCTACCTTGATAAGAATATGAGTTGGAATACTAATATCAATCAGATTTGTAAAAAATTAAATGGCAGTTACTTTGCAATACTGCAGTTAAAAAATATGTTTATAACTAGGCAATTGATTAATGTCTATTATGCATATGTCGTATAATGTCCTCTGGAGAGCTGCGGCCAATGCATCAAGGGTTTTTATTTCCCAGAAAAGGATTATCCGTCTAATTTTTAATCTAGATTATAGACAAACATGCAGAAATCATTTTAAAGAGTTCAGTATCCTCACTTTTTATTCTATTTACATCTAGTGCATATTATACACAAAAAGTAACTTTAATGATTTTAACCTAAATTCTGATTTCCACGATTACCCGAACAGGTCTGGCAAGCTTATCAGGCCTCCAAAACATGTTTCCTCAGTATTTGAAAAAAGTCCTGTCTATAAAGGAATTCAATTCCTAAATCATTTGCCTACCTGTATAATAGTTTTTAATTTAGTTAAGTAAGTAATATTTCAAGGAGCATGCTGTTTTAATGTAAAATCTGTTTTTGACCTGTCCTATATCATGTATTAAGATCAAAAAGGATGAATAAAGTATTATTATTATTCCCTTTTCTTTTTCCATCCAATGTAATACCCATATATTTGGCTGTGTTGGCATAAGGTACCTCAGCATTATTCAGTCTAACTGGCACGTGATGGCCTCTCTTGTTAGTAAAATCTATGTGCACTGATTTTGTCTCGTTAAGCATCATTCTCCATCTTTTAATCCATGTTTGAAACTGGTTAATGGTTGTTTGCAATTTAGCTGTAGCTTCCTCATGACTATTTCCGACTACCAAGATGACCGTGTCATCAGTGAAAGTGGCTATAGTCTTATGCTCTAAAACAGGGATATCATTAGTGTACAAAAGGTACAGGACCGGTCCTAATACACTTCCCTGTGGTTGATTTCTCTGAGTTCGGAATAAGCTTCTTCCTGTTTTATTCTGAAGACTTTGTTTGAAATGTAAGAAATTAAAAGTTGTGAGAACTGTTTTGGCATTTTGTGCTTGAGTCCTTCATGCCATACTTTATCGAAAGCCTATGCTACAAGATTGTAGAACAGACTTTACTTTCTTCTAGCGTTTTTTCTATGATGTCGGTTAATCTGTGGACCTGGTCTATCGCTGAGTGGCATTCACGAAATCCAAACTGGTGATCAAGTATTAGCTTCCTTTCCTCTATTATTGGCTTTAGTCTTTTCAGTAGAGGTTTTTCGAATAATTTTGGTATTACAGGTAATAGTGAGATAGGTCGGTAAGATGAAACTTCTTCAGGTTTTTTGCCTGGTTTGGGTATCACAATCACCTCTGCAACTTACTGAATGAAGATTTTATTAATTCTGATTTTAAAATTACTTCTATACTTAGTAAATCGTTTGCTTATACACCTTTCATCTCAGACTAACCACGCATTGATGATTCTATATCACTTGTTACTTTTTTGAAGATGTTCTAAATAAACTAAAGAACCTCGGCATCGCCAAGTCACCAGGAGCTGCTATTCTTGTGATTTGGTATATTAGTGCAATAAAATATTTGGCGGCCTTTTTATTAGGTTATAAAATTGTTCGTTACTCCCACATCCATCCTATATTAGACTTACAAATAACCCGTATATAATATAATATATTAAAAAGTAGAATCATCAATCAAGATCCTTAATTTGCATCAAACATTATTACGTAATCCCAGGCCATTTGCGGATATGAAAATCAGTCATTGCTTTAGTAGGTAACTCACAAACTCTATTCGATCATAATAACCAGCGATAATTCATACTCCAAACTCCATAATTCCACTGTAATTAATTCGGCCGTAGTTGTAAAATCGTCGCTGTAGTTGTATAATCGGTCGGTGCAAGTTCATTTCCGATGAGATTGTAGATATAAATTCGCACTCTGCAGAAATTGAGCGATTCAAGATGGGATTACGTAATGAAGTTTCGTTTGCTGCCCTTCGGATCCCTCCTCGTGCCGTTCCTCCCTCGACATTTCTATGCCGAGTTTCCAACGAAGCAATCAGCGGCTCACTAGATGTATTGGTTGACTCAGATTAACTCTTACTGGTATTACACAGAGAACATTTCATAGAGTGTGTTATAATAATAAAAATTTAATAACTTGCCGACTATTTCAATTTTAATTTTACTTACATCCTATTTGAGAGAAAACCGAATTTATGCACTTATAATTTCGAAATTTTGTACAATGAAAACTTAAGAAGGCAAAAAACGTATGAGAGATGGTTTTTCGAAGTGCTAGTGTTCTTCAACGTTTATGGAATAGTACCTGTTCACTCAATAATTTCGTACGATGAGATACAGATGGTATAGTCCAACCCACTGCTTTATGAGAATGAAAAAAAGCTATAAAAACAGCAAAGGATAACGGCAATAGAAGAAAGCTGATGCATCTGGACATATAGTGTCCATATACAAAAAAATAAAATAATATTTTGGCTATTAGGACCACGGCGCAAAGATTCAATAACCAACTTAACTGGAGATCCTAATAGGGGTAGATGGCGTAAAATTTCTATATTAGTTAACTTTCTTTAATATGAATTTGCATTTTAATTTATATAATGCATAGTAGATTTGAATAGAGGTTGACCACTCGACCTGGCCCATATCTTCTTTTTCTGGTCTCTTTTGAGAATCGCAAACGTTACTAATTAAAATTATGTCTTAAATTTTAATTTAACTAAACGATGAGGTGTGAGGTTACACGACAATGTAAGTGGGGCTAATATGGTTACTTGACTAGTTGAGTCAAACGTTCTTGGTTTGAGTAGTAGTAAGTATTGTCCTCAGTAGTGGAGGATAGGAAAATATTTATACACTGTGCTTGTGTTCGCCCTTGATTTAGTGAATAGTAGATGATTTGTTGCAGATGATATAGCTATTCTCAGACAATCTAGAAAAAATGTGACTGATGTTGCAGGACCTGCAGGAGGTGTGTGGAAAGGTCGGTCTTAATATTAACATGTCAAAAACAAAATTCATGACAAACCTTGTTCTCAGCTGTGGCTTAAGGATTGACGTAGCTGAGATTCAAATGGTGGATAGATATGTGTACCTTAGCCATAAGGTTAGCATCTCAAGGGATAATCAGACATGCGAACTAAAGAGAAGGCTCATTCTCTCATGGACAGCTTTTGGAAGACTTAAAGACGTTTTCAAGAGTGACATTCCCGTCAATCTAAAAAGAAGGGTTTTCGACGAGTGTGTGCTGCCAGTGATGACATATGGCTCAGAAACCCTAACAGTAACAACAGCAACAGCTAAGAAACTTAGAGTGACACAGAGGAAGATGGAGATATCCATGCTTGGTGTGATCTTGAAGGACCACATAAGAAACGAGGATTTGCGCAGAAGAGCCGGCGTCAGTGATGTCGTTGAAACTATTGCGAAGCTTAAGTGGAAATGGGCTTCTTGAGTAGAGACCCAGAACGGATGTAGAGGAAGACCGCATACGCGCTGGTCGGACGATATTAAGAGGACCCGCAGCAACTGGATACAAACAGCACAGGATCGATTGGAATGGAGAATGATTAGGGAGGTATATGTTCAACAGTGGACACAGAGGGCTGAATTATGATGATGAGATGATTTGTGGTGTTACTTATATGATCTTTTCCGTTTGAATTAATATTATTCTGGGCTTCTGTGTATTACATACTCTTTTCTATTTTGAATCATTGTTGCAGTATACTTCTTATTTATTTATTCGGTGTCAATTTCAATATGTTTCCTCCCTGGGAAAAAACAGTTTCTTTAAGTGGATCTGACGAATCGAAAAAATCACTAAATTATATTTCAATGGATTATGCGGTGTCAGATTGTATTCCTAAAGATTCCTGTAGCTCCGATGAGGGAGAGAACATTTTTGGTGAAAGAAATTCAGAGTATCAAGAAATATCCGCTTCGAAAAAACAATATCTATGTGAATATGCCCAAACGATATGTATAAAGGTTTATAACAATATTGTTACTTCCGAAAATGAAAGGAGTGCCATTGAAAAAGCATATTTTTTAACAAATGTTCCCATTAGCACTCTTTATAAAATTATAAAGAATGGTCCAAAAAATCGTAAAGAGAGGTGTGATAAAGGTAAAAGTAAACCGACGCCATTTACCCCTATTAGGATCTCCAGTTAAGTTGGCTATTGAATCTTTGCACAGTGGTCCTAATAGCCAAAATATTATTTTATTTTTATGTATATGGATAGTGTACGGTGTTTTCGACATTAAAGTACTCAAAAATGTCCAGATGTATCAACTTTCTTCTATTGCCGGGATCCTTTGCTGTTTTTATAGCTTTTTTTCATTCTCATAAAGCAGAGGGTTCGATTATTCCATTGACAAATTAATCAGACGTACTAAACTTCAAATGATACGTGTCTAGTCATTAATTATTGGCGGCTTGTGTTTGTATAAACCTTTCAAATTTTGTAAAGACTGCAATCTTTTTAAGAGATGTTTTACCTTACAAAATGCCGTCACTGGAGTACCATACCATTCCTGTTGTCTGCCTATGCCATGCAATGCAATCGAATTCTCAGTAAACGTCGATCGACAATTCCTGCGAATGCGAAATGTGCTTATTCAGAAAATGTGGTTGTGCTGTATGCAATCTTTGTCAGAAATGACGACATGACAACTTAAAATACGTTGCGGAAAAGTGGAATTTTCTGGTGCGGCGTTTTAAGACGAAAAGTGCCTCTTTTCGCTAGTCACTCGACAGCTCTCAAAATACAAAGTGGATGTTTAATTATGAAATAAAATATATCGACTTTAATATTTACATTTTGATTTCGCTTCTTTACTATTCGCCAAAAATGATTATTAGAAGAAATAGGAATTAAAAAAAAATATTGAACGGGTGAATTAGGATATGGTTGGTGCATTTTTTTAATTGGAAATCTTCACAATGATACAGGTGAAATCGCAACTTGAAAATCTAAAGCACAAGTTCATTAACAAGTGTGCCAACCTTTCAATATCGTTATCTAACCAATTTGTAGCAGCAGGATCGGCCTAAGTGGTGGTAAACTTGTACGGAATGGAGAAATTCCTTATAAATAAACCTAATTACTACTACTATTAAAGATCTAAAATCCAACTCGTCTTCTGTTCAGCAGGAATATAAAATTATGTAAAAATGTTCCGTTTAGATTATTAAATGTACAGTCAAGATCATAGCCCGAAAAATTGCTTTAGGACGGGATATTTGCAGGCGATATACCTACTGTGATTAGGTACAGAATACTAGTTGTTCTTTTTTCTGAAATCGCTCAGGAATGCCTACTTTCTCGGAGAAATTTCAGACCCCAAAATACGCCATTCTAGTATTTTAGTTCGTTGCTAAGCAACGAACTTTCCCGGATCGAAAACAGTCCGAGAATATTTTTGCCGTACAAGGCCGTCAAAATCTACGTAATTTCCTGAAACGTCAAAGTGACAACTATAAACCAAAAAAGTGAAAAGTTTTGTCTGATGTACAAATTGAAACCAGATTATGTATACTAAATGAATAAGGTACGTTTAGAATGTAAGAATTTTACCTTTACTACTAAGCAACTGTCAAAACGTATCAGTAGGCAGAAAAATACAGAGAAAAGTTATAAGTAACGTTAAACGATGAGATAAAAATAACCCAAAAGTCACGGGCCTACATGGCCTGAATCGCTGACATGAATATAAAAATTGTATCCAATTATTTGATACTAACGAACCTATCCGGTGCCAATTGAAAAAAAGAAGAATGTCTACAAGTAATAAATACCAATACAATTTCTCTACTCTGTTTAACAATATTGTATTCATTTGATAATAAATTATAATTGTGAATAATATTATCCCTCTGTGTCCATCGAATACATACCGTTGTGACCGATATATGTCGATATATGTTCGATGCAAATAGTTTTAGTGTAGATAGCGTATTATTAATGACATTGTGGCAAAACATTTTTTCGGCTAACCGATTTCCTGATCACTGGAAATTCGCGTTAATGTTAAACATTCAATTACTCGAAATACATTGATAAACCACAAAACCAATCTATTTAATTCCCTATGTACAGGGTGATTTCCAATTAATGAATCATGTTTCTGAAAATTCGATCCTAATATGTAACCAATCTGGTTTTAGAAAAAAAATTTCCTGTGAATCAGCGCTACAACTTACACTTTGTAACATTCAAACTAAATTAGACCAAAATAAATATGTTGTAGCAGTATTTTTTGACTTAAAAAGGGCTTTCGAGACAATTGAATCGCTGATTATTAAAAGGTACACGAAAAATTGCTTTCGAGATAATCGCGAAAAACCTATTTAAGCATAGGTACCTTTTAATACCCATTGCTAAATATAATCGTCAATAAAATAGACAAGGAGTGGATGTTTTGCATTCCTTTTATATCTCATCGATAAATATACAGTCCTAGTTGTCATAACATTTTGATTATTCCGCATCTATATTATACTTATTCAACTTAAATACATTAAACATGCTACAAAAACTTCAAAATCGTGGAATGAGAGTAATACTGAAAACAAATTGTCTTACTCCAATTACGTCAATGTTAAATACTCTAAATTGATTTCCAGTAGAGAAAAGAATGTACTATTTTACAATGATTTTATTATTATGGCACCAGAATACTTCCAACAATATATTATGTTCAACAATAATATCCATAATTATAATACAAGATGTACAAATAACATCTAGATTGCAAGAACTACACATCAAAGAACTATGAATTCTTTATTCTTTAAAGGTTTCAAAAAATTCAATGATTTCCCTTTATCTATATGCGAATCAACCACAATAAACGGTTTTAAAATTAAACTTAAGGACTTTATTAAAAATATTCAATTTAATTAAGATTTTACTAATTCCATTACATGATGTTTTTAATGTATATTATTTTGTCTATATTATTGTGTACTTGTATTTTATATTTGAAATGTGTATTTAAGGGTTTTTATTTATTTATGCTACTTTTAGATTTATATGTATTTTTTAGTCTAGTTTTATATGTATATTAGGATTCCTAGTTAATAAAGATCTATCTATATTGTCATGACGTTTTCTAGATATTCACTTATTCTAATTTTTCTCCCTTTATTATTTTTTGGTTTTGTGACATTTCACAGCCGGACTTTTAATGCATTTCCCACTCGTAAAGTATTGAAGTTTGTACAAACTATACTTTACTCGTGGGGAAAGAGTATCAATTCGCGCTTATTGTAGAATATACTATTGTATATCTTAATACTGTGAAGGACTATACCAAGGCCAATGACGATAAGTGGTCGAGACACCTTCATAATTATCAAAAATAATATTTATTTGTATTTGCTATGTTCACTGAAAAAATATTTGTACGTAAAATCAATAAAGTATCGTCGTCAATTTTTTGGACATTAATGCTATGATTCGGTGATTGGGAGAATAATTTCACGTCATAAAACAATTAACTAGTGCATTGAAACAATAACCTAAAAATCGTTAAGCAATAAACGCAAAACATCAAAAACTAATTAACTGTATTCTTAATATAATACAAATATTAATCAAATCAATGTTTTGCGATTATAAACCTATGTACTTTAACCATTAAAACCATAAAAACTTTTTATAAATCCAAGAACTACAAACTTTAAAAATTAATTAACGGTTTTCATTGTTTTGATGAACACCAAACGTTAAATCTATGAATTCCACCATTGACTGCTTAAACGCGCCAAAATAGTAAATCAATCTCTACGAACATTAATATTACGAACAACTAGCGTAGATGTTTAACTCTTCGCGCCGTGCCCATAGCCCATATAAGTGCAACCACATGCAGAGGTTAGGTGTTCCGATACAGTTTGTGTTTTGAGGACAGTAAAATAATAATTATTGTACCCAATTAGTTAATCCTGGACTTGAGATCGACAAAGAAAGGAAGGTACATTCTGATAGTTACAAAAAACACTGGGGATACAGCTTGGTAAATATTATTTTGGCACACATTATACCTATACTAAAATTATATGTCTAAGATATTAAAATAAAATTTTTTAACTTAAATATTTATTTTCGGTTGATATGGATTATAATGTCGTGTTCTAAAGTGGGGAATTCTTTTTAAAAAATTGGGAAAAATGTTTTCCGAAAATATTGGCATTTTTGCAGAAAGGATAAAGCTGGTAGAGCTAATTAGCTATTAGATAACGCACTCAAGGAAACGTGCGACGAAAGTAAGTTCAAATTATAATATGGTAAAAAGTAACATATTCATTTTGTATTTTTTTAGATGGAAAATATGCTTCACTTTTATATTTGGTGCCATCGACCAAATTTTGTTCAAAACAGTCATTTGGAAAGACGACCCATATAAAATTTACAATAAAGGACTCCCTCATTTTTGTTTTGTGCTAAAACCCAACGAGAGCTGGAAATTGAGAAAATCAGCAATTCAAACCTTTATTTTATGCCTTGGAGACGAGATCTCTAAAATTTCAAATATTTGACGAAATTCGTTTTAAATTTTTTCATATACTTAAGGCAGTTGATATATGTTTTAAAATTATTTACTTGCACAATTTAGATTTTCCACAAGAGAGCAAAATGTTTTGGGACTTTTTGGAAAAGTGTTTTATAAACATGATGTTCCCTTTGAAAGCCCTAGGGTACACATGATTTGTGAATCAATAACATTAGAACAATAAAAAATAACTACCTAATACATTTTTTTGTATAATCCTCTTCCAGTTGGTTGAATCTTGATTGTTCATATGGGAAATATAGGTTTTGGGGATACACGACACATCAAATCAGTAGACATAGATGAACCAATGATTAGTAGGTAGGTGTTTTAAATTTTTTTAGAAATATCGTTTTATTTTAACATTTTTGATAAAGTAATTACCAGTATACCTAATTTAGCGAGGTCTGATAAATAAAACTTTTTAAAGTACTGGTGTTATAGATTAATGTCAATCATCCCTAACGTTAATAACCGACGAACGTAGACCTATGCTTTTTATTTATGGTTTTAATGTACAGAGATCATTGATGTATACTTACTTTTCATTGTTTTTAAAAACATTAACCATAGATTAATATCCATCGTTCGTAACATTGATAACCGGCTATCATATCATCATTGCGATCATAAATCTATGTTCATATTTTATTGATTTTACGTACAAAAATCGTAACTTAAGGATCGGCTGAAAATTAATGTTGACGTCCATTGATTTGATTTACTTTTTTATTAATTACACGTACTTTTTTCGTTCAGTTTTTCTCATTATAATCCGAGATTGAAACATCTGCGTAATATGTGCTAGCAAAACAACAAAATAGTTTGGCATTCCCACACAAATAAACTTAAAATTGAAAGAAGTTTTGCGAACCTTAAGACCATTACAGAATGAACTCTCTCGGGAGCGTCTCAAACAAAGCCAAAATAATACCAGGCCAATTTTAAGCGAGACAATAGAAAGATCAGAATAACGAAAATGAAAATTTGAAAATTAATCACCTAGAGTCATTAACAACTGAACAGTGTGTACAGTCTCGCGGCACAGTATTGAATACCTTACGAATAGTTGGGATATTATCCCGGAGCCGTTTATTAATGGTTTTGGTTTGCAAATACTTCATTATATGCCTTCATCACGAAATTATATATTATGCTTGGAATAGCACAAGAGAGAGGTGTTACAAAAGCTGGAAATAATGATGGCGGCGAGAATATCCCTCACTGGATTATGATTGTATTGTACGGCCGGGTACGTCGCGCACTGCCGTCTAAGGAATGAATGGATTCGTTTAAAAGGTTACGGCATAAAACAAGGAGAATGCTAAGACGATGGAAAATCTTTCCCAACAATGGTAATTCTCTGACAGGGCGATATTTTCGTCTTCTGTATAGAGAATCTTAGAACGGAATCATCACAATTTTTTCAACGAGTTTCGCTTAAAGTGAATTCCAACTTTTAAAATAATAAAACAGTGTTTATGTTTTTCTACGACTATTATACAAAACTACCGACCAATAAGCATCTTAAGTCACCTTGACAAACTGTTTACTCAAATTATAATCACCCGACTGGAAAATAAATTGGATTTCTATCAACCTATGGAACAGGCATGCTTTCGTCGTGGATTTGGAACGAATGACCACCTTCAAAGCGTCAAAACACTTATAGAAAAGAAAAGAATACAACACAGCCTTAGTAATGACAATCGTGGACTTCCACAAAGCCTTCGATACAATAGAGCTAAAGGCAGTGTGGAATGCATTTCAAGACTACCGATATACCAAGCTCATCCACAATATCTACAAAAATGCAACAATGACGGCAAAACTGCATAAAAATACCAACCTCATAACTATTGAACATGGTGTTCGGCAAGGCGACACGATGTCACCAAAACAGTTTATTACAGTCATGGAGAGTGCATTCAAACAATTGGACTGGAGTCAGAGAGATATAAACATAGATGGCAAGAACCTAAACAACTTGCGTTTTGCAGATGACAATCCGGAAGAAATGCGATTGATGTTGCAGGACCTGCAGGAGGTATGTGGAAAGGTCGGTCTTAATGTTAACATGTCAAAAACAAAATTTATGACAAACCTTGTTCCCAGCTGTGGCTTAAGGATTGACGGAGCTGAGATTTCAAATAGTGTATAGATATGTGTACCTTGGCCTTGAGGTCAGCATCTCAAAAGATAATCAGACAAGGGAACTAAAGAGAAGGCTCACTCTCTCATGGGCAGCTTTTGGAAGACTTAAAGACGTTTTTAAGAGTGACATTCCCGTCAATCTAAAAAGAAGGGTTTTTGACGAGTGTATGCTGCCAGTGATGACATATGGCTCAGAAACCCTAACACTAACAACAGCAACAGCTAAGAAACTTAGAGTTACACAGAGGATGATGGAGAGATCCATGCTTGGTGTGACCTTGAAGGACCACATAAGTAACGAGGATTTGCGGGGAAGAACCGGCGTCAGCGATGTCTTTGAAACTATTGCGAAGCTTAAGTGGAATTGGGCTGGCCACGTTGCACGGATGCGAAATGACCGATGGGAAAAGAGGCTTCTTGAGTGCAGACTCAGAACGGACAAGCGAAATAGAGGAAGACCGCCTACGCGCTGGTCGGACGATATTAAGAGGACCCGCAGCACAGGATTGATTGGAATGGAGAATGATTAGGGAGGCCTATGTTTAACAGTGGGGCTGATTGATGATGATGATGATTATACAAAAATGTACTTTTAACTGTTTTATTGTCATCTGATAATACCAAGTATATTTGTTATTGTATTATAATTTTGATAAAAATCAAGTCACATTGAAAGTGACTTGGAATTAACTCTATTTCTATTAGAGAAGCTGCAAACCCCCTGTTAGATAGCATACAAAAAATTGATTTCAGAAATATCCAAAGAAAAATTCGAGAGCCTACAAATCCTTAATTGATAGACGTAAAAAGTAACACTTTTATTTTACTTTCAAAAATTAGTCTCAACAAAAAAATGGTAACGAAGCTGCATTCTTCACTCTCGAAAAATCGAGTTTAGTAGACCTGCTTTGCGTGGGTATATTTTACGAGAATCTTGAGAACCCCACAGGAACGTTAACCAGTTTGAAAACAAGAACCCCAGAAATGAAAATTTTTAATAAAAAAAGTACGTCAACATTAACAAAAGCAAGTACCACTAACCGAAGAACTCAGAGGCACCATCCCTTATATAAACCATTTGAGTGAAATTTATTCTTATTTACTGTCATTGAAGAACAAACCTAGTAACAATTCATAACATTAAAATTTTCCTACATAATAGCTGTTGGTACCTACTAACCACTATGTAGCACCACTACCTTGAATGACGTGACAGATGTCACTGACACTTGTCCTAGTTTTTGAATAGACTTACTAATCTGCAAGTTGAATTCCAACCACATGTTGAAGACACGCGCATCTTAATTTTTAATTTTAACTTAACTGTAACGTAATTTTTATGGATGTACACAATTTTTATTATCTCATTCGCATCACTACCATTACAGGGTGTGTCACGTAGATGGCCCATTAGCCATATATAGAGAAGTATAGATATTTGAAATTTGAAAATTGGGTTACGGGGCTTTGTCAGTATGATCTATTCAATGAAAATATTTTCAACTTCCGATTATACCGATTATAACTTTATTATTTTAAATGACATGTACGATTTTTCTTTTTCTTTTTGGATTCAGCACAAAAAAACATACCAAGGTCTAAGTCTAACAGTTTCCGAGATATTTGAGATTTTTATAAAAATTAATTTATGGAAAACACGCATTTACTTTAATTTCCGTATCTGGCTTAGTTGTTAAGCTGGTAATTTCAAATTTTATAGAAACATTGTGAGAATACGGTAAAACGTCAAATGCGATATTTTATACAGGGTGTCTAAAATGGAGCGTCCAATGTAATATAATCTAGCACGACATGAAAATTGAAAATGACACTTGTGATTTCTCGTGTCCAAAAACCCCCAGTTCCAAATTTTTATGTATACATATCCAAAAACTCTAAAGTTATTGCAAAAAATAAATATTAAAATTTAACTTTTAACACCCTGTATATTCCTTATTAGCAACATTTTATTATAGTCGGTTCAAATCGTAATATTTGTGTGAATCTACCATACTTCTATGTACAATTACTTAAGGACCACCCTGTATTTATATAGACATTTGAATCCTTTTTGATTGCAGTAATCACCATAAACTAGTAATTACACAAAGAAAAATCGCATATTATTAAACCGTCTAACCGTCTGAACACGATAAACGTCATAAATCCGTTCAAAAATGAAAATAATCGAATTTTTTGAGAAATGTATCCAATTTAGTTTCCATATTCTCCGAAAATAGAAATAATTTTCTAAACATAAAAATAGTTTCTCTCTCGGCCCATTTACTTCCAAGACATATTTCACAATGCATGATAAACGTTTTGTGAATGTCTCCTGGAACTCCTCAGTCGAAACTTATCGGTCGGAGTTGGGAGATGCATATGACAGATGCAATTTGTTGCGGGTTTATGATTCCGTGGCCGTTCCGGCAGCGGCAAACTTTTGGACCGGGACGATCGGGGCGGGCCATGGAATAGTGCACAAAGAAACTATTTTCGTGGTGTAGTTTCGAGTATCCGAAAAGTTGTTGGGGGATGCAAACGAGCGGAGTTTTCTCGATAGATGTGGCGCTCTCGAGCTCCAGCCGAACGTGCTGAGTCTGAGCGTCGGGAGTTTTTGATGTATGCGAACAAGATTTGTCGATTTATTTTCGACGACGTTTCTGAGGTTCTAGTGTTATTTATTGCCTTTGTTGATAACTACCCGAAAATGCTATTAATTCAAAAAGTGTCGAGGGGATTTTGCGCTCCTCCGGACGATCATAGTTCAGCACGTATGTTCTTCCGAGACTTTTCATCCCTTGTTTCTGATATTTGCTAGCAGGATGTTTTCTAAATCGGCTTCTTTCCGGTTCCACTGTTAAAAAAGTGGCCAAATTCGACCTACAAATATCTGTATTATCCCTGAATTAAACGATAACAATTTGAAAGTGGGTAGAACGATTAAAAATGATATAAACATAAAATTATTTCTTAAATAGTACCAACACCGTCTCTGAAATATTCTAAAGGAAAAAGGAATTTTTCGTTAATAAAATCAAGATATAAATAAATGTCTGACAGTCAGAAAATCCCACAATAAAATTCGCAGGAAATTAAAGAGGTAATTTTCAATAAAAACAGAATATAATGTATTTACAAATTACAGATGTCCAATAGATTAATCTCATCCTGAAGCAATTAAACAATTCCATTTTGAAACTAGAAACTTGATTTGTCAAACAAAATATTACATAAAGATGAGGCTATGAAAAAGCACAGAAAAAATAATACACGAAATGAGAATTAAGGACGTAGAAGATGAATGAATAAATAAATAAATAGACAGTGTATGCAACTTCGTAACTGATGAAGATATACGCAAAAAGTTAGATGAATTGATGTAAAAAATTATGCTGCTAATTATTCCACTGATAATGCAGCTAGTAAGTTGTCAGTAATATTATAAGGGCATCTAATTTTTCCGAAAAAAATCGAAAAAATAATATTTTAACAAGAAGCATGAGTGCTGGTTGCACCTGCACGAATGCATTTTTTTCACAGAAAAAATTAGATGCCCGAATGGTATTTGACAAGACTATTTCATGAGTAACAGATTATTCTGCATATATATATATATATATATATATATATATATATATATATAGATTACAAAACATACTACCTATTATATGTATTATGCATACATAATAAATATGTAGGTATTAATTTGAAAACTGAAAAACAGGTAATTTATTTAATCACAAAATATTACAAACTTAATTATTTATGGTACAATTAAAATATAAATTGCAATTTTGGTACACAGTAGGAGTATTGTTTGAAATCTTTGTTAACTCATTGATAACGTGGGGTGTAGGTAAATCATTAATATTGTTGATGGGTCCAGCTGTAGAGTGAGAAGTGAGAAGCTCGAGGAGTGGCTGCAGGATCTTCTGTTTTCTGTTTTTTAGCAGGAGGTTCTGAGGCGTTACTTCTAAGGGTGTTTATGGTGTTGGAATAATGCTCATTATCCATTTGCAGATAAAGCTTAGTTGAGTTGAGTTTAATTAATTGTTGTTCACCGATCCCTCCTTTAGTCAGGTTACTGACTGCTGTCGACCGCATAGAGTGTTTTGTTATTTTTATTTCTTTTATATTTAATCCTGCCTTTTCTGCTGCTTCTTTAGTCCATTTCCAAAGTTCGTTTTTTCCCACTGGAGTGTTTTTGTACCAACCACTTGATTGTTCTTTGTTCCATGATAGGTTTACTGTTAAGAATAATCTAAGTATCAGTTGTTATTCTAGATAAACGTTTAACCATTAGCCATTTTTTTCTCCACCCTGGGCCGTTTTATTGAAGAGAGGATTATATGCCACTTTTCCTAAAAAGTAGGATTTTTGAAAATCAGTTATTTTAAAAAATATGTAACTATTTTATCTACCTGTTTTAATCCCAGAATTATCCACTTCCTCTTTAAAATAATGAACTCTGCAATTGACTGCTTCTCCACCTCTCCAGGCAAGTTCTACTGAAGCAATATGGTAAAATTTTCGCTGGAGTCCCGCCGGAGTGTCTTCGTCCCATAATAAAACCATTGCGTAGTATTCTTTCAATTTTAATGAAGCAGAGCTCGATTTCCTTTTATTGGCGCACATCTGCAAATTCATTCGTTTCGCATTACGAGCTTGCCTACTAGACTTGAAGATAATATCTTGAAATGGATCAAAAATTATTTTCCACAACTAGTTCTTTGTAATTTAATTTTCATCGTTTTGTTTCTTCATATTCCACGCCCAATCTTTCAGGATTAGGTTTAGTTGCTCTAAACTTGTAGTTTCCAAAAGCTCGTATTTCTTTTCCTTGCAGAATTCGGTAAACTGTTTCGATATTGACGTATAACGTATAACTCCTACGAGAGTTTTTACAAATAAAAATGGAGTTACCTCCTCCACTAAAGTTGACTATATCCTTACATCCTTTGAAAATGATGATTGTAAGGCAAATGTTTTTGATTACAGGGTTTTAACATTAGTATATAATCATAGTATAAAAGATGCTCACAAACGCAATCTGCAAGTTACATCCCGAGAATTTAGAAACTATTCTGCTGAAAACATTGAAAACCTCAATTCTTCATTGTACGCTACTGATTTCAGTGAAATTTATTTTTCAAATGATATCGATACTGTTTTTGAATCCTTTGTCAATATTTTTACATTTAACTTGGATAAATATTGCCCTCTTATAAAGAACAGCGGCACCTTGCATAAATCTCCTAAATGGATTACACCTGACATAAGAAAAGCTAGTCAGGATCTAAAGGATTTATACTGGTTGTGTAAAAGTATTGACAACGAGGATTCCAGGAAAATCTATAAATAAGCAAAGCATAATTACAACAAACTACTTAATAATACTAAAAAGAATTTTAATGACAAAATTATTACAGAATCTACTAATAGGCAAAAAACAGTGTGGAATTTAGTTAAACAGGACTTGGGAAGAACTAAAAAACCTAATGATATAACCTTGAGTATGGAGAGTAGAATATATACTACTCCTAAGGATGTTGCTAATGCTTTCGGTAACTACTTTGCTACTATTACTGAAGAGAGTTTAATAACACATTTTGGCGATTCAATGTCACAGAGGTGTAGCGTAGCACCCATATTCAACAAAACCTTCTTCTTTAACCCTGTAACCTCAGATGAAGTTATATCGGTGGTTGTTGGTCTAAAGAACACAAAAAGTACCGGTTTTGAATCAACGAAAATTTTAAAATCTGTTATCCCTCCGATCGCAGATCAGATAGCGTATTTAATTAACCTATCAATAACTACAGGTAAATTTCCCTCCTCATTAAAAACTGCAACGGTTATCCCTATTTACAAAAAAAATGATCCTACAAATATTGCTAACTACAGACCGATAGCCATCTTAAGTGTTATAAGTTATAGAAAAAGTTGTTTACAACAAAATCTATAGTTTTTTGTCAAAATTTAAAATATTGAGCGAAAGTCAACATGGATTTCGCACTGGAAAATCGACGCAAACTGCCGCTTTTAGTTTAATTGAATTTATTTATACTAACCTTGATAAAGGCAATCAAGTTGCTTTTTCGACCTTTCGAGGGCATTCGACTCAATTAATCTAAATTTTATTAATGATAAATTATATAACCTAGGTTTTAGGGGCATTATCTTGGATTGGTTAACTGACTATTTGGAAAATAGGCAAATCTTCGTAAAAATTAAAAACAACCTTTCAGAAAGGCATGTATTGAATATGGGGGTACCGCAGGGCTCTGTGCTTGGACCGCTTTTATTTCTATTGTTCATCAACGATATGCCGAGGCATATTAAAGGTGATATTTCAAAAATGGTAACCATATTTGCTGATGACACATCTATAGCTGTCTCAGCTCCCACCTATGAGGGCTTGATGAATCTGACACGGCAAATAATCGAGTACTTTAATCGTTGGTGTGTCCAAAACAATTTAATAATTAACAACTCCAAGACAGAGTGTATATATTTTGCTCTCCATAATAACCCGCGCCAGCTACAATTTGATCTCAATGGTATAGAAGTAGTTTCCTCCAACTGCACAAAATTCCTTGGGGTTATGTTGATCAATATCTTCGATGGACTAACCATATTGACGAGTTGTGTAAAAAACTTAATAAAACAAAATTTGTAATTTCACGTATAAAATCATCAATGCCGTTGTCATCTCTTTTGACTGTCTATTACAGCCTTGCTTACAGTCACTTGTCTTATAACGTGATCCTCTGGGGCAATTCTTCCAGTAGTGATAGAATTTTTATAACACAAAAAAGAATCTTACGTGCTATTTTTAACCTGTCTCCTCGCGACTCCTGCAAAAATTATTTTATACAAAATGATATATTGACATTTCCATGTATTTATATGTACAAATGCTTAATATTTACTAAAGAAAACATTGGGACACTAAAAACTAACTCTGATTACCACAATCATCTTACCAGGCATGGCAAAAATTTATATGTACCATCACACAAAACTACCAAATTTGAAACGAGCCCTACGTATCAGGGAATTAAGCTATTTAATAACTTGCCAGAGAGTTACAAAACACTAACTTTCAATATATTCAAAAAGCGTATTAGGAGTCTATTAGGAAGTAAAGGTTATTATAGCGTAACTGAGTTTTTGACTGACAACTCACTGAATTGTTAAATTTTTGTATTTAATATATTCGTTTTTATTTATCTCTTTTAACAATGTTTTTGTTGATTTTACATAAATAAATCTAGGACCTAGGTAATATATACCTCCATTTTATATCTTTTCAATTGTATCTCTTATGTTATGTGTTATTTATTATACTATCTATATTAACTTTAAGTGTAACTGACCTGTCCTATACATTTTCTATGTCAATAAGGATTAATAAAATATTTATTTATTTATTTATGGGTTTTAACGGTATTGTACGATGGTACACTTTTCTAAATCGCCAGATCAATATTAGTCATAGAATCACTTCCAAAGCGACTCATTTTCACTACATAAGCTGACTAGCACTGTTTCTATCTATCTATCTGTGATGGGGGTGTCGATACACTGCGACCTATAAGATCTATTGTGCCCCCTACTGCTGCCCAATCGTTGAGGATGTCTCAACGATTAGAGCAGTTCCTCCAGTCCTATTGCTTTCAAAAAGTTCAGGATGTCGGTAGGCTTCAGGTTAGGTAGATCTTCCTCTTCTATTTGATATTCTCCGAGGTATCGTACCCTTGGATTTTGCAGGGTAAAGCATTCTGAGAGAATGTGGATAGAGGTTTCCTCCTCTTCCTCGCAGAATCTGCATTCTTCTTTGTCTACTAATCCGAGTTTCTTTAGGTGGCCTCTCAGCCGGCAGTGCCCTGTTAGGATACCCGTTAGTATTCTGAGCTTATTTTTACTTTTACTGACGCAGTCGTCAGATCTCTTCTGGTTATAGTTTCCCAGTAGTGTCTTGGCCTGCCTCATTCCTTGTAGTCCCATCCAGTATTGGGATCTTTTGCTATTTACTTCTTTTCCAAGTTCATCAAGTATTGTACT
Source organism: Crepidodera aurea (assembly GCA_949320105.2). NCBI lineage: Eukaryota > Metazoa > Arthropoda > Insecta > Coleoptera > Chrysomelidae > Crepidodera > Crepidodera aurea. Next base: position 56,708,805 of record OX439475.1, read on the forward strand.
GGTGCTTATTCCGCAGAAGGGTTCAGGACCCAGAAATGGTGTTTCAGCCCCTTTTTTTGCGAGTACGTCTGCTATTTCATTACCCTCCACTCCAGTGTGTCCCGGAACCCATAGGAGGGTAACAGTGTTATTCTTGCCCAGTTCGTTTAGATTCTCTAGACACTCCCAAACCATCTGGGAGTTGATTTCGTGGGAGTTCAAAGCATTAATGGCTGCTTGGCTGTCTGACATGATGATGATCTCTTGTCTGCGAAAATTTCTTTCTATGTTGAACTGGACACATTTTCCGATGGCGTATATTTCAGCTTGGAAAATGCTCGGAGATTTGCCTAAACTTTCAGAATATTTGGTTCCAGGCCCATATACTCCTATTCCTGTTCCTTCTGTTGTTCTAGAACCATCTGTGTACCATTTAATGGCACTTCTCTTGAGTTTTGGGATGGTATCTTTGTCCCATTCGCTTTTGTTACTTAGCTTTGTGTTGAATTCTTTCACAAAGCTAAACTTCTTTGTCATCTCATCTTGGGGCATGTCCCAGGTTTGATGATTTCCAGGAAGGAGTCGAAACTTGCGTTTAGTTGATCCTTCTCTGGTCATTCTGTAGGTTGTTCTTATCGCTATACTCTCCACTACTATATGGAGGGGTGTAAGGCTTAGGATTACCTCCATGGCGGCCGTTGGGCACGTTCTCATTGCACCTGTTATGCATACGCAGGCTAGTCTTTGGATTTTCGCTAGATTTGCCTTTGTACTGGCCAGCTTAGTTCTGCTGCCCCAGACCACTGCTCCATAAGTGATGGCCGGTCTCACTATTGACGTGTACATCCACTGCAGGATCTTTGGGTTACATCCCCAGTTTTTTCCCGCAAAATTTCTGCACACCATTAGAGCTTTCGTGGCTTTGCTGGTTACTTCTTTTTCGTGCTTATTCCAGATGAGTTTATTATCTAGTATTAGTCCCAGATATTTGACATCTGGCTTCCATTCAATAACTTTCCCGTCCAATTCGATGGTTTTGAGGTTAATGTTTCTTTTCCGTGTAAAGGCAACTAAGGTAGTCTTGGTGGGGTTCACGCTAAGTCCCATCGATTGACACCATTCTTTGGTATAGTCCAGCCCTCTTTGAACTATATCGCAGAGGGTATTCTCGAATTTTCCTCTTGCGATTATGACTATGTCATCTGCATAGCCTTGACACGATATACCAATCTCGGTCAAATCGCAGAGGAGTCGATCCACTGTTAGGCTCCACATAAGAGGGGAGGCAACTCCTCCTTGTGGACATCCTCTGGTTGTGCAGATGGAAACAGTGTCTTGTCCCATTTTAGTCTCTGCTATTCTGGTAGACAAAAGTCGCGACATCCATCTGGTTGTCGTGTTGTCTACCCCTCTTTCTTCTAGTGCTCTTTTAACGGCTTCGTGTGGTGTATTGTCAAAAGCCCCTTCTATGTCTAGAAAGGCACACACTACAGATTCTTTGTTCTCTAGTGCATCCTGGATTTCATCTGTCAATTGCACCAATGCGGTCTCCGTGGATTTGCCCGTTTGGTACGCATGCTGATGGGGGTGCAGAGGCACCCGTTCCAGGATTTCTGTTCTGATATAGTTGTCAGTTGCTTTCTCCACCGTTTTCAGAACGAACGATGTGAGACTAATTGGTCGAAGGGATTTAGGATTGGTTGTATCCCTTTTCCCTGTTTTAGGAATGAAGGTGACTCTGGCCCTTCTCCATACTTCCGGTATATATCCCAGTTCTAGACTGCTACGACACATACTCACTAGGTGTGGTAGAATTTCTTCTTGCCCGCGCTGGAGTAAGGCGGGGAATATTCCATCAGCTCCTGCTGATTTAAACGGTTGGAAGGTGTTCAAGGCCCATCTTATGCGTCTATTGCTGCAGATATGTCTGGCCATTGCCGTATCTTCTCTGGTAGGTCTACTATACCGTTCTGGAGTATGCCCTATAGAAATAGGTTCATTCCCAGGGAAGTGAGTATCCAGTAAGAGCTGGGCTCTTTCATTTTCACTTTCGGTGTAGCTACCATCTGGCTTCTTTAGAGCCATTGCGTTATCGACTCTACCTTTTGCCATGACTCTATATAGTCTAGCGGCAGCAGGTGTGGAGTCAATATCCTCACAAAATTTTCTGAAACTATTTCGTTTTGCTTTTCTTAGTTCTTTGTTGTAGGTGGTTAGTTTCTCGGTGTAGCTCTGCCAATCTCCGCTACTCTTTGCCCTATTGAAGAGCTTTCGAGTTTCGGATCTTAATTTTGCCAGATTACAATTCCACCAAGGTGCGTCCCTGCAATTTCTGCTTACTTGTTCGGGGCAGCTCGATTCGTATGCATCGATTATTGCCCCATTAACTTCTTCAATAATATTCTCCAGTTCTAGGTGGTGCCTAGCCTTTTTATTCTGGACGTGGGCTAAATTTGCTTTCAGATTGGTGTTATATATTTCCCAATTTGTTTTTCTAGGGTTCCTTCTGAGGATTGGCTCAGGTGGATCTGTCTCTAGTCTGAACGTAATTATTCTGTGATCAGACAGAGACGGGACTAGCACTGTTTAAAAACAATATTACCAAATTTATTGTGAATAAAATAAGAAAAATTGTTTAGCGTCGTTTTCTGGTGTCCTAGGACAACAGTTGTCAAGTTTTGCCGCGGGTAAACTCGAAAAAACTGCTGACAGGAGCTGTCATACAGTTTTGTCATCTAGAAACTATTTGTAATTCAAAATTGCGCGTTTGTGAGGGTTGGAGAGGTAGATATAAACGACGTCTGCTGAAAAATATCATGCTCAATTGCTTTAAAATAGTTTTTTATATTAATATACAGTCCAAACTAGCGTTACATTAAAAAATGTACAAACACCGAAATATTTCCCCTAGAATAGGAATTGCTCTTGGATTATTAAGGGAGATAGGGCGACAAAGAAGCGATCTTCATTTATTCTTAATTGAATTTGTTTGCTCGCCTGCGTCGCTCAACAAATGACTGCACCCGTTCAAAGGATATGGAAAATTCCTTTGATAAAAAAACTCAAGTTGATATTTTCCGATCCATCTCCGCCGTTACGACGAAAGAGCACCAGAAGTGGGATTGGAAACTAATTAAAATTGAAAACTTCCTCTAAGTAACGGTCTTTTTTTATTATTAGTTTTATTTGCGTTGCTGAAGGAAAAGTAATTATTTCTTTGGTTTCGGAAATTTTGCACAGGTATTTAATTGATAAGAAAATACCAATTTTCATTTTAGAAGACAGAAATTCAATTATAAGTAATTACAGTCTCTACAAAATGGTGAAAGAGGCAGATAATACCGGAGTATATGGTTTGGTAACAGAAAACCAAATACTTTTAAAATCATTTAATGATAAATGTCAGAGGGCAAAACACCTTCACCTCCAAAATACTACCAAAAGTTCTGGTTCCAAACAACAGAAAAAAGTCCCAAACACGCTTACCTGTTATTGCATAAATCCGTCTTTGGAACGATGTTGATCCTAGTAGCAGCGGTATACAGGGTGACACAGCAACCACGTAACAGGCTACACGTTCTGTGTTTCTCAAGATAAAATTATAAAATTTTAGGGCATTAAATGGGCCTCATTTTAGTCAGTTTGTTTCACTTTTACTACTTCCGGACGAAAGGACGACACTGACGGAGAAGGTCCGTCCTATAGTCCGGAATAAACTAAATTTGGTAAACAACAAACAATCGTGTGTTTCCTGACCTGGCCGGATTAATAACGTTATCTTCAACAATAAAAGTGTGACATGTCATTTTTCTCAAATTTTTGTAATTTAAATCTATGTTGAGCAATACCAAAAGACTGGAACGAAAATTCAAAGTAGGTGTATATGGATATTTTTGGAAAATCAAAGGTAAAGAAAAAATCTGCTTAATTAACACTTTTGAGTCCTCCAAATTCTGAAGAAGATCGGTCAAGTTTCATACAGATGTCTGGTCTTTGGGTATAATTCTATTTATAATGTTGATGATGATGTTTTATGATGCCTTTCATGCGAAACAGGTACAGCAGCACTTATCGCTTATGATTCATTGTATTTATTGAATAAATAAATAAGTAAATTCGATCTTAAAAGTTGAAAAACGAAAAATCGAGGTCTGGCATTTTTTTGAGCACCTTGATTTAATTGTACTAAATAAAAAAACATCTGTCCAAACTCTTTGGTATGTCTCTTTCATGTTGTTATTTTTTTAGAATTTTTGCATCATATTCAGTTAAAAAAATCCACTTGATTCGGTTAATCCGAAATCCTGGAAAACCGCTCATTCATAAATAATGAAATTAACTTTTTCAATAACGCACATCGTACCTGGAAACAGTCAAAGAGATGGAAAATCAAACGAAATACTAAAACATAAACCGACAACCAAACATTCGTACCCTCCAAACACGTTCACCCGAAAACATTTGCCTCTATTCAAAGCCAAAAGTCCCCGGGAATTTGTTTTTTCCTCTAAATGACACGAATCTCGTGGTTGCTTACTCGAAAAAATAAAATAAATATCAACAGAAGCAAAATTTAGTTGTGTAAGTATAAGTTACGGGTTTTACATGTGAAAAAAATATATATAGCGTGTTTAGTGAACCACTAAAAAAATTAAAATATTTTAAAATTATTCCACATTTAACTTGTAAGCAATATAGAACAATTAAAAATTTTATTAAATGCGGTTAATAAGAAAAAAGCGACAGTTAAGATTACTCCTAAATTATGCCACATTTAATATTTAATACCTTTAATTTTGTAATTGACAACACGATGGGAAAAACTATTATTATTATTATCTCAAAACATCAGTCTTAAAAGTCAAAACAAATACAAAATCAGTTGAGAATACTCTTCCAGCATTGCCATAAACCGTAATGAAAGTATTAATAAAATTTTAGTTTGACTATTTCCCTCGTCTTAATTTCCACCAATCACAAACGCGCAATTTTGAATTACAAATGGTTTCTAGATGAAAAGACTGTAGGACATCTCCTGTCAGCAGTTTTTTCGAGTTTATCCGCGGCAAAACTTGACAGCTGTTGTCACCAAAAATTACAATACCTTGATAACAAGTAAATATGGTCTCCTAGGACACCAGAAAACGACTCTAAACAATTTTTCTGACTTTATTATCAATAAATTTTGTAATATTGTTTTTAAACAGTGCTAGTCAGCTTATGTAGTGAAAATGAATCGCTTTGGAAGTGATTCTATGACTAATATTGATCTGGCGATTGAGAAAAGTGTACCGTACAATACCGTTAAAACCCAGACTTCAATTTGGAAACAGTTTACGGAATTCTGCAAGGCAAAGAAACACAAGCTTTTGGAAACTACAAGTTTAGAGTAACTAAACCTAATCCTGAAAGATTGGGCGTGGAATATGAAGATAAAAACGGTGAAAATGACAAAGAACCAGTTGTGAAGACAATGTGGAACACCGTTGCAAAAAAATATGCAAAAGATGTATTTTATGAGGTGGAAAATAATTTTGGATCCATTTAAAGATATTATCTTCAAGTCTAGTAGGGAAGCTCGTAATGCGATACGAAGGAATTTGCAGATGTGCGTCAATAAAAGGAAAACGAGCTCTGCTTCATTAAAATTGGAAGAATACTACGTAATAGTTTTATTATGGGATGAAGACAGTGCGGCGGGACTCCAGCGAAATTTTTACCATATCGCTTCAGTAGAACTTGTCTGGAGAGGTGAAGAAGCAGTCAATTGCAGAGTTCATTATTTTAAAGAGGAAGTGGTAATTCTGGGATTAAAACAGGTAGATTACATAGTTACATCTTTTTTAAAATAACTGATTTTCAAAAATCCTACTTTTTAGGAAGAGTAGAATATAATCATCTCTGCAATAAAACGGCCCAGGGTGGAGAAAAAAATTGCCGATAGTAAATGGCTGGTCCCCAACACGAAGAACCCAACCTTTTGTCCAGTCCGTCTTTTTAAAATTCTAATGGTTACACGTTCATCTAGAATAACAACTGATAGATTATTCTTAACAGTAAGCCCACCATGGAACAAAGAACAATTAAGTGGATGGCACAAAAACACTCCAGTGGGAAAAAACGAACTTTCAAAATAGACTAAAGAAGCAGCAGAGAGGGCGGGATTAAATACAAAAGAAATAAAAATAACAAACCACTCTATGCGGTCGACAGCAGTCAGTAACCTGGCTAAAGGAGGGGTGGGTGAATAACAATTAATTAAAATTACTGGCCACGGTTCAGCCAACTCAATTAAGCCTTATCTGCAAATGGATAATGAGCATTATTCCAACATCCTAAACACCTTTAGAAGTGACGCCTCAGAACCTCCATCTAAAAAACAGAAAACAGAAGATCCTGCAGCCACTCCTCGAGCTTCTCACTCTACAGCTGGACCCATCAACAATGATTTACCTACACCCAACGTTAACAATGAGTTAACAAAGACTTCCCACAATACTCCTACTGTACCAAAATTGCAATTTATATTTTAATTGTACCATAAATAATTAAGTTTTTAGTATTTTGTGATTAAATAAATTACCTGTTTTTCAGTTTTCAAATTAATACCTACATATTTATTATGTATGCATATACAGGGTGTCCCACGACGTACCGTACACAGTCCAACCATAAGTACTATGGACCTAGGCCATTTCATATCTGGTATTAAAAAGTGCCTTGTTGCGTTTTTGACGGATATACAGGGTGACATTTGAAAATATGTGAATTATTCTACGTATATCTAAAAGTAAAAATCTCAGACCAATCAAATTTGGAACACTGAGTGTGCTCCCTGAGCTCAATAAAATAGGTTTTAAAAAAAATTTAATTTCAGGTCCGGACTTAGTTTTTTTTAGAATTTTATTGGTTTTTTGAAAACAACACCCTGTAAGCCAGATCGGACAATTTTTATTTTTCTTACTTTAAAGCTTAAGGATGATACTAAGCAACAGTTAAAAAAAATTGAACGCGTGACTTTTTGTTTTCTGCGGAAAAAAATAAAACTTTGAAAAATAGTACAATTTTAATGGATTCACATTCTTCTTATGACTGATGCGGCACATCATTATTTTCAACAAAAATCATAAGGAAAGTTCATTTTACTCGATATAAAGTATTATTCAATCAACCGTTGAAATTCCAGGACCGTATTTATTTTTTTAAAGTTTTTATTGATTCTGTAAAAACAACACCCTGTAAAGCGAGTTGTACAAATTTTCTTTCAGTAACGTCAAAGAGAAAACTATTACTTTTGATTATTGTGCAAATGCAATGAGGCTTTGAATTCGATTTGACGTCAATTTTGACAGTTTGTGAAAGAACGTGGTGAGCGACTGACAGAAGACCAAAAAGAGGGTATTTTGGAAATGGTAAATCAAAATGAGAAGCTAAGTACACGGCGAATATCCAGTCTTTTGAATATTTCGAAGTCCACAGTTTTCAGGACGTTAAAGAAAGATCTCCTACGTCCATATCACCCCCAACTGGTACAGAGACTGCAAAAATAAATACGACCCTGGAATTTCAACGGTTGATTGAATAATACTTTATATTGAGTAAAATGAACTTTCCTTATGATTGTTGTTGAGAAATGATGATGTGCTATCAATGTAGTGCCGCATCAGTCATAAGAAGAATGTGAATCCATTAAAATTATATTATTTTTCAAAGTTTTATTTTTTCTGTAGAAAACAAAAAGTTGCGCGTTCAATTTTTTTTAACTGTTGCTTAGCATCACCCTTAAGCTTTAAAGCGAGAAAAATAAAAATTGTCTGATCTGGCTTACAGGGTGTTGTTTTCAAAAAACCTATAAAAATAAAAAAAAACTAAGTCCGGACCTGAAATGAAAATTTTTAAAACCTATGTTATTGAGCTCAGAGAGCACACTCAGTGTGCCAAATTTGATTGGTCTGAGATTTTTACTTTTAGATATACTTAACGTAGAATAATTCACAAATTTTCAAATATCACCCTGTATATCCGTCAAAAACGCAACAAGGCATTTTTTAATACCAGATATAAAATGGCCTCGGTCCATAGTACTTATGGTTGGACTGTGTACAGTACGTCGTGGGACACCCTGTATAATAGGTAGTATGTTTTGTAAGCTATGTGTATGCAGAATAATCTGTTACTCATGAAATAGTTTGTCAAATACCATTCGGGCATCTCATTTTTCCTTTGAAAAAAATCAATAAAACACAATGCAAAGTAATATTTTTTTTACAAAATGGATTTGTGTATTCGACTCGGATTTTTGTTGCCACCAACACTCATCTTGTTAAAATATTACTTAGCAACGTGTTTTTTCGATTTTTTTCGGAAAAATTAGGTGCCCTTATGATATTACTTGCGACAGTCTACTTACTTTTACCAAAATCGTCATTCACTGTGCGTCTAATTTAAATTCAATGTCATTTTAAACTTCAAAATTTTTATATTTTGGACTTCAGTTTGAAGGTGTTCCCGAAGAGCTTACATTTTGATGCTCTATCAAAATCTGAAGTCAGAATTTTAAAATTCATAAACACAAAAAGCTACACACACACAGTGATCGAATTGAGGTACCGAACAATTTGTTCTGTGAAGATATCTAAAATTTCATTCAAACCAAAGAAAAACTATATAACACTTTCTTGACGACATAATAACATATCCACTGCTAGAAAACCGCACTTCTAGGGTCTTTTGTTATTACCCGCAACTTCCGACAAAGAGTTAGCGTGGCTGGTCCCCACTAAGCCCCATTAAAATTATTACTGAAACCGTGGACGTCAAAGGCAGGAAAAGAGGACAAATAAATGGAAAAAGTGAACTTTGAAGTTTCCGTCGTTCGCTAGCGAACGAAGGCATTTTGCATAAATGCGGCAAAGCACACAAATCGCATATACGTGTAGGGCCCTACAATGCATTTAATTTAAATTCATTTATACCAGATGTCTCGCTATATTACGAAAGGAAATGTTAAGGAATCAATGCATATACGAACGGTTGTGCATTTTTGAATATAATAAAATTCTACTTCCTCATCGCTATCTTGAGGACGTGTTCAAACAGCTTCTTACCTGTGCTAAAGTGTTTCAGTATAATGGATGCATTGGTCCTTTTTCCCATTTCCTATCCTCGAATTGTTGATCTTAAATGATTCGTGATACAGCTAATAGTGCTTTAGTCCAGCTATATACGTTTGATATTCTTCTCTTCGATTTCATTTCTCTCTGAATGTTCTTAATACTCTTTGTTCGATGAACATTATTCTTTGCACAAGTCATCCTGTTTTGCACAGGTAAAATATTCCTTTAGGTATTTTACCTTTATCACAACGTTCACACTAATTCTTCCAGTGCAATGAACATATTTAGCTTTGTTCCTAAGTTTTCGCTACGAGTATGTCATGGTAAACAACAGAGTGTATCACAGAAAATTGTTTCTTATTTCATATACAGTGTCACTACGAAAGTTTGTTCCATATGGGATACTTTTTTATTAAGGGTTTTTCGACAAAAAGTTATTCTTGATAAAAGTTTGTGCATCCCTTAAAACCAAACATGCACCAACAAAATATAGTAAAACACTCATAATGTACGAGGAGCTTTCAAAAATTTGAATTTGAGACAACAGTAAAGTATCCTTATTTTGAAAATTTTCGGGAAATTTAGAAAAGTTGTTCAGCATTAAAAAATACATCTAGATTTGAAATCATGGTCATCTAAGTGAAGTTTCATTTTTTTTACCCTTTAAACAAGAAAATCTCCAGAAAATCAATGAGTGTGCCGAAATACTTATTTTATTTTGATGTTTTATAATTTGATATTATTGAATATTAAGTTCATGTTACAATACTGTACAAATTTGAGCAATTTTCGGTGTTAACAAAAAATAAAAATAACTTTTCACCAAAAAATTTGAAAATTATTTTACTCTTAATAGTTGTGTAATTTGTAATATTACAGGCTTTTTAAATAAACCATCGTATACAGGATGTTGCCTATTCATCGTTTCATCAATTTTTTTTCGTGGTCCCATTTTAAAAAAAAATGGGTAAAAAAATAAAACTTCACTTAGATGGCCATGATTTCAAATCTATATGTATTTTTTAATGCTGAACAACTTTTCTAAATAACATTTCCCGAAATTTTTCAAATTCAAATTTTTTAAGGCTCCTCGTATATTATGAGTGTTTTACTATATTTTGTTTGTGCATGTTTAGTTTTAGGGGATGCATAAACTTTTATCAAGAATAACTTTTTGTAAAAAAACCCTTAATAAAAAAGTTTCCCATATGGTGCGTACTTTCGTAATGACACTGTATAATCATTTTTACTTGTTTTTTAATAAAATTTATCAATGCACATGGTTGATCAAACACAAAATAATTAGAAAAATAATCAAGAATTCGTTGCTATAACAAAAAAGTGTTTTAAAATTTAATACTCAAATTAAATAATTATTAATAACATTATAGGCAGAAATAAAAAATAAACAGAAATAAACATAATAAAAAATAAAAACATTCAACCATCATAATCAAAATGTTTTCGCGCATTTATTTAAATATATACAGGGTGTGTCACGAAGGTGGCTCATTAGCCATTAGAGAACTATAGATATTTGAAATTTGAAAATAGGGTTACGGGGCTTTGTCAGTATGATCTATTCAATGAAAATATTTTCAATTTCCGGTTACTTCCGGTTATACCGGAAGTAGACGTCAATTTTGTTATTTCAAATGGCATGTACCATTTTTATTTTTATTTTTGGATTCAGCATCAAATTTTGAACAAAAAATTATCAACATACCACAGGTCTAAGTTTGTAAATTTTTTTGAAAAACACGCATTTACTTTCATTTCCGTATCTGGCTTAGTTGTTAAGCTATTAATTTCAAATTTTATACAGAGATTGTGAGAATATCTTTCTAGCAGACGGTGAGACATCAAATGCGATATTTTATACAGGGTGTCTAGAATGGAGCGTTCAATGTTCATATTTTCAATTCTCAATAAGTCGATAATTTCAAATGAAACACCCTGTGTTTTATTATCACGCCTGAATATGTTTTTTATTATCTTTCGATCTGTATTAGCATTCCCTATACCTAAAGTTACGTGTTTCTGAGTTATTGCTAGATTTATTATAATTTGGAGATATTTTACATAAATTGGTGGGTAGTATAATCTAGCATGCCATGAAAATTGAAAAGACAGTTGTAATAAACAAACTACTGGATAATTAGATTCTTTTATTTTCTAACTTCGTTCAATTTGTAGTGAAAATAGCTCTTCTGGGTTGAATGAAGATTTATTAAATATGGTAATGATTTATAGTAAATGCAATCGCATAATTAGTCGTAAGTACGTGTCAATTATTCGCAGATAACCCAGAAGAGCCATTTTCACTTACAAATTGAACGAAGTTAGAAAATAAAATAATCTAATTGTCTAGTAGTTTGTTTATTACAACTGTCTTTTCAATTTTCATGACATGCTAGATTATATTACCTACCAATTTATGTAAAATATCTCCAAATTATAATAAATCTAGAAATAAGTCAAAAATACGTAACTTTAGGTATAGGGAATGCTAATACAGATCGAAAGAGAATAAAAAACTGATTCAGGGGTGAGAATAAAATACAGGGTGTTTCATTTGAAATTATCGACTTATTCAGAATTGAAAATATTGGACGCTCCGTTCTAGACACCCTGTATAGAATATCGCTTTTGACGTTTCACCGTATACTAGAAGGATATTCTCACAATCTCTATATAAAATTTGAAATTAATAGCTTAACAACTAAGCCAGATACGGAAATTAAAGTAAATGCGTGTTTTTCAAAAAATTTTACAAAAAACTCAAATATCTCGGAAACTGTTAAATTTAGACCTGTGGTATGTTGATAATTTTTTGTTCAAAATTTGATGCTGAATCCAAAAATAAAAATAAAAATGGTACATGTCATTTGAAATAACAAAGTTGATGTCTACTTCCGGTATAACCGGAAGTTGAAAATATTTTCATTGAATAGATCATACTGAAAAAGCCCCGTAACCCAATTTTCAAATTTCAAATATCTATAGTTCTCTGTATATGGCTAATGAGCCACCTTCGTGACACACCCTGTACTGAAGATATAAAAGTGGTGCATCTAAAAAAATATGTAACAAATTATTAGAGTTCTTAGCCGTCTATCATGCTATCTCCCTTTCGAATACCATTAAATCATTTAGTTGAAGGATCCCATTTTATTTACTATTATTTCTCGTACATGGCACTATATAAAACTTAATGGCGGATAAATTTGTCTAAGTGTTTTTTTTCTGGGTTCGAAGATTTTTTGCGGAAATATTTATGGCCAAAAGGAAGCAGGTTAAATATAGTGCCATTATTTATGTTTCAAGGAAAAATGTCAACAGAAAACAATTATTGTAATAATATAGTGTCCTTTTTGCTAGAAGAAACATAATCACCAAAATAGGAAGTTAGAAAATACGATATAAGTGAATTGTTCCTGTTATCCTTTTTTCTATAATGACCTTTCCCATTTTTTTTAATCGAAACTGCCTTATATGATCTATTTCATTTCTGTACAAAGTTAAAGCATCAAAACTATCTTGATCTGTCACTAAAACTTTACAATCTTCTGTGAGTTGATCAATAGACGCGTCTATTGTATATATGTCTTTATTTAGCTCTTTATTTCTCTCAGATTTACAAAAAGTTAACCGGACACCGTGGCTTAGTTGGTTAAGGCCTCGGTCATTATACTAGGCCAGTGTTCGGTTCGTAGGTTCGATCCCTGCGAAACTCAAGTGGAATTAAAAGTCAGATAAGACTTTGGCAAGTTCAAAAGGTATTTGTGTCATACGGGGTTTCGTTCACGCCGGTAAACACTCCGGATGAGATCGGATATCTCGTGGAACTGATAGGGGTTGGTGGCACATTTACACACTTGTTAGTCGGTAGAAAACCTGCATGACAAAGGCATAGTCCTGGGTTTAAGGTGATTGAGGACCGTGGTTCGGAGCCAACGGTAAGCTGTAGGTCCCGTCCAGATTAGCGTTAGTTGCAGAAAGGAGACTTTAAAATTAAGCAAGCAAGCATTTACAAAAAGTTATACGAGGGGATACCTACCCAAAGAAAATCAAAAGGTACGCATTTTTCCGGCTAAGGTGTGTCTTACAACTCATTGGGAGTTCAGTACTGGCTGGGACGTCGCCCTGAAACTGTTGTGATATTAAAAAAAGCTTACAAAGATGATTCTTTATGTGGTTTTCTTGTTTCAAAAATGTCGGTTGATAACAAACCTCTTTTTGGACCTTCATCAACTACCCGAAGAGACGAAAATATCAAGAAAATTCGTGAACTTCTGCTTGAAGTCTGACGACAGACCGTTGAACTAATGTTAATTGAATTGTTCGCGCTCGGTTCAGCGAATTTTAACAGAGGGGTTGTTCCTAGGATTCTCACTGATCAGCGAATGGAAGAATGGCTGTGCTTTGAAATAATAGGTCCAAACTAATCCAGAATGTTTTTTCAAAGAACATTACTGGTGAAGTGATTTGAGCACCTTTGCAGCGGTTTCCCGGTACAGCCTTGTTTTGCTGACCTTTTAAACCCTGTTTGATTTTTTGATTTCAATAATGTGGATGTAGTAGGTCGTACAAGAATTCTTTCTCCCTTCTCTCCAGTATCACCAATAAAACATCAGGAATTTCATAACAACTTTTATTTAAATTTTTTTTAACGAAGAACAAGAACAACACATAAAAACAGGTAATAACATGTACTATAAGTTAATTATAAATAACTAGTGTGATACCTCAACTAGTTGAGCAATTCACTGAAGTAAATGTTTAAAAAAATGAATTTGGAAATTGAAGTTGCAAATATTCGATCGCATCGATTTTGTGCGATCCGAACAGTACGAGATGTGAGTGAAGACTAAATTACGATGTTAACTATACGAGATGTTGAGCGATACTAAATAAGATTGCGAACACGCGCTGCTTTCCGGTAGCAAAACGAAGCATCCAGAGACAAAGCTGGATAAAAAAAATTGTTTTTCGCCTGGCTAATATTCTAACCGTCGATACCAAGGTTGAGTGTCTAGACTGTTTTTTTATTGTTATTTACCGGGCTTGCGAGGTGGCATGTTCCCACGGCGTTGCCAGATTTATGCAATACTAATAATCGTTATGCAAATTACGATTTATGTTCAATTTTTGATTGAAAATTGAACAACTGGTAACGAGTCATGTTGCTATGATTGCTCCGAAACCAAACAAAAACCAAACCAATGGGGAGCTAGTGCATTCAGAGTATGTTCCATAAGGTTAGACCGTTAATAACGTCTGGTTCTGAGAAGACTGCGTAAGAGTTATGTTAAAAAATAGAAAAGAGTCTTAGTTACAAATAAAAAAAGGTACTGTAATAAACAGAAGCCAACTCAGTTCATTAAATAATAACGTATCTTAGTGAATTTAATTTAATTTTTCATATGTTCGCTATTCCAGTTTAAAACTAAAAAACATCGTTCCTTTTTTCATAGAGCATTTTACTGCAATGAAAAGTTTAATTTTTCAACTTCAAGTTTGTTTTACCTGCATAAAGATTAAAATACAGCAGGGCACTTTATAGTTTTAATCAAAGAACAGAATTAACCGAAAAAGCTTTTTATTTGTTATTTTCAAAACGTAACATTCAAAGTAATATTAAAAAAAATTATTGCTATCAATTTTAAGCGGAGTATTATCACTTTTATCCTTATTTATACATTACAATATCTTGAAAATATTGTCCATTTCCAAGTCAAAAATGCTATTTTTATATTTAGTTTTCGTCGTCAATAAAATATCTTCTTATAAAAAGCAATTTTTTTACACCAATGTCTCAAATAAATGTAACTTTTGATATTAGTACGCAAATAACTATTTTATCCTTGACTTACACCCTATTCCCATTTACCACTCGGGACCGTAGTACGTCAGTAAATGCCGCTTACTTTGTCATTGTACGGTTGAAACAAAGGAAGAGTCAGAAGACAAAAAGGCATCTTTAACTGCCCCCTAAGACGTCCCGCCTGAGGCTCACAACAAAGAGAGCCATCTCGACGCCTTCAGTGACGTAGAAAACGGTCTGTTAATAATAAATTTTCGGTAGGTCTGTAAAAAAATTACCTTAATCTCTAAAAAGGTTTTAATATTAATCAGAGATCGGGGTCAAAATATTTTTTCTGTGAGGCTTCATCATCACTGATATAACTAAACATGGACTCAAATTTCTTCTAAAAAGGGTAAACCCTAATTGGTTGAATTCTTGTTTACATTATGCGATAAAAGAGTGCTAGATGACAAAATAAATCAGACAGTGGGAAACAGGGTTTGACCCAATAGAAGGTTACTGCATAGTTAAAACCGGCATGATTTCTTGTTACTAACTCATTAATCAGTAGTAGGCATAAATAAAATTATTTAACAGCGCAATTCATACAAGACTGATTTGTTTTATTTAAATCGTTACACTAATAAACGAGAAGTGAGGAAAATTCAAATTTCCCTAAATATAATTTTTTTCTACTTCACTGCTTTCTAAAGAGTGCGAAGTGGGTAAATTAGTCCAAAGAATATAATACTGGTATTGTTTTCAAACAACAGATTTATGGAATATGTTTTAAAATTTAATAATAATAGAAGGAAGTCTTTAGATAATTCGATTTAAAGGTAAGACAAAAACGTTAAAGTAACAAAACAAAATTAAGGTAGTACTATCGATACCACCAAGGTCAAATGTGTGCTATGTGTTATTTGACTACCGTATAAAGATTATATAGTAGTATCGCCCTACGGACTTTTATAAGTCGACTTATGTAGAAAATCCTGATTGAATTTTGAAAATGTAATATCTGTTCAACAGATGTTTATTATTAAATACGTAAGTGCAATATTACAGACAACAACTTTAATAGCTGACGGAACTACTTGGTAAAGGCCATGTGAAAGAAGATATAGAGGGAGTATCTGTACAGCATTAGAAATTGAGAACTCTATATAGAACGTCAATTTGGATCAATATATACGCATATACTTCCCCCTTCTTTTTTTGTAAGCCTGACTTGAGGATTTATAAGTATTAAGTATGTAGATGCAATAAGAAGTAATTAGTACCCGTTTACAAAAAACATTTATTCATTTATTACATTTAAATTTATAAGATAAAAGAAGTAATTTTTCAACTTTACGCTCGAACATTCCATAGTCCCAGCCAAACGAGGAGAGTAAAATAAAATGGATATTGCTATCAGGTATTTTCCATATATCGCATCTTCACACTATACTACAACTTACTTGCTCTTTTTTTCAGCTGCCTGGTCTTTCCATGATTTTTCCTCCAATATATATTGAAAAATTACTTCTTTTATCTTGTAAATCTAAATGTAATAAATAATATTTTGTTTGTAAATGGGTAGGTACTAATTACTTCTTATTATATCTACATAATACGTCCTCAAGTCAGGCTTACAAAAAAGGAGGAGAAGTAACTTAGGGTTGGGAAGGGGGTTTGAGAGAGAGAGGGAGGATGGTACTTCAATTATGGGTTGGGAAGAGGAGTTTGAGAGGTACGGGGTTCATATTGACAGGAGCAGACTTGTTATTATTGGACCGCTTCATATTGGTCAAATAAGCGTTTAGAGGGATAATGGAGAAATGATCAGTATATGCGTATAATTGATACAAATTTAAAAATTTCGGTGCTCAATGCACTCAAAATTTGATGCTTTACAACTTTTTTTACCAGTTTTTCACATAGAGTAGCTGTTTTTAAATCACAGTCGTCTAACTGTGAGTACATTGCAGTTTTCACAAAAGTTGGTAAAAATTGGCTTTTTTCGATTGACGATGGCAACCTTATAAATTTTGAGGTTAGGATGTCATTCAACGCAGAATTTTATACTCTTCAACTTTGAATACCACGACATTTTCCGTACGAAGCGTCGTTTGCAAGAAATGAGCGGAAAACCGGAAAAACTCAGAAAATTTCGAGGTTTTTTGGTGTTTTTGGGCCTGTTCCGATCCAGCTACGAGGCAGCAAACTTCAGATTCGTTTCCGCAGCCCGAAAAATCTATAATGCCGTTGAAAAATTTTCTACCGTTCTCATGTTTCGAAACAAGCACTTTTGAACACCATTTGACTAGGCTAAGAAGTCAATTTCACCAGTGCCATTCATTTTCTTTTTCATCAGGTTTAATGAATTAATAATGTATTTCAAAAATTATTTTTATCTACTTACCACCCGTTTTTTGCATACAATTGAAGACAAAGTTGGAAACTCACCTAAAACAAAAACAAAAATTAAAGTTTCTGCTGAAGATTACGTTGATGTTCTCGTTTTAAATAATTTTTTTAATAAAAACAGTAATTAATACTGAGCACAGCCAACGATATGGGAATGACATTTGAATTGGGCTCTCCTCGTTCGTGATACACTTGCTATAACGCAACCAATTTTATCAAGAACGAGGCGAGTCGAATTCATTTTCAGATATCCTTGTCAAGCTAGCATGCTTCTTACTGATAAAGCACATAATGCCGAAACCGGTCTAAGAATGGCAAGCTCCTTTAATGACAAAATCGAAGTTTTTGGGTTAAAGCACCGACTTGGTCGTGCACCAAACCACGTCTGGACTTTCGTAATTCAATACCTGGTGGGGCATATAGCCCAAGGAGTAGTTGTTGAAGTCCAGATGCTGGTGCAGTGTAGGACATTTTTAATGTCCTTGTTCTTGGGAGCTTGTGTGATTTTATTTCACATCCTTTGTGCAGTACAATAGTACATTAAGCAACGCATTTCATATGGCATTCTGTTATGACACGAGTCCAAGTATAAAAAACGAATCGCGCAGCGATGAGTTTTTTAAAGGAGGAGTGTCATAACAGCCATATGAAATAAGTTGCTTATAATATAGCCATTGTATTAATTTTTTAATAAATTTATACTTTGCATATTATAGAGAAGTTTGCTTTAAAA
The DNA here is from genome assembly GCA_949320105.2 of Crepidodera aurea. Lineage (NCBI taxonomy): Eukaryota > Metazoa > Arthropoda > Insecta > Coleoptera > Chrysomelidae > Crepidodera > Crepidodera aurea. The sequence continues at coordinate 56,726,854 of OX439475.1, forward strand.
AAAAATGAGTTGGTTGGCACTGTTGTAGAATTTTTAAAATTTGACAGGTTTGAAATTTAATTTCAATAGACAACTGTCAATTCACGTCATTTGTTGATTCATATTACCAACCGTATAACACAAAAAGTTGCGTACTCTAATGAAACATTAGAGTACTCAAATGCGTATCATAATGTAAAATATTATAGATGCAAAATATAAAAACACCTTTATTTTGATTTACAAAGTATTAAAATGTAAAATGTAAATTTGAGCTGCCACGAGTTTTTGGAACACCTGTATAATCGAAAGTATTTTCAAAATGGGCATTCAGTAATTGTACTAGCTCACACAAAATTTGAAAATACTATCTCTTACCACAACGATGTAATCCTCCGATGTCAGAAGTCTGCCCCACCCTGTATATTATAGTAAAAATTTCAATGTATTTTTCGTATTACATCGATTGGTAGAAACATTTGAAATTATTTATCAAGAAAATGTTAATTCTTAATTTCCCAAATTAGTTTGGATATGTTCACGAATTTTTTTTTTAAAGAAACGCTAAGCTTATTTGCAATGCTGCTTGCGTCGCAATCTTGCCGATATTCACCAGCACTGCATCTATCGACTTTTTTAGGGCTAATCTTAAATTCAGGACCGGACTCGATAATCACTAGAGACGAAAGTAAAAAAGAAATCGTGACTTCGCACAAAATGCTACTCTCTGATAGAGTTTGGTGAGATTTTCGTCGCTATTAAATTTTAATTTAACAACGAGGTTTATGGCGAAATACGTAATTTTACTGAGAGGGCAACAAAATTAAGTGAATAGATATGGGACAAATTTTCTGTGTGCCGAAACATTTTAGTCGCCCTTAAGGACTTCAGAAATTGTGTTTTTTCCTTTTCTGCAAGTTTTATTTCTATCAATTTGGTTTTGTATTGAAAATATTTTTTTTTTGCAATTTTTTGACAGTAAAATGTTTATGTCGAGAAATTAATTTTCACAAAAAGTAGGAAAGTATGTAGAAAAAATAGATAAAATATGGAGATTTATTCAAATATTGTTTCTACATGATTATTTTTTTTCATCTGTCAAAATAGTGAGATTTTGTGGTTTCAGCCAATAAGAGCTCACAATCCTAACCAATCATTGAGTTTTATACTGATGAAACCGCCTCTTCGTTTTTGTTTTTGATAAAACTTTATTTACCTTTTTTGAGTTGTCAAATATAAGCATCTATCAAATTTTATTTAGTATTATCAATTATTATTATACTAAAATGTATTGAAAATCTATATTAATACCCAAACTTCAAAATATAATTGTAAACTAATCTGTTTTTATTCGTTTATTTTTAATCGTTTTAACACACAATACACCATCCATAAACCCGTTTAAAACTGACAAATAAAATGTCAAATTCTAAACATTACCCTTATATAAATAATCTTAAATACTACTAGATAGGCAACTTATATTACGTTGGTAGGTACACAATCAATTACATTAATATTTGAAGTTATTTTTAAAGAAAATATTGAACATTTGAGTGTCTTCCTGTTTTTAATACAAGTGATTAAAAAAATAACTTTCCAAATACCACTCGTCCTCTTAAATTTTATAGATTAAATTTGGAGGACTCGTGGTTATTACCTTTAAGATAAAAAAGATTTAAAAAAATTGTAATCCCAAATTGATTAATAAGCTAAAAGTATATTAAAATAAACATAAAATTTAAATATATTCTTTTAATTGGAATTTTCTGAAACGTTAATCTTATACATAGCACAAATATAAAGTTAATCCTCTGTGATGTTAAAATTGTAAAAACGGATGGATTTTTAGAATTACATTCGCGTTTACAAAGAAGGATTGATTCATTAACAGACTTTGATGTTTCAACGTTTACATTGCTCTATTTCTAGTTTTATTTTGATTTGTTAGATTAATTAAAAACGAACCATTAAATTTACTTTCAACTAATTCCTAGTTTACAAAACACGGGTACTTTTTTCCACTGATTATGTTGTGATTGTAATCGATTATATATATATATCTCCGTACAGCGGTCATTCGAGCCGGATTAAAAATATTAATCCTTCAAGAATAAAAACACAGTTATCCAAAATAATATATTACACTGCCTAATAGAAGAACCTAAAAAAATTAACATTAATGGAGGAGAAATTGAAAGAGTGAAAAAAGGCCGCTATTAAGATGACAAAGAATCTTAAAGTAGCAGATGTAAATCTGAGAGCCGGAAAACTTATTAAAGCACTCACTGATATATCTGTCTAAATATAAAATGAGAAGAAAGAATCTGAAGCATGGTCACAAGGCATAAATATAAAACTATTAAAAAAAGGCAACACTAAGTTGTTAATTAAACAAATAAAAACAGCCACAAACAATTTATCTATACTGAAGGTATGGAAGAAAATAAAGTCCTTTTTATCTCACAAGTTATTTATTTGAAGAAGCGACCGGTTTCGGCGATCAAGATATCGCCATCATCAGGCCCTGCGTGGAAAAATTATGGAGTTAAAAGGCAAATTTTTTTAATGCGTATTAGGGAGAGCCTCTAACTGAAGAAAAATTAAGTTATTGCCATTTGAAAACTAGACTATTGGCACGCCATCGGCAAACACCCTGTGCAACAGGTGAAGTTGTTGTGTGATTATTGTGATATGTGCATGTTTCATTTACATCATAGTAGCTTTTTTGAGGAATTTTTTAAAAAATTTGGTTTTTGTGCTAATATTTCTGAAGTGCTGTTTTTTCATTAAATCTGCTTAAAATAGGAATAACTTGTCAACGCCGCGTCGGATTTATAAATACAAAAAACTACCGTAAATCTAATATTAAGTGGAATCAGAAGACATAATCGTATACAGGGTGTTCAATTTAAAAAAACCAAATTAATTTTGATTCCACAAAAATTAGCCACCCTGTATACATCAAAATATTTTAAAATTGTAGTCCGAGTGACACTGTCTACCCCTACAAAAAATCTTGTTGATATCTCTTTTAGTTGAGGTGCTAGAGATCGAGTGGGAATAATTGGCGCACCCTGTATATCGGAAAGATACTTTTAGAATTAGGCAAGAAGAAGCCTATTCCGATCTTAAAGAAATTAAGGCTGAAGTACCTCAAGGAAGTGTCCTATACTTTCGGTACACATGTGATATTCCAGATTTAAAGAATTTATTTTAATTGAATTTTATTTCAATTAAAGCAAACTTTAAAGTCTACTTCAAATCTTCCAATTCCATTAGTAAACTTTTTATTAGAAACAAAGATAAAGTTGACATCATGGACCAATCCGGAATCTATAAATTAACATGTTCCACTTGCCCTTGTTCCTATATTGGAAGGACTTTCCGCAATTTTAAAGTGCGTTTGAGGGAACATGCAAGATGCCTTAATACCAACACCACGGGCTTCTCCCATTTCTGGTTTCAGAGTCCTACATACAGTGAGTAATAGATTTCTTCTTGATAATTTTGAAAATCTAGACATTGCAAAAAAACGTCAAATTCAATCCCACGTGTTCCCTAAACGCTCAAATTAACTTCAGTAGTACTCCAACATTTTCAGCATTAATTTAATATTTCTCATTTAGTAATTTAATTTCCTTAAAATCTTTTCAATCACACAGTTCTTATTACAGATAACTTTATCATTTTACTAATTAATTTTCTGTTTTACCCATATTGAATCAAACAATTTACATTTACATTTATATAAAAACGCTTGTTGATAAAAATGAATTCCTTTGTTTAAACCAGCTAATTTTTAAAATTTGCCTCTTTGTTAGTTTTAATGTTTTAATTTGTTTGTAAATGTCTTTTTGACTGGTTTTATTTAAAAAGTTTTAAATTTTATAACTATACTTTAAATTAATATATAAATTAAATTTATAACATATAAATTAGGACCTGTACAATTCGTTCTTGCTATCTACAAAATAGAATTGTAATTTATTTTTGTGCTGACATGTTTTTGGTGTGTTCCTGTTGTAATTCCTACGTGGAAAAGTTATGGTGAGTTTTTTTGCTTTAATTGAAATAAAATTAAATTAAAATAAATTCTCTAAATCATGTAACTTAACAAATTTGCCTTTTAACTCCATAATTTTTCCACGCAGGGCCTGATGATGTCGCAATATCTTGATCGCCGAAACCGGTCGCTTCTTCAAATAAATAACTTGTGAGATAAAATGGACTTTATTTTCTTCCATACCTTCAGTAATTACTACTCACATATGGCTAACCCTACTTTAAATTTATATATAATCAGTCAGATTTTAGATCATAACGCTCCAAAATAAATCATATTTATACACCGAGAATAATAATAGAACAGGTATTAGAAATGAACTAAAACCTATGTGTATCTTTGTACAGGGTGTCCAAAATTCAACTGCCAAGGTCCTAGGGCCAAACTGTACGGATACTTAAAAATAATATTATACCTTCAAACTACATTGTTAAAATATTTCGTCGTAAACAATACATATTCTACTATGGTAAAATTAACTGTACATGAAATGAAATGATTTATTTAATATCATAATAGATAATTTACAAACAAAAAGAACATATTTTACCCAACAAATGTCCAAATTACATAAAAAAATAAGATAAGATTATTAAATTAAACAAATGAGTAACAACAAAAGAAAGAAACATGTGAAAATAACATTCGGGTCGATACAATTGACAAAGTGGATTAATGATCTCTTAAAGGCGCCTACAGTGTGGCTATTTTTAATATGCCTCGGTAGATTATTGAACTGCACAATTCCCTTGTGAAACAAACTTTTGGCCTTGTTGGTAGTTTTAACATAAAAATTTAATGAATCTGCAGCTTTGGCGTTATGTGAATGAACACTTGAAGTTGGCACCAGCTGATTGTTCAAATAATCAGGTAGTACATGGTTTACTATCTTAAATACGAATATCATTGACTAGACATAATATATAAAATGTTCCACCCTTAGCCAATTTAGTGAATTTAAGTCTTGTATTCGTACTCGCATGGCCTTATTTTGAAGAATTTGAAGTCTATCATAATTTGATCATCCTGTATATATCAGCGAACAGCAATAGAAAAAGTGAGGCAATATTAACGAATTATAGACTGATAATTTTGATTGAATACTCAGAAATGGTGATACTCCTCGAAAAAAAACCAATTTTTTTTCCTATTTTTCTGCAAATATAATCAACGTTTTTACTAAAAGTTAGTTCCCTATCCAATATAAATCCCAAATATTTCATTTCCTGTACCATTTCAATTTTTTCATTATTTAATTTAATATTAATATAAAGACAATTATATACAATAAAACCAAAAAAAAAAAAAGACAGAGATGGTTCTTTTCACGAATAAAAGGAAGCTTGCAAACATCGAGGCCCCAAAGCTCCTAAAAACTAAATTTAACTTTTCTGCAGAGGTGAAATATTTGGGGGTCACCTTTGACAGGAAGTTAACATGGAACTCTCATCTAGAAAACAGAGTCAAAAGAGCATACATATCTTATGAACAGTGCCGAAGAACCATTGGCCGCACCTGGGGAATGTCACCTAAGGTTACGGCCTGGATTTACACTACAATCATAAGACCTATGCTAACGTAAGGCGCGATTGCCTGGGGAGTCAAAACTAGCCAGCGGACAGTCGTATGAAAATTGGATCAAATCCAAAGAATAGCATGCCTCAACATAACAGGGGGCATAAGAACCACACCAACTAGAGCAATGGAGGTGATCCCTGGTCCTCACAGACCGCAGACAGGCACTACTAGCTCTGGATAGACCACGCATTACATCACGTCTAGTACTAGAACGTCACCAGGCCCTGATCGAAGCTTGCAACAACAACGTGGTCACTTTAGCTTGAGTCAAAAGTCATGGAAAATCAAAAGGCAACCGTACACAGCTGACTCATTAGCTAAGAGAGCAGCCTCCCATAAACTTTTGGGACCTGGCACGTTCATAAGCTTATCGGCATCATTTGTGGCTGACCTACTAAAGAAGCACTCCCTTGACAAGTTTAAGGTTAGATGGGACGACGAAATAGGCTGCAAGCTAGCCAAGGAACTATTGTAGTATCCGAACAGCGAAACAGCCAAAAAATACTTGACTATGAACAGACAGTACCTGCGCACAGCCACAGGTATCCTGACTGGCCACTGTCACTTATGAAAACACTCCACTGTGTAGAGAATGTGAACAGGAAGACGAGACTATCGAACACATTCTTTACGAGTGCCCGACACTCTCACAAATAAGACATTTTCTTTTCGGCAACATGAGGGAGCTACTTTAAAGAAGTAGGCTGGCTGACGAGCTAGAAGGAAGGCTCAACCTCAGAAGGATGCACAATGGGCCAAATGTGTCCTACGTGCTGTGGGGTGCCCCTCCCTTCTAGATTTACAGATACAGAAGACTTTGGATTTTAACATTAACTTTCAGCTTATTGATCTTAAATCTTTCAGTTACTAAGTGTAATTCATGGTTTATCGTTTCCACTTCTTCAATAAAATCTTCCACATAAAAATAGATTAATGTGCCATCAGCAAAAAGGTGAATTTAACATTTGTGTTGAAAAGAAAAGTTAATTTTCAGCTAGAACAAAGATGTAACGTTTAATAAATGAACTCTAAACAAGAAATAAGATCAAGTCCTGGCTCTTTAAAGCATGTCTTTCAATTTAACTGACCCATTAAAAAACACCACAGAGACCCTTTTTTTTCATACGAAAAAAGAGAAAAAAACTACTACCCTAAAATATATTTATGTAAATTGATCTATAGCATATTCACACAAACTGAGCCGACCGTGGAGAGAGTATAGCTCAAAAGATGAGGATTTCAATAAACCTGTGCATTCACCAAAAGGTACTTAGGGCCAATCTATTCGAAATCCCGAAATTGATTTATGTAATTTTCACCTCGGCCACCGCACGTCTGGCTCTCACCAGAGGCGTAGAATTCTTAATCGCGTTTTACTAAGCCGAGTTCGTGTCAATAAAATGTTCGAGAAAGTTACACTAGAAGCTCTAATAAGAGCCATAAAGACCTTATTAAGTTTGCAGGAAAAGTAATTAACTCGGACAGTCCTTGCAGAACTGCAAGTCGAGAAAAAAAGGTTAGTATATGTTAAAAGACAAAAGGAATATATACCTGTAGGGTAAAGATCACAGAAAACGTGGAAAAAGTTGTTGAACGGAGGAAAAAAAATTATTCTTCTTTATATTTACACAAATAATATTTTGAATTGATAAGATCCCTTGAGCTGTGCCACTGATTTTCACCGATTTCTAATTCGTGGAGCATATCCTGCCATTGAACCCCGATGCCGAATTTCCGGATCACTACACATTGAGTGATTTGATATCAATATGCTGCGGAAACGAATATTAATGCACTTCGTATATTCTGTATTTAAATCTAAAATAAAAATGAGGTCCAGTTCGGAATTTGTTTACCCGAAAAACACGACAGTCAAATAATAGAATGCATTAACGGTGATATGAGATTTAAAAAAAAGTGAGGTGATTTGTTTTTTCATGCATTTCTCAGGGGGATTTTGAATGGCTGAAGTTTGGTACTTCCATTTTCGTAATTTAGACATCAAAAAATTAATAATAAAACTAAAAATCTATAAATATAAACTATCCATATTAAATAATTTAAACAATGTAATTTTTCTAATAGATGACAGGGCTGCATTTTTTTATAATTAAAAATAATAAATAATAAATGAGTAAAAGCTCTATTTCTAATAGACGTCATAAAGTCAAATATTAAAGCATAGAAACCGTAAAATAACAAATCGGCCTTGCCAGACATTACCAATTATAACTAATCTGGCTTATTTTATAGTTTTGGTTGATTTAAAAGTTATGCAAGACACATTACGTTTTTTATTACTTAGTTTATTATTTTATAATAAATGTTAAATCATTTTAATGAGTAAATGTCTTAGGCTTTTATTTTAACATGACACTGCAAAACAGTAGTGTTAAGTAACCTTAATAATTAATACTGAAGAAAAATCCATTTTTGTAATTCCTTTGATATATTAGAAAAACTATTTTCTCATAGATACTATTTAATTTGTTGTTAAAATATCACGTTTTTCCTATGCTACTTAAGTCTTGCTTTCATTGATCGTTTGGTGTCTCTGGGGTGTTCTCGGGGAAGAGTGTTGTTAATATTGGGATTCCCCAGGACTCCGTTCTGGGACCCATTCTCTTTCTGATTTATATCAATGACCTTACGAGCTCTGACACAAATACAAAATACACACTCTTTGCCGATACCACCGACTCTTTTGCGACTGATACACTAAGGGTTCCGTCCACACAGTCAGTGACCAAGGAATGGTTCTGTGTAAACAGATTACTGCTCAATGAAGCGAAAACCAACAGGGTAGTATTTTCTCTTAGGGACATTCAGGGTGTAAATGATGGTAAAGTTCCAATAGGGTGAACATATTGACAACCTATGCAAGAAGCTAGCAAGAAGTCTGTATGTACTTAGGAACCTGGCATCTAATCACAAAAAGTTCTGCAAACAGCATACCATGCCATATTTCAATCTCACCTAGCCTATGCCATTTTGGTCTGGGGACACTCGGCAGAAATGTTGAGGGTCTTTGGCTGGCAACGTAAGGCCATCAGGGTTTTTGCTGGCCTCAAGTATAGGGATGATTGCTGACAAGCATATAAGACTTTGAGAATTCTCACTGTTCCCTGTCTATGAATGAACAGTTACAATATTTTAATATTTTATTTTTATTATTATTAAATTTTGTTTATGTGGGATACACTATTATTAAAATTGTTGTTATTGAAATTAAAGATAGTTTTTTTTTTCTTTTTAAAGTATCTCAGAGAACTTTAATGTGGATTCTTTTGACATCAAAACACACCACTGTTGTTGTCAGAGCTGTCAACTTCTCTGACATTGAATTAAAATATCAAGATATAGTAATTTACGTAACAAGTTCCGAAAGTGATATTTTGCGGGATGAGTAGGAAATTTCGAGGACGAGCCCTAGGCCTTAGTATTTTTTCTGCAGCCGTTTTATATGTTAAAAAGGATATCGATGAATAATAACGTATGAACTTTATATATCTAGACAATTACATATAACAATCACTCTTATGAATACATTACTTATGCAATAATTCATAAGTAGCCGCTTTAGCAGATTCACTAATCTTATGTGGAATCATTTCACTACTTATTTCCATTTTTTTGATTTGAAAAACGAAAAAACACACACCAATGTTATATGACAGACGCTGTCAGAATAAAATACAAGTTCATGATATTGTCAAAATCGCCTACTAAATATCCAAAATCGTTCCGAAAGTAACAAGAATCATATCGAAAGTAAAGAAATCGTTCCGAAAGTGAAAAAAATCGTCCCGAAAATAGCATTTTCGGTACGATTTGTGTAAAGTTGTACTTTCGATTTAATAAATCATACCGAAAATTTTGTTTTCGAGATGGCTAAAAGTTTCTTTTTAGTTTATGAATATTGGTTTAAATACTTTTCGAATGTTCGTTCTTTCAAGAAAAAAAAATCTTTACACAACGTGATCCGTTAGTTGTTGTAGCCTCAAAGGAATGTAGTAAACTCGTTCTTTCTCCGATTTGGAATAGTGTAAGTGACGTCCTTTTCTCAATAATTAGCAAAAACTTTTCTATGTGGATCAAAGATTCTTCTGGTATCTTTATTATTTGTTGCCACACACTTTTGGTGAGTTAACTTCTTAATATTAACATGTTTTAGTTTAATTTGACAGCTTACAATTTAAAAACATCTATGCAGGTAGATGTAGATGTAAAAAGGGGTGGCCCTACGGCCTATTCCACTGCGATCTTTGCAGATCTATTGTGTTTCCCCTGATAATTAGATGACTTGCGCGAGCTTCGTCCTTTTAAGTATGGTTATAATCCCTGACAGTGGCTCTTCCACGTAGCTCTCTGGGTATTCCGTTCCCTTCTGTGAAAACCTTGTTCTTGCTATTCCATCGCATTCGCAGAGAATATGGATTGAGGTTTCTTCCTCTGTCTGGCAAAACCTGCATGCGGTTTCTTCTGCCAGACCTATGTTTTTCATATGCTTGTTGAGTTTACAGTGTCCTGTAAGCATGCCTACTATTGCTTTTACGGACCTTCTGTCCTTGCTTAGTAGGTCTGCCGTGAGTGTAGGCGATGGTTTCTTGAGAAACCTTTTTGCCTGCCTCTGTCCTGGGGATTGTTTTTCCACCCATTTGCTGATTGATTTTTTAACTGTTGCTTTTGTTATACCGCAGAAGGGTTCTGGACCATAAAATGCCATTGACGAGCCTTGTCTGGCTAATTCGTCGGCTTTTTCATTTCCTCGATGCCCTTTGTGTCCTGGAACCCATGCCAGGGTCACTTTCTTGCGGTTAGCTAGTTCATTCAGGGCACATGCACGGTCCCACGCAAGTTTGGAGTTTACTTGGGTGGCCTTTAGTGCTTTTAGTGTTGCCTGACTGTCGGAGAATATAACAACGGACTGACCTATGCTGTCTTGTCTGTTTATTTCTCCTATGCAGAGGTGTATTGCTGCTACTTCTGTTTGAAATACTGTGGTGTCTTTTGACAGGCTTACCAGGATCATTATCCTTGGTTTTTGCCCGTATATCTATGCAGGTGCTAACTATCAGAATATGAAAGTTGATTGAGTTTAATCCTTAATTTCTTGTAAATTTTCACAAAATTCTTTTATAAGATTCCAATTTTTTTCTTCTCAAAAATTCTTTTTTTAATCTCGCAATTGTTTCAACAAACTTACTTAAATTTTGTACCTGTTGCTAGGTGATAAAAATAAACTAATCAGATTATATTTTAATTTTGATGAAATTATAAAGATTTGATATAATTTCATCAAAATTAAAATAGATTTAATTTAGTTAAACTTTATATTGAATTTTGTGTTTGTTGGTTTCTATAATTATTATTAGTGAAAATAAAATATCTTTCTTTTATGTTCTGATAGTTGATTTTATAAAATTTTGTTCCATTATAATCAGTGGCCTATGCTGGCAACATTAATTTTTACTTTTTTACAGTTGTCAACATTTTATCTTTACCCAATTAATTTTTAAATACACAGGGTGTCTCGAAATTTTGATGTTAATAATAAATTTAGAATTTAGAATGTTTTGTTTATTTTTTATTTTAATTTCAGGTTATCGAAAGAGTTACCCCAGAATTAAGTTTTACTGTCTATTGAATCCAAATTAAACAATTCCCAAGGTAAATTAAACCAGGTAACTTTTATTTCTTCACAATATATTGTAGAACCTTATGTTTATTAAGGGAGGTGGGGGGAACTTCAGAACCCATAAGGACATACATCAACATGACACCCGGCATAAGCATAATCTTGTGCCAGCCTTCTGGAGGCTGAGAAGATGTCAAACTGGGCCGGGATACTGGGCTGTTAAATTTTACAATAAGCTTCCAGATAGCTTAAAATGTCTCCCATTACAGCAATTTAAAAGTAGAATTAAGCATATTTTGATAGAAAATGCCTTTCATGGTAATGAGGAATTTCTTAGATTTGTATTTTAGCAGTCCTTAGCATAATTTTAACTTTAGTTACTTATGTTTTTAAAATTTGTAATGTATTGTGTTCCAATTTTATATATCTAAACTATGTTTTAAACAATTTTTGACATATGTTAGACTTTTGTACAATGACGCGAATAAATGAATTTGAATATGTTTTTCCACATTCGCAGGATACTTGATAGACGAGCTGTTCTTTAATTTGTTTTTAATTCTCGTCTTTTTTATAGTTGAACTGTTGGCCAATTATTTTATATTATATGTCACATGTGTAACTTTATTCTACGCTATAAAAGGTCCTGACGTCCAAATTTGTATTTTGTTTATATTTAAAATATAAATCAAAGCATTTGCGTTAGGTGACTACGATATGGAATCTGATTGCTTTTAGAAAGCTCAAAGTGAGTTATAATAATGGTCTGTTTTAGTTTGCAAAATAAAACGTAATTTTGCTTTGTTTTTGAAAGCAGTTGTTGGTTCAGTTAAAAATATAAAAAAAGTTAGCAGAGAAAAAAAACTAACATCGCAACATTTTTTCTGCGTTCACGACAAATACATTTCGGTCGTTCGACAATTGTTCAGTTCATTTCTGGATGAAAAAATAATAAATCAACAAAGTTACGTGGGTGTATTACTGTCAAAACGTAGTATATGTGCTTTTGGGAAATAGGAGGTTTCATAAAAAACTTTGTATATTTGTCAATAATGACACAAAAAAAAACAGTAAAAGATCATTATACAAATGCGCTGTTGCCAAAAATGCGAATTTTCCCCAGAAACCAGTAAATCCCATAAGGAATGGATTTTTTCCATTTTTTTTACGTCAGATGGACTTCGACAATTACTCGACAATTATTCATAACAATTGTGATGATATTTGATGTTTATTTGTGAGTGACACAGCTAACTTAATATTAAGTTAGCAGAGCCACCCCCTAGAAAAAAACTAAGAGCCCGACAAATTTTTTTCGTTCACGACAAATTCTCGACAATTATTCGACAATTATTGGAATAGGTTTCATCGATTTTTTTGCAAGTGGCTCTGCTAACTTTATAGGGGTGTGTCATTCCTTTAGAGCGCGCTCTCTAAATGAAGGGCAGGAGCTAAAAATGTGTGCGTTTTAGAGCCGGTTATGTCGAAAAGTATCATATTTTTGACAAAAATGATGATCATTTTTGTAGATAATGAACACAAATTTCAGACAGCTGAGATTTTCGGGAGTGAATGTACCCTTGAATACCTGCAAATTAAAAAAAATGGTGCGGGACAGACCTGATGCACGGGTTGGTACATTCGTTTATTGGACTAAAATATATTTTTTCTTTTATATTGATTACTTTAAAAGCTAAAAAGGCAGTTTTCCTGAAAGATCTTTTCGAAAAATGAGTTTTTCGTTTTTTTATTTTAGAAAACTCAATACAAAATTATAGATAGATAGATATTTATTTATGTATACAATAAACATGTGTACAATTGTCCAATGTAAATATAAATATATAAAATATAAAAAACAGCACAATACAATACAATACAAATAATGATAACAGAGAAGGTAAGTAAAACATAACAGCTATTCACAAGCGCATGTTATAGTGTGGGATAAATATTCTTCCACAGAGTAAAAACTATGTGTTGCTAAATATTTACGGATCTTAATTTTAAAACGTTCCAGAGATATTCCAGTGTCTTTAAAAGTTCTTGGTAGAGCATTATATTGATTCGAAATGTCAAAAGTTATAAATTTTATTTAAACAAATTCAGATGATAACATTGAACATTGCCGAAAATTGCAAATATAAATATCAACAAACATTCACACTCACTCACTCCCTATAATATAATATTGAACAATAAAAATAACAAAAATAGTCTAATACTAAACACTGAAAGTTTCGAGTACCTTTGACCTGTATGTGAAAGTCCTTCTAAGCCAAATCAAACTAGTCTTCTCATCTAGACGTCCTCGTACATTAACAGAACTCTTCTAGATAGTTACAAACTTCCATATATCATACAACTTAATATTAACATAAGTTATTGTTATTAATCAATTGCAACTTTCTGTTGGTGGTGGATTTAAATTTTTCTTTTTAATCTTTCTCAATTTTCCCACAAAAAACCTTTTGACATCCCCTTTCTTCTTAACTCTCCAAAAAACTCTTGTCACTATTTTTCTGTTTCTTTTGTTACCTGGTTACCTTCTACATACAAGGTGATTATTTCATTGCAATATAACTTAACAGATAGAAATCTGTATGAGTGATGTAGTTTAATTAATCTATAAAAAGGAAGACGAAGATCATTATTTCCCCTAGTATTATATGTATGTATGGTATTATAATGCTGCAACACATTGCCGTTACATTGTACTTTCGCGTGTATGAGACATTCGAAAATAAAGCAACTAGATAGAGGCAGAATGTTAAGTTTTTTAAATAGGGGTTTGCAATGCAAGAAAAGTAATGTAAACAGACTTTTGGCAACGTTTGCCGATTTGAATCCACAAAGTTTTTGATGACGTCTCTCTCTCTGACGCGTCTCTTTCTGACACATTGAAGAATGAGAGTTACAAATGTCTGCCAGAGACGTCGTCAAAAAGTTTGTGGATTCAAACGTTACCAAAAGTCTGTTTACATTACTTTTCTTTAAGTTGGACGTAGTATAGAAGTGAAAAAAATATTCTTTGTGTTAATTTTTTTACGAATTTAATTTATTTTTCAGACCACTACACAGGTTTGCTTCCGTACTATAGAAAGTGGGAAACCTAAACAAGAAACAGTTTTATTTTTTTTTATATTTTTATGCAGTTTTAGTTTATTCTGGTCCTCTATTTTCTTTTCATACAGAATCCGCGTACCCTTTCGACCCAGTTATTTCTCTGCCCGTACAAAATAAGTCATGACCAATTAAATCAACACCTCGTGGTGGCGACAGCACAAGTACAGACACAAGCACCCGGCATGGCACACAGTCCACTAGGAATTTAATGTGTCAGAGAAACTACAAATGCCGACGACCTCTCCTCTCCGCCCCTTCCTCTAGGCTATTTTGGCCAAAACCACGATTATTACATTCATAATTTATACTAAAATTCGTTTGGTTATTCGACGATACGGAAAGTAGTTTAATTTGTAATTCGGTAATTGTTCATACTGGTTTCAGTTCATATACCAAACAGAATACAAATGGAAAAAATCGTTGCAACTCATAATGTGACAAAAACAGAGCGGTCTTGTTTATTGTAGATGGAGAAAACTGGCACATAAAACACGATATTTTGTTCTTTTTGCAGGTGTACTTTGGTAGGTATTAGTTGAGTTGAGATCACCCCACCAATCTAATATTGAGTGAATCTAGTGCACCGATAAAAGAATAAAAAAGTGCTCAACATCCGCGTGTGAGACGACCGGATGGAGCCTCATGAAGGTAAAACAGAAAAAAAAAGTGTGCCAAAAATAGAAGATTTTTTTACGTTCGAAAATAAAGCAACTAGATAGAGGCAGAATGTTAAGTTTTTTAAATAGGGGTTTGCAATGCAAGAAAAGTAATGTAAACAGACTTTTGGCAACGTTTGCCGATTTGAATCCAGAAAGTTTTTGATGACGTCTCTCTCTCTCTCTCTCTCTCTCTCTCTCTCTCTCTCTCTCTCTCTCTCTCTCTCTCTCTCTCTCAATTCAATTTTAAAAAAAGCCAACAAAAAATTAATAACTCGACCAACGCTCATGCTCACCCAAAAACGTGGATGAAAGGTTGTGCTAAAATTACAACATCAACAAGAATATGAGAAGTGTAAAAAAACTATATTGTTTCTTTTGATTATATTGTATGTGAATATCAAACACGAAAAAAAAACTGTTTACGTTTCTAAGTTTTAATGTACAGAAAAGTTTGATATAGGAAATATAATCCATCAAAACTCGTTAGAAAAAACACAAAGTTACTTTCCACTATAAAGTATCCATCAGCTGTTTACACTGGCTCAATTACTTTCTTCCAGATAATTAAAATGGTAATTGATCATTTTAAAATATATCTCTATACTCCGTTTGAAAATGCATGATAGCACAGTTTTTATGGCAAATGTCTTTATACCGGATTGTTCAATGCAGAGAAAAAGTAAATGTTGATACCTTCTTATCTGAATTTTCACTAAATTTTAGTGTGACCACCCCGAAAAATCTCGAATACAATACATCATAAAATGTAAATAAGCAAACCCTAAGAGATTAACCTCAGTGACGGGGAACACGAAATTACTCTAATATAAAAAATAGTAAACTGTCAATATTAAGTGCCCACAATTATTTTTATAAAAATAGTATACCTACTAGATATTAAGTTAGGACATTTCCTTAAAATTTAATAATAAATATACACACAACCAAATTTATATGATAAATCTTTGCAAAAAAATATTTTCTCATAAAACACTCATATTTCGTTTTTAGAAATACGGGATGATCCATATAAATTTGTTTATTTTATTTCGGGTACTAGCGTCATATAAACTTATTATAATTAATATAAATATATAGAGTTACATACCTAAATAAGTAACTACCTAAGGTTGTGAAATAAATCACACTTGTTCCTAAGAACCAAGACATTAAATGTCCTACACTGCACCAGCGTCTGGACTTCAACAACAACTCCTTGGGCTATATGCCCCCCCAGGTATTGAATTACGTATTGAAAGTCTCGACTTAACCGTTTGTACTAAGAGTTGGTGGGTTCAAAGCTATCTTCAGAATTTCTTTAGAGATAGAAATTCAAGCTAGTCTACTTCTTACAGACGAGGCACAATAATGCCGAAACCGGTATAAGAATGGAAAGCTCCTTTAATAATAAAATCAAAGTTTTTGGTTTAAAGCCCCGACTTGGTCGGGCGCCAAACCACGTCTGGACTTTCGTAATTCAATACCTGGGGGGCATATAGCCCAAGTAGTAGTTGTTGAAGTCCAGACGCTGGTGCAGTGTAGGACATTTAATGTCTTGGTTCTTGGGAACAAGTGTGATTTATTTTACAACCTTAGGTAGTTTTGGTACGCCCATGGTCCTTTTTTTGGTATTTTTATGGTTCAAAAAATTCCACCGTCGTTAAATAAGAAAGTTTTCTCCTGATAAGGAGTCATCATCATCAG